>JAQNBH010000018.1:27762720-28230781 GCA_028752905.1 Cladorhizidae sp. MBARI D1340-BT2
CCTAGCTGTTGCCCTAAGCCTAGACATTGCTGTGCCCTAGCTGTCTCCCTAAGCCTGTGGCCTAACTGTTGCCATAAGCCGAGCCATTGCCCTAGCTGTTGCCCTAAGCCTAGACATTGCTGTGCCCTAGCTGTCTCCCTAAGCCTAGTCATTGCTGTGTCCTAACTGTTGCCCTGAGCCGAGCCATTGCTACAGCCCTAGCTGCTGCCCTAAGCCTAGCCCTAGCTGCTGCCCTAAGCCTAGCCATTACCCTGGTTCTAACCCTAACTGAAGGCCTCATCCAATACTGATCTGTACACTATTACACCACAATGATGATGTGATGCTCTAGGATTGTGACATGGCGGGGAGTAGCCTGAAATATTGGAAAGAGCATCATTTAAGGAGGTTTTCCATGGTTTTCCATCTGTTGTCTAGAAACTGTCAGGTACAAAATCAACAATGGCATTCAAAATGAGTGTCAGTAAGGCCACCTTCATGCAACATCCAGTCAGCCTCTCTCTATACCTTAAGAGGTATTTACAATTGACTAATTTTTCAATAACAAAATTATAAAAGGAAAATGTTTTTTTTTATTTAAAGAAATTGGTGGGGGGGAAATGAAACAAGATCTTATTCAAACAGACCACAAACATTGACAGGCCCTGAAACAAGAACTCACCCATACAGACCACAAACATTTACAGTCCCTGAAACAAGAACTCACCCATACAGACCACAGACATTCAGGCCCTGAAACAAGAACTCACCCATACAGACCACAAACATTCAGGCCCTGAAACAAGAACTCACCCATACAGACCACAAACATTCAGGCCCTGAAACAAGAACTCACCCATACAGACCACAGACATTCAGGCCCTGAAACAAGAACTCACCCATACAGACCACAGACATTCAGGCCCTGAAACAAGAACTCACCCATACAGACCACAAACATTGATGGGCCCTGAAACAAGAACTCACCCATACAGACCACAAACATTCAGGCCTTGAAACAAGAACTCACCCATACAGACCACAAACATTGACAGGTCCTGAAACAAGAACTCACCCATACAGACCACAAACATTGACAGGCTCTGTAACAAGAACTCACCCATACAGACCACAAACATTCAGGCCCTGAAACAAGAACTTATCCATACAGACCACAAACATTCAGGCCCTGAAACAAGAACTCACCCATACAGACCACAAACATTCAGGCCCTGAAACAAGAACTCACCCATACAAACCAAATATTGAAACAAGAATTTACCAATGTAGACCATAAGCATCTAGTCAAAACGTCGAGTGAATAAAATTTTGAAGTTGATTATTGAGCATGTGATTTTATTCAAACATTGTGGTCTTGGTCTTGTTTCTATTTTATAGTATTATTTACAGAAGTTACTCGGCATAACACCAGAACTAACGTGTTATTGTTTACAGAAGTTACTCGGCATAACACCAGAACTAACGTGATATTGTTTACAGAAGTTACTCGGCATAACACCAGAACTAACGTGTTATTATTTACAGAAGTTACTCGGCATAACACCAGAACTAGATGTTATTATTTATCACTTTATATAATATACACATATAATATACACACACACACACACACGTCTATGTATACACATAGACACATGCGTCATAAATAGTTACCTGGTCTTGTTGAAGGTATGTGCTGCTAACCAGTCACAAGAATAAACCACCTTGGAACGAAAACATGCAGTTGCTTGCTGATTAATGCCATTCACAAGTGTGTTTATATGATTGATTACCCTTTACCAGGTATTAAAATTATGACATATTGTACACAAGTTATGTGTGAGGGAGAGAAAGTAGGTATATAGATATATAGGTATATACATAAGACAAAAATGTCTGTGGATTGGCAAAGGGGGAAATGAGAATTTACCACAACATAATTCAGAAGACCCTTTACCTAACAGCTCTGGTCCATGTCCAAGGCACTGCACTGGCACAGCTCTGGTCCATGTCCAAGGCACTGCACTGGCACAGCTCTGGTTCATGTCCAAGGCACACTGCACCAGCACAGCTCTGGTCCATGTCCAAGGCACTGCACTGGCACAGCTCTGGTTCATGTCTAAGGCACTGCACTGGCACAGCTCTGGTCCATGTCCAGTTGGGTAAAGGGTCGTTTATTTTTGACTATTTCATTTTTGTCTTGTTTCTATATATGGTCAAGCAGCAAGCTATTCCAATATTTGCCATGTTTTACTTAAGTAGGCACACATGTCTACCTCTCTTTCTATATGAGTAGAATAGCACATGCATCATAAGTGGTCAGTTAATTACTGAAGCGTGTTTATAGCCTTTAAACCCTTTACCAATTTTTGGGTGTATTTGCGTAACAGAGAATGATTGAGTAATGGATAATGCATTTGACAGTTTGGAGTCTTATGGTAATAGTAGAATTAAGATGAATTGACAAAATGGACACAAGTTATGTCTTGGAAGATATAAAACCCTGAAGAAAGATCTTGGTTTTTAACATTTTTGGGAGATGACTGTTCACTACTTTGCAAAAAATAATAATTCAAGGCTCCCTTGAATTTTTTTTGGGGGGGGTCAAAATAAGCCAAAACAGAAAGTGAGTCTTAGCTGGGGATATAGGCAAGCTTTGTTGTTGTTTTTTGTCTGCCATTTTAAAATAGTGGTCAAACCAACACAGGGAATGCTGCTGCACCCCTCCCTCCATCTATATTCACATTATTTTTCAGGTGAGTGCTTGCTCAAGTTCATAATAGCAACATGAATTATTCATCGAGCTCGGCAGTGATCTAAAAATAACAAGCAAAGGTATATATACATGTATATTGAGCCGAGTTTCTTTTTGTATTGTCATGCTGTTTGGAAACTGTGGGAGTGCCTTCACTTCTCCTCTTTGATGTGTGTTCATGAAAATATGTCCCACTAATTTTTTTGTCAATAATTCTTAAATTTAGTACTTTCTAAATCCATACTAAAATAGGTTACACACCAATAGTATCCTATGGGAGACTAGCAAGTCTTCTAATTATTATGATGGTGTGCTATGCTATGTAATATATAGTCTAGAATTCACTTCATTAAAGCAAATTGAGCAATGGGCTACTACATAGGGGCAGATTACAAACCTCAGAGAGCGCAATGTTATCAACACTCCACTCCTCACATGGGCTACTAGGTGGAAATTACAATCTTCAGAGAGCATGGGTTATAGTTTATTCAAGCAATGTTATCAACACTCCTCACATGGGCACTAGGTGGAACTTACAAACCTCAGAGAGCATGGGTTATAGTTTATTCAAGCAATGTTATCAACACTCCTCACATGGGCACTAGGTGGAACTTACAAACCTCAGAGAGCATGGGTTATAATTTATTCAAGCAATGTTATCAACACTCCTCACATGGGCCACTAGGTATATAAAACTTACAAACCTCAGAGAGCATGGGTTATAATTTATTCAAGCAATGTTATCAACACTCCTCACATGGGCTACTAGGCATATAAAACTTACAAACCTCAGAGAGCATGGGTATAATTTATTCAAGCAATGTTATCAACACTCCTCACATGGGCTACTAGATATATAAAACTTACAAACCTCAGAGAGCATGGGTTATAATTTATTCAAGCAATGTTATCAACACTCCTCACATGGGCTACTAGGTATATAAAACTTACAAACCTCAGAGAGCATGGGTATAATTTATTCAAGCAATGTTATCAACACTCCTCACATGGGCTACTAGATATATAAAACTTACAAACCTAAGAGAGCAGGGCAACAGTGCTCCTGGAAGGCTAAATCCCCCCACCCTCCCACAGTACAGTTTGTTTGTTTCATTATAATTAATTATTATTATTATTATATTAATTTATTTTAGTCCTCTCTGTGAGTGTGTGCATGTGTTTGTGTCCCTTGAAGTTGGCATGTCCCAACTTCAAAAAAACTCAGGAATTCAGCTGCAGCTATTTATCTACTGGAATATATAGCCCGCGATGCCTTCACCTTATTTGAAGGTCTGCGCTATCACTGGGAAAGAACACCGGCTGTGAAGAGGAAGAATTTACTGACTCATACTTCAAATAAATTTTCTAGCTTCTGTCCTATATACCAATATACATAGTAGGTCATAGTGCTCCCACACTGTAGCAATGATCTGGTGATTACATGTGGAATGGGTTCATGAATGTGTTTATTGGGAACATATTAGTGGCATCTCGAATCACTAGTGTGTCGTAGTCATTGACCATTCAAGAACAATTTTCGTTTTCCACTACAGCTCTTTGTCTCAGTTTGAAACCTGTGCACCCAAAATGGAAGTGCACTGGTCTTGTAAGCAAACATTTGGCACGTGTGGTCATGTTTTCATCTAATCAGTGCTGGGAATTTGCAGACATATTTATGATGTACTTACCTACATTAGACTGTAGTTGGTATAGAATCATGCTCTTTTGGTCTAACAAAGTAACTGGCAACGGCAGACTGTGTTTAAAAAAAACCAAAAAAGTTTTGAGTCGAGTTTCTTGCAATGATATGACATTCAAACTGCTTGCCTATGCATTGCACTTCTATAATCTGCTCTAAAGTAGTTGATCCATTTTCCACCTGCCCTTCTCCCCCGACATTTCCCACATAACCTGAAGGTATCTTGTCAAAATAGAGCTATAATATTTCCTCTCTTTAAATTTTTTATTTTAAAACATTTTGTGAGGCATGCATAGCTAGTTCAGCAACCTGCCAAAAGTAGCCAAGCATGATAGACATGGTCCTGGTTGATCTGGTAAAGCAAGTTCCTTCTCTCTCTGGCTGTACTTCTGTACAGGCTTCCTGATCTTGCTTGGCATGTTCACTTTGTCTCCTGTACATCAAACTTCGCCCTTCTCTGATACTTCTAACGCACACCACACAAGCAATGGAATTTTATTATTAATATTATTACATGCACACTCAACTGTCATACATCATAGCCAAACACCTCCAACTCTGCCTTAGTCACTTCCATCTCCCTCCAAAAATAGTATATATAATGGTGTCCATCTACTTCCATTTTTCTCAACTGGTGCAGCATCAAGGGTTGAGACTGGGAGACTAGGAATAACTAACCACCTCCAAGCCAATGGCAGCCTCAGATCAACCGACCTTTTACCAGTTGTTATAATTAACCCACCCACTTCTAGTTATGTTCTCAATTGATGACAAAAAAAGCCTAGAGGGCCTCTTCTTCCAATAGTTCCTGTGCATCACTGAAGTTCTCCAATAGTTCCTGTGCATCACTGAAGTTCTCCAATAGTTCCTGTAGCATCACTGAAGTTCTCCAATAGTTCCTGTATCATCACTGAAGTTCTCCAATAGTTCCTGTAGCATCACCGAAATTCTCCAACAGTTCCTGTATCACTGAAGTACTCCAACAGTTCCTGTATCACTGAAGTACTCCAACAGTTCCTGTATCATGAAGTACTCTAACAGTGCCTGTACTCCAACAGTTTGTGTATCACTGAAGTACTTCAACAGTTCCTGTATCATGAAGTACTCCAACAGTTCCTGTATCATGAAGTACTCCAACAGTTCCTGTATCATGAAGTACTTCAACAGTTCATGAAGTACTCTAACAGTGCCTGTACTCCAACAGTTCCTGTATCATGAAGTACTTCAACAGTTCCTGTATTACTGAAGTACTCCAACAGTTCCTGTATCACTGAAGTACTCCAACAGTTCCTGTATTACTGAAGTACTCTAACAGTTCCTGTATCACTGAAGTACTCCAACAGTTCCTGTATCACTGAAGTACTCCAACAGTTCCTGTATCACTGAAGTACTCCAACAGTTCCTGTATCATCACTGAAGTTCTCCAACAGTTCCTGTAGCATCACTGAAGTTCTCCAACAGTTCCTGTATCATGAAGTACTTCAACAGTTCCTGTATCATGAAGTACTCCAACAGTTCCTGTATCACTGAAGTACTCCAACAGTTCCTGTATCACTGAAGTACTCCAACAGTTCCTGTATCATCACTGAAGTTCTCCAACAGTTCCTGTATCACTGAAGTTCTCCAACAGTTCCTGTATCACTGAAGTACTCCAACAGTTCCTGTATCATGAAGTACTCCAACAGTTCCTGTATCATCACTGAAGTTCTCCAACAGTTCCTGTATGATGACTGAAGCACTCCAACAGTTCCTGTATCACTGAAGTACTCCAACAGTTCCTGTAGCATCACTGAAGTTCTCCAACAGTTCCTGTATCATGAAGTACATTTACAAAGGTGCACAAGCTGTGCCAAATTAACAACTTTTGAGTGCAACATTTCTGAAGTATTATATAATCAAGTGTAATGCCATGTCATTATTAGTGACAAATATTGCTCAACTTTCTCCGTGGCTCTCCGACATAGCTTCCTGTCATATTGTGGAACTACAACTGAAGAAGAACATAATGGCTACATTACTGCAGAGCACTCCTACATAATCTAATTGAAATGTTCTTTCATTGTTTACAGGGTGAGAGGCTATGTCTGCTAGCGCCAGTCAGTCCACTCCTTCAGTCAATCAAGGAAGTATCCTCTTCCTTCCCCTCACCTCCTCCACACCATTTAATTAAGGGGAACCATACCATAAACTAGTAATAAAATAAAACAACTTGTGTACCACTTCATAGCTCCATAGATTCTACACACTTCATGGTATGGACTTGATATATAGCTCAAAAGCTAGGTCTCTCTTTTGATACAAAAACATTTTTCATAGGTGTAAGTATATTCAGTTGAAGTGGGGAACCTCAAAACCGTGTACCACTTCATAGCTCCATAGATTCTGCACACTTCATGGTGTGGACTTGATATATATAGCTCAAAAGATAGGTCCCTCTTTTGATACTAAAACATTTTTCATAGGTATAGTTGAACTGGGGAACCTCAAAACCAGAGTGCCTGATTTTGCCATGTCTAGATTGCGAGTGTATACTAGACCGCTGCACCCAACTCCTGCCAAAGCGCGCGGTTGTAATCCTATTTTCCAACCGAGCACTTGACCACGTGTAAGCTAACTGGTTGTTGCAGTAGGGCTTCCTCTAGCCACCGGTGCTAATTCCAGCTGTCGAGCAATCTGAAGTTAAACGTATTGTAAAATCAGGTACTTGGAGTTTTGAGGTACCCCACTTCAACTCCAGTAACTTGGGTAGTTATACCTATGAAAAAAGTTTTAGTATCAAAAGAACCTATCAATGCATATGAAGTGTGCAGAATCTATGGAGCTATCAAGTGGTAACCACAAGTTTTTTTAGCGCCTACTAGTTCATGGCATCTTCCCCTTTAAGAGCGTCAGATCCAGAGGACCAGGTAGGTGACCGACTCTCATAGGCACTGACAGTCTGTGGTGCATGCAACAATAAATGGAAGAATACGAGTTACAAATGGTGTTTTATTGGTTATGAATATTTCCCCACTTTAGCTTCCTCTTTCTCGCTTCTCTCCCTACCGGAGAGGAAAGGAGAGGATGAAATGGTTGTGGTCAAAGTGGGGACAGTCTCGTTCTCTTACACCACAGTAAAAAGGATTCCGGCCTTACCATTAACCTGCCATGTTTTGCTTTGTCCTGGTACTGGAGTTCATGAAAGATATTAAAATTTTTTTTTAAAGGTGATATTTTATCAACTCCAAAATGTGGGGGACAGTTGCATTTTTTTAATTTTTTTTACTTGTGGTAGATTCTGCAAACTTCACGGTATGGACTTGATATATAGCTCAAAAGATAGGTCTCTCTGCGTGCTCTCTTTTGATGTTTCATAGGTATAACTATAGGCAAGTTACTAGACCTAAAGTGGAGGGACCTCAAAACCTGAATGCCTGAAACCTCCACATAAATAACTCCAGATTGCAAAGTGCTAAAGACTTAAAATTGGTTCCAGTGGCTAGAGGAAGCCCTCCTCTATTCAACGACCGTTTTCATTGGGCGTTAAGATGCAAGTACGCGGAGCGTGCGGGTGGAAAATGAATTTTAACTAAAAATGCAACTGTCCACCTGATTTATCTCTCGACATTTCAGCTATATATATAGATGCTGGGAAACAAACTTGAAGTTCATTATTGGACGAGTCATTATATTCGGCTCTGTCAACAGTGACCTTTGTCAATGTGGTTTAGTCATGATAGCCTTGATCACAATTGAGTATCACTATGTGCAGAGATATATACTAGTGGATGAAGGTGGGTAGAGGATTGCGCCGTGCGCATTCTCGATGTGATGTAACTGGACTGCTTCACCAAGTATCATAAAGAGATGTAGGCAAGAAGTGCTGTGTATTGGTGAGCATGCGTGAGGTAAGGGGTCGTGTACTAGGTAAGAGGTCTTACATAGCAATGTCCATACATGCACACAGGTATCGATATATAGTCTAGCTAGGTTAGTTAGTCCCATATTGGCTACCTCCCCCCAAGTTGGCCGCCAGGGCTACTGATGATCTTGGGACTTATATCCGTAGCGGTCAAAGGGCTTTGGTCCTCGCTTGCTGCGGCGTGGTGTTGGTGTTGGGGTGTTGGGGTGGTCGAATGGGGCCATCTTGTCCATGGTCTTGGTGGCCGTGTTGGTTGGATGTGTCAGTCGCGCCGGTGTCGTGGCCACGGAGGCGTATGATCGTTGGGTGGGAGGTGGTTGTGGAGAAGTCCGAGTTGGTGGGCTTAGGTGTACTCTGGGTGGTGAGGGGGGATGGGGCGGTGGTTGGTCAGGTGGGGCGCTGAGAGCTGGCGTCACTGGGGTCTGTGGTTGAGTCGGGCTGCTCGGGTTGGGTGTGAGATCGCCGGTGCGGGTGGCGCTGTTGGTGGCTCGGGCGTGGTTGGGTTAGGGGTGAGCGATGGCCCGGCCGCTGCTGGCGGTGTGTAGTTCACTCGGGGGAGTTCCCGCTGAAACGGATGGTCCGGCTCGGTTGGGAACGGGTTGTATCGTCGCAGGTAGCGTCTGTTGCGGGTTGTCAGGCGTCCGGACCCATCCACCCTGATGGAGTATTTGTGGTACTGGAGTACCTCCACAACTGTTCCGGATTTGTCCCACTTCGTTGGGTGGCGGCCGGTCTGATTTTGGATGAGTACCGCGTCACCGCAACGAAGGGGGGACAGGCCGTGGGAGTGCTCGTCCCATCTTGCTCGGCCCAATGTCTGACGCTTCGATAGGGCACGTTCCCTTTTCTCTTGTTTGTTGTCCCATTCTCTGTGTGGTTGAAAGCGTGGCGGGATTCCTGGGAGGAGGTCCCTGGTGGCTCGGCCAAAGAGGTTGGTGGCCGGGGACATTCCAGTATCGGGGCTGGGGCGGTTCCGGTACTGGAGGAGGGCTTTGTGGAATGAGTTGAGTAGGGAGCCTCCCGGACCGGTGTTCCCGGCGATCAGGCGTTTGACGGTCTTCACTGCGCTCTCCGCACGGCAGTTAGCATGGGGGTTGTAGGCCGATGCTATCCTGTGATGGACTCCCCATGCCGTTAGGAATTCCCTGGTCGTGTGGGCCGCGAACTCTGGGCCCCCATCAGACGTGAGTGTGTCTGGGATGCCGAATGTGGCAAATGTTTCTCGGAGGGTGGTGGCGAGGCCAGCTGCTCCGTTGCGTGCTGGGGCGACGATCGGCCAGCCGGAGTACCTATCGACCAGCACTAGGTACGTGGAGCCTTCATGGTGGAAGTAATCCGCGCATAGGTGCTGGAAGGGGTACTCCGGGTCGATTGGTGTGGTTGAGGGCATGGCCGGTTGGGAGGGTGCATTGCTGTTGCACGTGGGGCATTGGTTGCGGGTTGCAGCGATGTCACCGGTGAGGCCGGGCCAGAATAGGGATGTTGATGCTCGAGCCGTCATGCCGCTCGTGCCTTGGTGGGCTGCATGGAGTGCTGCTAGGCATGCTGGGCGGAGAGTGGCTGGGATGACTAGTCGTTCCCCGCGGCATATTACTCCGTCTACGACAGAGAGTTGGTCGAGGTATTGGAAGTACTCTCTGAGGTTGGGTGGCATCATGTGCTTGTTGGGTGGGGAGCCTTCTTCAATATAGAAGATGAGGTCCTGCATGGCTGGGTCCGCTGCTGTGGCGATCTGTAGGGCCTCCCAGTTGATGGGGATGGTTGAGATGGCCAAGCACATTGCGATTGCCAGTCCATTGTCCTCGCATGGGGTGATGGTGGGGCCAGACAGGCTTGCTGCTGACGATGGGGGGCTGGCAGGGCATGCAGTTGATGGTGTGGCAATGTCGTCCTGGAGGTGAAGGCGTTGTGGGAGCCTGGTCCCAGATGGGTGGCGTGAGAGGGCGTCGCTGGTGTGGTTTCTCACGCCAGGGATGTACACCATCCGGAACCGGTACCTCAAGGTCTTCTCCTTGAGGTTACGGAGTCTGGGGTTGGGGATGTCCTCGAGGCAGCGGTCGCCGAAGAGTTTGAGCAGTGGCTTGTGGTCCACTGCGACGACGAGGTCGCTGCACCCGAGGACAAAGTGTCGAGCCTTATCCAAGGCGTCTGCCACAGCGAGGGCTTCCCCTTCCACTGGGGCGTATCTCGACTCTGCAGGGTGAGTGAATCGCGAGCCCACCAGGGTGACTCGCCAACCGTCCTGGCAACAGAAGATCTCGCGGGACGGGCACTGGCAGTGCTTCTGGAATAGCCAGTACCCGATCCCGTCTTTGCTCCAATCAGTTGCCAGGCAGGTTGGGCGGTCTTTGTCGAAGATGGTGACGCCTTCCCTGATGCGCTCGCAGATCTCGTGCTTGGATGCCGAGAAGGAGCGGGCCAGTTCGTCTGTCCAGAGGAATGGGGTTGATGGCTTGAGGTTGCGGAACGGGAGCATGATTGTAGTCATTGAGAAGGCGTACGCCACCTGGTTGACCAGGCCGAACCAGGCGCGTACATCCGTGATGCCCGATGGTGTGGGGAAGTTGGTGATGGACTCGAGGAACCTGGAGCACGGTTTGACCTCGGTCATGGTGATGTCGAACCCGGCAAATTCCACCTCGTCTTGAGCGAAGCGGAACTTGTGCGGGTTCAGGGTGATGCCGTTGGCGGCACAGATGTCCAGCCACTCCGTCGCCTGGTGGTAAGCTGATTCGATGTCATCCGACCAAAGCAGTGTATCGTCGATGCATTTGGTCTTCGACCGGACGTGGGCAACGAGGGCGTCGTACCTTGCTGTGTAGGCATCACCCGACGCGATGTACCCCTGTGGGGCGGACCTGTACCGGTGCCCCAGGGGGTAATAAATGTTGTGAAGTGGCGGTCCTGTTCGGACAGTGCCACGGAGTGGTAGCCGTTCCAGGCGTCGAATATCGTCTTCTTCGTGTTGCCTGGAACGGCGCGTGCCTGGTGAAATGGCGACGGGCAGTGGTGTGTCTCGCGCGTGGCGTGCTGGTTGAGGGGTTGGAAATTGATCGTCCTCCTGAGTGACCCGTTCTTTTTGGTGCAAATGACCATACGGTGGCACCAAGTGACAGGCGTTCCTAGGGGGACTTTCTCCAACACGCCAAGGCGGACGTCCCTGTCAAGGCCGGCTTTCACCTCCTCCTGCCAATGTATTGGGATGTCAATTGGGGTGTGGCACGGCTTGGGGACGGCAGTGGGGTCGATGTTTAGGGAGAGTGGTGGTCCGGACATCATGGGTAGCGGCTGGTTCTCACAGACGTTGAACGCACTTGCCGAATAGAGGTCGAGCAAGTGACGTTCAAGTCGTTCCCTGTTTGCCTCAGTGGCTTGAAATGGCAGGGACGTGGGTCTGGCAGGAGGGGGAGCTCTGGTGGGGCACGAACATGTCCTGTGGGGTTGGGGGGTATGTCTGTGCTGTGGTTGGCTCACTGAGGGGTCTGCGGTTGGTGGGTTGGTTTGCAGGGGAACTGTGGTTCTGGTCTGCAGGGCCGCTGTAGTGGGGTGTGCGTCGGACTCCCGTATACCTGTGCCGTTTCCCGAAGGTGGCGTCAGTACACAGAGGGGGAACCCCGTGTGGATCAACCCGAGGTCGGTGCACGTCGCAAGGCTGAGGTAGAGCTTGGATGCGATGGCGCTAAAGTAGACCATCTGGCGGGTTTGGTAGCCAGTGGCTCTGATGGTGATGCGGAGGAGCGCTGCCCCGAGGATGGGCATGTTGGTCCCGCTTGCTGAATGCATTGCAAGGCATGTAGGGATAAGGTCGTGGTCTTCCAGGTGTAAGGCCTTCATCAGGTGTGGGCCCGCCAGACAGCTCTGACACCCTGTGTCCGCCATTCCTGTGGTGGCGAGGTTCGGGGTCTCTCGTCTGAGTGTGTGCCCGTGGGTTAGGAAGTCCTCCCTGTGGGTCGACACAATGACATCGATCAGGGGCTGTGGTGGTGAGCGTCGTTGGGTCCATCGTTGTGACGAGGAGTCCCAGGACTGGTGTGGTAAGGCGCCTTCGCTCATGGTGTCGAGCTCTTCTGAGACGGCGCTCTCATTCTCTGCCAAGTTCTGCCAGCACATGTGTGATGAGTGGTTGGGCCTGCCGCAGGAGGTGCAGGTGGTGCCGAACGCTGGGCAGTGGACGCGGCGGATGGCTGTCCGCTCCTGTTCTCCGTGGCCTTGTAGGCCACAGAAGCAGCAGGTGGCGCGCGGGTTGACATTGGGTTTGGCTGGGGTGGTTGGGTGGGCGTGGCTTCTGGTAGGGGTCGTCTTTGGGTTACCTCCTCTGGGAGGGGTGTGGAGTGGGGCGTGAGGTTTGATGGGTGTGGTCCTGCTCGGTTGGCGTGGCGTGTCCCGCGTGGGGCGGCGCTGCTGGCGTCTGTACCCACTCATCAAGGCGTCCTCACCCTCACCGTCATCGAGGGCACTCATCGAGGTGGGTGTGGTGATAGTTACCGCCGATCTCTTCCCTGCGGCCCTCACCTCGACGAAGCGGATGGTGTCCTCAACGCTCATGTCCTGGTCGGTATGCTTGAGCAGATCCTCCTGTATTTCTGCATCGGCCTTGCCGATGCAGAGCTGATCTGCCACCCTCTCCTCTCCCTGGTTGCTAACGTGGTCGCAACCGGTGCATTTCTTGAGGAAGCGGCATACCTCGGCCTGCCCGCGTAGTCTGGCAGCGAAAGATCTGATCGGCTCTCCCCTGTCTTGTGTCATGCGCGATAGGGCCACCCTGGCCACCTTTGGGTTCTCCTCCCTGACTGCGAGGGCCTTGATGGCGGCTAGCAGGTCGGCCTCTGGGAGTTCCTCAACAGGTAAAGTGCCTATTGTGTTGCGGGTGACATCGCGACGCAACTTGGCTTCCAGACATTCTAGCAGCTGTATGCTGGTGTCGGTCCCTGATAGGTGCACTGCTTGGGAGTATGCCCTCCACCTGGTGAGGAAGTATGTCCACCCCTCCGTCGTGCCCCCAGCCGATATCTCTGGGCGCCGGACTGGTACTGGTTTGGCTCTGATTGCCTGGTTGTGGATGATGGCATGGGTCGACAGGACAGCTGCTGCCACGATAGGGTTCATGTCTGCCGGCGTGGTGAACTCGCAGTCGGGATAAGGACAGCTGACTGCCATGAGTGGGCACCAATTGGAGTAACGCTACGAAGCGAACGATTCCTGGTCTAGCACTTCTGCTGGCTAGCTAGGTAGCCTAGGTTAGCTAACAGGATTGTAAAAGAGCACTTCTTGCCTACATAGAGGATTGCGCCGTGCGCATTCTCGATGTGATGTAACTGGACTGCTTCACCAAGTATCATAAAGAGATGTAGGCAAGAAGTGCTGTGTATTGGTGAGCATGCGTGAGGTAAGGGGTCGTGTACTAGGTAAGAGGTCTTACATAGCAATGTCCATACATGCACACAGGTATCGATATATAGTCTAGCTAGGTTAGTTAGTCCCATATTGGCTAGTGGGGAGGTGGAGTTAGAGAACGAGGAGGGTGCAAGTGTTGATATTTCACTTGACCACACCCATACTCATGCTTCCGTGTGATATAAGCGGTGACAGCAGATACTCAGTCACACCGGTTAAATGGACTTGGGAGAGGATGCAAAACTATAAAGCACAGAGATAAATGCGTGTATGTATGGGGAGAGGAGGGATGAGGGGGGGGGGGAGAGAAGGGGGGGCAAGAGAAGTGGGAAGGGGCTCCATGTAAAGGCCAGTTGCCATCAGTTGTATTAAACGCCCCAGGAAGAAGTGGACTTGAAGAAAGAAGTAGAGTATTTACAAGCCTGGCAAAGCATGCAAAGTGGGGGTTAGAGTTGAGGTCAATGAGTCTGGGAAGCTGGTGGACAGGAAGGGGTGTAGAATGGGTGATGATGGTGGAGTATATCTTGTGGTTTGTGGGAAGTTTCAGCTGATGTGGATCGATTTGTGGGATGAATTAAGTGGTAATGAAAGAAAGATGGCCGTTGGTAAAAGATAGGGGGAAGTAAATGAAACTAATGGAGGAGGTGGGCGAGTGTGGAGTGTATTAGTTGTAATAGCGACAGTGAAAGAGTTATCGTATGCTGGGGTTATGGATGATTTTGGTCTCTCCCTGCATCGACAGTCAGTGAGATGTTACTGTTCCCCATTCAGCTTGTCAACCTACTTCAAACTGCCTCAACCCAGTGTGATGTTGGTCCAGTGTATGTCCCCAGGCTGAGCATCTGATCCCGATGAAGGCTGGTGCCTCTGATCCCGATGAAGGCTGGAGCATCTGATCCGGATGAAGGCTGGAGCATCTGATCCGGATGAAGGCTGGAGCATCTGATCCCAATGAAGGCTGGAGCATCTGATCCCGATGAAGGCTGGAGCATCTGATCCCGATGAAGGCTGGAGCATCTGATCCCGATGAAGGCTGGAGCATCTGATCCCGATGAAGGCTGGAGCATCTGATCCCGATGAAGGCTGGAGCATCTGATCCAGATGAAGGCTGGAGCATCTCGAAACGTTCCACGAGTAAAATTCAAGTTGAAATTCCTACAGAGTTAGAAACACTTAATTTTCAAACTCGAAAAAATAGTTTATAAAAAAAACATATTGAGCAAAGATATAAACACAAATATTTGCTTCCCCTCCCCTGCCCACGCACTTTTTGGTGCAATTTCGATAATCCAAATTTAGACGGTCCTATATAACAATTGATGTACTTCAAGGAGTGAATTTGTAATTACAGCTCACAATGTAGACATATTTATGTGCCTCCTTGTGGTGGTATAACCACATACCAAAAAAGTTTAGAAGCATCTAGAAGCATCTAAATTTGGGACCTTTTACCCTGCCCCCCTCCCTGGCTATAATATTTTCATGCAGTTTTCCAAATTTGGTTGGCTGGTAGCCATGGTTACTGGTTCTTGTTTTACAGGAGGGCATTTTTCAAGCCGCTTCAATTGAATCTGGATTGTGATCCACTCATAATTGGCTAACATGTTGCTGAATCATTGGCCTGTGCTAGCAATGTTAGGCTGAAGAGTGTATTGGCCTGTGTAGCAATGTTAGGCTGGAGTGTATTGGTCCGTGCTAGAAATGTTGGGCTGGAGAGTGCATTAGCCCGTGCTAGCAATGTTAGGCTGGAGTGTATTGGCCCGTGCTAGCAATGTTGGGCTGGAGAGTGCATTAGCCCGTGCTAGCAATGTGCAGACTGGAAAGTGTACTGGCCCGTGCTAGCAATGTTAGGCAAGAGAGTGTATTGGCCCATGCTAGCAATGTTGGGCTGGGGAGTATACTGGCCCGTGCTAGTAATATTGGACTGGAGAGTGTACTAGCCCGTGCTAGCAATGTTGGGCTAGAGAATGTATTAGCCCGTGCTAGCAATGTTAGACTGGAGAGTGTACTGGCCCGTGCTAGCAATGTTAGGCTGGAGAGTGTACTGGCCCGTGCTAGCAATGTTAGGCTGGAGAGTGTACTGGCCCGTGCTAGCAATGTTGGGCTGGAGAGTGTACTGGCCCGTGCTAGCAATGTTAGGCTGGGGAGTGTACTGGCCCGTGCTAGCAATGTTAGGCTGTAGAGTGTACTGGCCCGTGCTAGCAATGTTGGGCTAGAGAGTGTATTGGCCCGTGCCGGCAATGTTGGGCTGGAGAGTGTATTAGCCCGTGCTAGCAATGTTGGGCTGGAGAGTGTATTGGCCCGTGCTGGCAATGTTGGGCTGGAGAGTGTATTAGCCCGTGCTAGCAATGTTGGGCTGGAGAGTGTACTGGCCCGTGCTAGTAATGTTGGGCTGGTGTGCATGGGAACAGGTCTCGTTTCCTTTTCCTTTCCAACAAGTCAAATATTAAGTTGCTTCTTGTTCCCGTTTCAAAGTGTTTGTTTGTTTGTCTGTTTGGGTTTATTTTTCTGTCCACAGAGGGTTTTTTTTTGCAAAGTCCAACTCAGTCCAGAGGATTCCCATTTACTTTCTGGTTTCTTCCGGTTGTCAACTACACAAATCTGTTGCCATGTCTTTTGTTGCTGTTGCCTGTAGCCACGTAGAGTCACACCCTCTCCAAGAGCCGGGTAACAGTTGTCCCAGAGTGAGATCTCTACCAATTAAATAAATGTGGTGCATTTGTTCTGCTTATGATATAACACGTGAGCTAGCTGGATTGTGTCATCCCCATGACAACCCTTGCCCCGCAGCCTTTTCCCCCTGATGATCAGAAACAGATTAGTTGTTGGACGTGCATCATAATTGTGGATGTGCATCATAGTTGTGGACGTGCATCGTAGTTGTGGACGTGCATCGTAGTTGTGGACGTGCATCGTAGTTGTGGACGTGCATCGTAGTTGTGGACGTGCATCGTAGTTGTGGACGTGCATCTTAGTTGTGGACGTGCATCATAGTTGTGGACGTGCATCATAGTTGTGGACGTGCATCATAGTTGTGGACGTGCATCATAGTTGTGGACGTGCATCATAGTTGTGGACGTGCATCATAGTTGTGGACGTGCATCATAGTTGTGGACGTGCATCATAGTTGTGGACGTGCGTCATAGTTATGGACGTGCATCATAGTTGTGGACGTGCATCATAGTTGTGGACGTGCGTCATAGTTGTGGGACGTGCGTCATAGTTGTGGACGTGCGTCATAGTTGTGGACGTGCGTCATAGTTGTGGACGTGCGTCATAGTTGTGGACGTGCGTCATAGTTGTGGACGTGCGTCATAGTTGTGGACGTGCGTCATAGTTGTGGACGTGCGTCATAGTTGTGGACGTGCGTCATAGTTGTGGACGTGCGTCATAGTTGTGGACGTGCGTCATAGTTGTGGACGTGTCATAGTTGTGGACGTGCGTCATAGTTGTGGACGTGCGTCATAGTTGTGGACGTGCGTCATAGTTTTGAACGTGCATCATAGTTGTGGACGTGCATCATAGTTGTGGACGTGCATCATAGTTGTGGACATGCATCATAGTTGTGGACGTACATCATAGTTGTGGACGTGCATCGTAGTTGTGGACGTGCGTCGTAGTTGTGGACGTGCGTCGTAGTTGTGGACGTACATCATAGTTGTGGATGTGCATCATAGTTGTGGACGTACATCATAGTTGTGGACGTGCATCATAGTTGTGGACATGCATCATAGTTGTGGACGTGCATCATAGTTGTGGACGTGCATCATAGTTGTGGACGTACATCATAGTTGTGGATGTGCATCATAGTTGTGGACGTACATCATAGTTGTGGACGTGCATCATAGTTGTGGACGTACATCATAGTTGTGGACGTGCATCATAGTTGTGGACGTGCATCATAGTTGTGGACGTACATCATAGTTGTGGACGTGCATCATAGTTGTGGACTTGCATCATAGTTGTGGATGTACATCGTAGTTGTGGACGTACATCGTAGTTGTGGACGTGCATCGTAGTTGTGGACATGCATCATAGTTGTGGATGCATAGTTGTGGACATGCATCATAGTTGTGGACGTGCATCATAGTTGTGGACGTGCATCATAGTTGTGGACGTGCATCATAGTTGTGGACGTGCATCATAGTTGTGGACATGCATCATAGTTGTGGACATGCATCATAGTTGTGGACATGCATCATAGTTGTGGATGCATAGTTGTGGACATGCATCATAGTTGTGGACGTGCATCATATTTGTGGACATGCATCATAGTTGTGGACATGCATCATAGTTGTGGATGCATAGTTGTGGACGTGCATCATAGTTGTGGACGTGGATCGTTGTTGTGGACGTACATCGTAGTTGTGGACGTGTGGACGTGCATCGTAGTTGTGGACGTGCATTGTAGTTGTGGACGTGCATCATAGTTGTGGACATACATCATAGTTGTGGACGTGCATCATAGTTGTGGACGTACATCATAGTTGTGGACGTGCATCATAGTTGTGGACATGCATCATAGTTGTGGACGTGCATCATAGTTGTGGACATGCATCATAGTTGTGGACGTGGACCGTTGTTGTGGACATGCATCATAGCTGTGGACGTGCATCATAGTTGTGGACGTACATCATAGTTGTGGACGTGCATCAGTTGTGGACGTACATCATAGTTGTGGACGTGCATCATAGTTGTGGACGTGCATCATAGTTGTGGACGTGCATCATAGTTGTGGACATGCATCATAGTTGTGGACGTACATCATAGTTGTGGACGTGCATCATAGTTGTGGACGTGCATCATAGTTGTGGATGTACATCGTAGTTGTGGACGTACATCGTAGTTGTGGACGTGCATCGTAGTTGTGGACGTACATCATAGTTGTGGACGTGCATCATAGTTGTGGACGTGCATCATAGTTCTGGACATGCATCATAGTTGTGGATGCATAGTTGTGGACGTGCATCATAGTTGTGGACGTGCGTCATAGTTGTGGACGTGCATCATAGTTGTGGACGCATAGTTGTGGACGTGCATCATAGTTGTGGACGTGCATCATAGTTGTGGACGTGCATCATAGTTGTGGACATGCATCATAGTTGTGGACGTGCATCATAGTTGTGGACATGCATCATAGTTGTGGACGTACATCATAGTTGTGGACGTGCATCATAGTTGTGGACGTGCATCATAGTTGTGGATGTACATCGTAGTTGTGGACGTACATCGTAGTTGTGGACGTGCATCGTAGTTGTGGACGTACATCATAGTTGTGGACGTGCATCATAGTTGTGGACGTGCATCATAGTTGTGGACATGCATCATAGTTGTGGATGCATAGTTGTGGACGTGCATCATAGTTGTGGACGTGCATCATAGTTGTGGACGTGCATCATAGTTGTGGACATGCATCATAGTTGTGGACATGCATCATAGTTGTGGACGTGCATCATAGTTGTGGACGTGCATCATAGTTGTGGACATGCATCATAGTTGTGGACGTGGATCGTTGTTGTGGACGTACATCGTAGTTGTGGATGTGTGGACGTGCATTGTAGTTGTGGACGTGCATTGTAGTTGTGGACGTGCATCATAGTTGTGGACGTACATCATAGTTGTGGACGTGCATCATAGTTGTGGACGTACATCATAGTTGTGGACGTGCATCATAGTTGTGGACGTGCATCATAGTTGTGGACGTGCATCATTGTTGTGGACGTACATCGTAGTTGTGGACGTGCATCATAGTTGTGGACGTGCATTGTAGTTGTGGACATGCATCATAGTTGTGGACGTGCATCATAGTTGTGGACGTGCATCATAGTTGTGGACGTGCATTGTAGTTGTGGACGTGCATCATAGTTGTGGACGTACATCATAGTTGTGGACGTGCATCATAGTTGTGGACATGCATCATAGTTGTGGACATGCATTGTAGTTGTGGACATGCATCATAGTTGTGGACGTGCATCATAGTTGTGGACGTGCATCATAGTTGTGGACGTGCATTGTAGTTGTGGACGTGCATCATAGTTGTGGACATGCATCATAGTTGTGGATGCATAGTTGTGGACGTGCATCATAGTTGTGGACGTGCATCATAGTTGTGGACATGCATCGTAGTTGTGGACATGCATCATAGTTGTGGACGTGGATCGTTGTTGTGGACGTACATCGTAGTTGTGGACGTGTGGACGTGCATCGTAGTTGTGGACGTGTGGACGTGCATCGTAGTTGTGGACGTACATCGTAGTTGTGTCTGCTGTTTGGTTGGCCACAATGTTGGACAAACAAACAAACAAACCAAAAATAGGAATGCAAGACTGTACCAATGTAGACTACTACAACAAATGTTGTCGTGGTAAAGGGTCGTCAACATACATGTTTCTTTCCACTGTGTTGCTATAGTGTTGGATTTTGATTTTTGACCCTTAAATTTTGAAATTTTGTGTTGGATTTTATCAATAAATGTTTGGATTTTTCATCATTAGAAAATTGTTCATGCATATCATTCATGCATATCAGACCATGTGCAGCCTATTTCAAAACCACTCTGTGGTATTAGCTGAGTGTGGTCATTTTGTGGTTACCTGGTCTGTGCAGGAATATTCATGTGGTCACTTGGTCTGTGCAGGAATATGCCTGCAGAGCCAGAACCCTTTGATCTATGTACATGCTCATGCATGAGCTATCTGGTTGGGTATTTAAAGCCTGATTTGTGCAAGAGTTAGAATCTTTCACAGTGAGTGTAGCTATGGCATCTTCAGAACCCAGTACTTCAAGGTTACCAGAAGAAGATTCTGGATTCTGACTATGATAATGAGGTTTCACAAATTGACATTGACAGTCAAATCTCTACATCTATCAGGTCTTCTAAGTCTGCAAAAAAGCGATTGTGTGCCTATCGTAGACAGTATGCAAAGACTTTCCCATGGGCCACAACTTCGAGAAAGGGATCTTCTTTTGCCTTCTGTATGAAGTGCTCTTGTGATATAAACCTTGGAAGAGGTGGTACTAGAGATCTCAGGAGACATCAGGAAACAAAATTACAGAAACACTCAGAAAAAGATGGTGTGGGTGTACTGCCTTACAGCCCTACTTTGGGCCAATAAGAGAGGAGTCTGTAATCCGTGCAGAAGTACTCTTCGCATATTTCCTTGGAGAGCACCATCTTGCCTTTCAATTGGGAGATCATTGTACCAAACTATTCAAGTTGATGTTTCCTGATTCTTCTAAAGTGCAGTCGTACTAAAGCAACAACTGTGTTGAAAGTTATTGCCCAGGATTGTTGGGAAACCATTTCCGCAGCAGTTAGAGAGACTAAATACTTCAGCCTCCAAACTGATGAGACAACCGTTACACAACAAGCTGCTATTATGCTTCGATTCTTCGATAACACCCAAGGACAGGTGAGATGTGTCTTCTTTGCCCTAGAGAGTGTAGAGAGGGCAACTGCAGAGTTGCTATTTAACGCAATCGATAAGCATTTTCAAGAATCCACTACCCTCCTTTATGATAATCTTGTCGGATTAGGTACAGATGGGGCCAATGTAATGTTGGGAGCACGAAATTCAGTGATGTCACTGTTACGATGTAAGCAGCTAGCGTTAGTTGCTCTTCATTGTCATTGTCACATAGCAGCACTAATAGCAAATGAGGCCTGCAAAGTCTTCAAAGTCTTGCCTGATGAATTGGAAGATCTGACAACTGATGTATGGTATTATTTCCAGAAGAGCCCAAGGAGGCTGCGACAGTTTGAACAATTTCAGAGTTTTGTGGAATGCAAGCCACACAAGTTGTTAAAAGCATGCCAAACACGATGGCTCAGCCTTGAAGCTTGTGTAAATCGTCTTATCGAGCAATATGAAGCATACTTTCGAAGTACTGAGGATAAGCAGGCAGTAGTGAGAAGAGTAAAAATTGTACTTGAAAAGCCTTGACCAAAGCTTACTTTCTCTTTCTATGTTCTGCATTACCAATTGTTAATAATTTCAACAGGTACATGCAGCAGCAATCTCCAATTCTTCATGTTCTCTACCAAGAGCTCAATGGCTTAATACGAAAATTTCTGTTGCAGTTCATGAATTCTGAGTATGTGTGTGCTGCTGAACATGTTTCACAAGTGTGTATTGATAACTCAGAAGAGTATCTCCCTTTACACGAAGTTTTCGTAGGTCACAACACACTATCATACCTTGAAGAAGAGGATGGATTATCATCTGAAGATGTGAGAAAATTTGGAAAGCTGACATGGATTGCTGCAGCCAAGGGAGCTGTCAAACGATTACCTATGAGTCACAAGTTAACTCTCCAATCTCAAATGGCTTCAACCAGGCCTACAACAATACAGTATGGCTGGTCCGGTGCGCTTGCTGCAGCAGTGTGTTCCTCAGGTAGTTCAAGTTGGTGACAAACCCAGCCTTCAAGAGGAATTTATGGATTTCTGCACGTCGCCATTACCTCCTAAAGTCACAGCCATCACAAATATTATAAACTTTTTTTTAGAGGTGGGAAAAGGGGGGTAAAAAGGTCAAACTGATATAGAGAGTGCCAGTACACTCTCTAATATATATATATATATATATATATTAATATATACATCATAATCTTCTGCTTATCTTCTGCTTATTTGTGTAAAAAGTTCAAGTTGCCAGTTTTTGCCAGTTTTAAATAATAATAAAAATAATCGACCATAATTATGGGCTGATGAAAAATATTACACGGTGCAGATGGTTAAAAGAACAATATTCATTTATCATGACTTGAGGTGAGCTGTTTCACAACCTCTGCGAAGGATTCAAGCACGGCAAAGAGTTTTTGTAGCTAAAAACAGGCCGAAAATGCATAGAGTTCCGAGTTTTGCACCCGCAGGTCTTTAAAAGTACATGTGCCAACTGTTGACCTTGAAACCATACGATGCCGCTAAATGGCCTCGTTGCTAATCCGAAATCCTGGCCATTGCATGGCTGAATGACTCTCGTAGTTTGTAGTAAAAACACACCAGTTCCCTACTGGTTTGTTGTGAGTATTTCTGGACAAATTTTCTGCGTAATAGTGAAGCTAATACCCTGTATGTATGTCAACTGAGCACTACTGAGCTCCACTGTGTGCTCTGGGAATATAATTAAGCAGGTGATACTCGGAAAGGATGGACCAAATGTCAACCAAGATGAGATCAGCTAAAAGGGTCACAGAGTAAGATATCCATAAATGGCTTCTTTACTCGATGCTTGTCCTATTTGAAATCCATCACATTTGGAACTCGTCCTATTTGGAGCCTATCCAACGGCTGAGTTGATTTCAAGTGTGTTCACCATGGGTTGTTAATGCATTGTAAGTCCACAGGTTGCATGCAGACTTTGCATGGCTAACCCAAACGGGAAGCATATCCGTTCTCTTGTGGATGTCGAGTGAAGTGACATCGAGACTTTTTGCACACAGCAACTTCTAGAGATGTTGGTGTTAACTGGCAACCCCTCAGTAGTTGGTTCTTGCCAGACTAGGCTGCATGGGGTTGTGAATAGGGAGGCCATGGTGAGACTTGGTAAATTCTTTGCTCAGTGATGTTGTATTGGGCATGCCATACAAAAGACGGGAAATTTTTCTAGGATAATTTCGTGTTTTTTCCCCCCACAATTTTTTAAAAAACTTGTATCTTCAGATTATACCCCCACATGTGTCTAGGGGGGAGGGGTTCTCTCGTTATAGATAGGGTTGGATGGGGTAATAGTCCGAGGATTCTATACTCGTGCTGAGCCACCAGCTCTAGACTCGGCACCGGGACTGGATATAATCTGTATCTCGAATCCATATCTCGCCATAAACCGAATATATCATCAGTAACCCATAGCTACATGTATTTCAATTAGGTCAGGCCATGGCAAACATGGCCAGTCAAAGCCACACCCCATAATGTTTACATGACAATCAGCAACTCATTGGCATGCATGTGTGGTACCTTACCAAACCAGATGTGCAGCGGGTAAGATAATGAGCTATCCAGTATAGCCAATCAAATCACAAGAAACTACTTGATAGTATGATGTGGATGTGTTGAACTCAGCTAGCAGATGCTTGGATGGAGGCTTAGCTAGCAGATGATTGGATGGAGACTGAACTCAGCTAGCAGATGCTTGGATGGAGGCTGAGCTCAGCTAGCAGATGCTTGGATGGAGGCTGAGCTCAGCTAGCAGATGCTTGATGGAGGCTGAACTCAGCTAGCAGATGCTTGGATGGAGGCTGAACTCAGCTAGCAGATGCTTGGATGGAGGATGAACTCAGCTAGCAGATGCTTGGATGGTGGCTGAACTCAGCTAGCAGATGCTTGGATGGAGGCTGAACTCAGCTAGCAGATGCTTGGATGGAGACTGAACTAAGCTAGCAGATGCTTGGATGGAGGCTGAACTCAGCTAGCAGATGCTTGGATGGTGGCTGAACTCAGCTAGCAGGTGCTTGGATGGAGGCTGAACTCAGCTAGCAGATGCTTGGATGGAGGCTGAACTCAGCTAGCAGATGCTTGGATGGAGGCTGAACTCAGCTAGCAGATGCTTGGATGGTGGCTGAACTCAACTACAGATGCTTGAATGGAGACTGAACTCAGCTAGCAGATGCTTGGATGGAGGCTGAACTCAGCTAGCAGATGCTTGGATGGAGGCTGAACTCAACTAGCAGATGCTTGGATGGAGGCCGAGCTCAGCTAGCAGATGCTTGGATGGAGGCTGAACTCAGCTAGCAGATGCTTGGATGGAGGCTGAACTCAGCTAGCAGGTGCTTGGATGGAGGCTGAACTCAGCTAGCAGGTTCTTGGATGGAGACTGAACTCAGCTAGCAGGTGCTTGGATGGTGGCTGAACTCAGCTAGCAGGTGCTTGGATGGAGGCTGAACTCAGCTAGCAGGTGCTTGGATGGAGACTGAACTCAGCTAGCAGATGCTTGGATGGAGACTGAACTCAGCTAGCAGATGCTTGGATGGAGACTGAACTCAGATAGCAGATGCTTGGATGGAGACTGAACTCAGCTAGCAGGTGCTTGGATGGAGGCTGAACTCAGCTAGCAGGTTCTTGGATGGAGGCTGAACTCAGCTAGCAGATGCGCTTGGATGGAGGATGAACTCAGCTAGCAGGTTCTTGGATGGAGGCTGAACTCAGCTAGCAGGTGCTTGGATGGAGGCTGAACTCAGCTAGCAGGTGCTTGGATAGAGGCTGAATTCAGCTAGCAGGTTCTTGGATGGAGACTGAACTCAGCTAGCAGATGCTTGGATGGTGGCTGAACTCACCTAACAGATGCTTGGATGGAGGCCGAGCTCAGCTAGCAGATGCTTGGATGGAGGCTGAACTCAGCTAGCAGATGCTTGGATGGAGGCTGAACTCAGCTAGGATGGTGGCTGAACTCACCTAGCAGGTGCTTGGATGGAGGCTGAACTCAGCTAGCAGATGCTTAGATGGAGGATGAACTCAGCTAGCAGGTTCTTGGATGGAGGCTGAACTCAGCTAGCAGGTGCTTGGATGGAGGCTGAACTCAGCTAGCAGGTTCTTGGATGGAGACTGAACTCAGCTAGCGATGCTTGGATGGTGGCTGAACTCATCTAACAGATGCTTGGATGGAGGCCGAGCTCAGCTTGGATGGAGGCTGAACTCAGCTAGCAGATGCTTGGATGGAGGCTGAACTCAGCTAGCAGATGCTTGGATGGAGGCCGAGCTCAGCTAGCAGATGCTTGGATGGAGGCTGAACTCAGCTAGCAGATGCTTGGATGGAGGCTGAACTCAGCTAGCAGGTGCTTGGATGGAGACTGAACTCAGCTAGCAGATGCTTGGATGGAGGCTGAACTCAGCTAGCAGATGCTTGGATGGAGGATGATCTCAGCTAGCAGGTTCATGGATGGAGGCTGAACTCAGCTAGCAGGTGCTTGGATGGAGGCTGAACTCAGCTAGCAGGTGCTTGGATGGAGGCTGAACTCAGCTAGCAGGTTCTTGGATGGAGACTGAACTCAGCTAGCAGATGCTTGGATGGTGGCTGAACTCAGCTAGTAGGTTCTTGGATGGAGGCTGAACTCAGCTAGCAGGTGCTTGGATGGAGGCTGAACTCAGCTAGCAGGTTCTTGGATGGAGACTGAACTCAGCTAGCAGATGCTTGGATGGTGGCTGAACTCAGCTAACAGATGCTTGGATGGAGGCCGAGCTCAGCTAGCAGATGCTTGGATGGAGGCTGAACTCAGCTAGCAGATGCTTGGATGGAGGCTGAACTCAACTAGCAGATGCTTGGATGGAGGCCGAGCTCAGCTAGCAGATGCTTGGATGGAGGCTGAACTCAGCTAGCAGATGCTTGGATGGAGGCTGAACTCAGCTAGCAGGTGCTTGGATGGAGGCTGAACTCAGCTAGCAGATGCTTGGATGGAGGATGAACTCAGCTAGCAGGTTCTTGGATGGAGGCTGAACTCAGCTAGCAGGTGCTTGGATGGAGGCTGAACTCAGCTAGCAGGTTCTTGGATGGAGACTGAACTCAGCTAGCAGATGCTTGGATGGAGGATGAACTCAGCTAGCAGATGCTTGGATGGTGGCTGAACTCAGCTAACAGATACTTGGATGGAGGCCGAGCTCAGCTAGCAGATGCTTGGATGGAGGCTGAACTCAGCTAGCAGATGCTTGGATGGAGGCTGAACTCGGCTAGCAGATGCTTGGATGGAGGCCGAGCTCAGCTAGCAGATGCTTGGATGGAGGCTGAACTAAGCTAGCAGATGCTTGGATGGAGGCTGAACTCAGCTAGCAGGTGCTTGGATGATGGCTGAACTCACCTAGCAGGTGCTTGGATGGAGACTGAACTCAGCTAGCAGATGCTTGGATGGAGGATGAACTCAGCTAGCAGATGCTTGGATGGAGACTGAACTCAGCTAGCAGATGCTTAGATGGAGGCTGAACTCAGCTAGCAGATGCTTGGATGGAGGCTGAACTCAGCTAGCAGATGCTTGGATGGTGGCTGAACTCAGCTAGCAGGTGCTTGGATGGAGGCTGAACTCAGCTAGCAGGTGCTTCGATGGAGGCTGAACTCAGCTAGCAGGTGCTTGGATGGAGGCCGAGCTCAGCTAGCAGATGCTTGGTTGGTGACTGAACTCAGCTAGCAGATGCTTGGATGGAGGCTGAACTCAGCTAGCAGGTGCTTGGATGGAGGCCGAGCTCAGCTAGCAGATGCTTGGATGGAGGCTGAACTCAGCTAGCAGATGCTTGGATGGAGACTGAACTCAGCAAGCAGGTGCTTGGATGGAGACTGAACTCAGCTAGAAGATGCTTGGATGGCGGCTGAACTAAGCTAGCAGATGCTTGGATGGAGACTGAAATCAGCTAGCAGATGCTTGGATGGAGACTGAACTCAGCTAGCAGGTGCTTGGATGGAGACTGAACTCAGCTAGAAGATGCTTGGATGGCGGCTGAACTAAGCTAGCAGGTGCTTGGATGGAGACTGAACTAAGCTAGAAGATGCTTGGATAGCGGCTGAACTCAGCTAGCAGATGCTTGGATGGAGGCTGAACTCAGCTAGCAGATGCTTGGATGGTGGCTGAACTCATCTAGCAGATGCTTGGATGGAGTCTGAACTCAGCTAGCAGGTGCTTGGATGGAGGCTGAACTCAGATAGCAGATGCTTGGATGGAGGCTGAACTCAGCTAGCAGATGCTTGGATGGAGGCTGAACTCAGCTAGGATGGTGGCTGAACTCACCTAGCAGGTGCTTGGATGGAGGCTGAACTCAGCTAGCAGATGCTTAGATGGAGGATGAACTCAGCTAGCAGGTTCTTGGATGGAGGCTGAACTCAGCTAGCAGGTGCTTGGATGGAGGCTGAACTCAGCTAGCAGGTTCTTGGATGGAGACTGAACTCAGCTAGCGATGCTTGGATGGTGGCTGAACTCATCTAACAGATGCTTGGATGGAGGCCGAGCTCAGTTTGGATGGAGGCTGAACTCAGCTAGCAGATGCTTGGATGGAGGCTGAACTCAGCTAGCAGATGCTTGGATGGAGGCCGAGCTCAGCTAGCAGATGCTTGGATGGAGGCTGAACTCAGCTAGCAGATGCTTGGATGGAGGCTGAACTCAGCTAGCAGGTGCTTGGATGGAGACTGAACTCAGCTAGCAGATGCTTGGATGGAGGCTGAACTCAGCTAGCAGATGCTTGGATGGAGGATGATCTCAGCTAGCAGGTTCATGGATGGAGGCTGAACTCAGCTAGCAGGTGCTTGGATGGAGGCTGAACTCAGCTAGCAGGTGCTTGGATGGAGGCTGAACTCAGCTAGCAGGTTCTTGGATGGAGACTGAACTCAGCTAGCAGATGCTTGGATGGTGGCTGAACTCAGCTAGTAGGTTCTTGGATGGAGGCTGAACTCAGCTAGCAGGTGCTTGGATGGAGGCTGAACTCAGCTAGCAGGTTCTTGGATGGAGACTGAACTCAGCTAGCAGATGCTTGGATGGTGGCTGAACTCAGCTAACAGATGCTTGGATGGAGGCCGAGCTCAGCTAGCAGATGCTTGGATGGAGGCTGAACTCAGCTAGCAGATGCTTGGATGGAGGCTGAACTCAACTAGCAGATGCTTGGATGGAGGCTGAACTCAGCTAGCAGATGCTTGGATGGAGGCTGAACTCAGCTAGCAGATGCTTGGATGGTGGCTGAACTCAGCTAGCAGTGGATGGAGGCTGAACTCAGCTAGCAGATGCTTGGATGGAGGCTGAACTCAGCTAGCAGATGCTTGGATGGAGGCTGAGCTCAGCTAGCAGATTCTTGGATGGAGAGACTGAGCTCAGCTAGCAGATGCTTGGATGGTGGCTGAACTCAGCTAGCAGATGCTTGGATGGAGGCTGAACTCAGCTAGCAGATGCTTGGATGGAGGCTGAACTCAGCTAGCAGATGGTTGGATGGAGGCTGAACTCAGCTAGCAGATGCTTGGATGGAGGCTGAACTCAGCTAGCAGATGCTTGGATGGAGACTGAACTCAGCTAGCAGATGCTTGGATGGAGGCTGAACTCAGCTAGCAGATTCTTGGATGGAGGCTGAACTCAGCTAGCAGATGCTTGGATGGAGACTGAACTCAGCTAGCAGATGCTTGGATGGAGGCTGAACTCAGCTAGCAGATTCTTGGATGGAGGCTGAACTCAGCTAGCAGGTGCTTGGATGGAGGCTGAACTCAGCTAGCAGATGCTTGGATGGAGGCTGAACTCAGCTAGCAGATGCATTGATGGTGGCTGAACTCAGCTAGCAGATGCTTGGATGGAGGCTGAACTCAGCTAGCAGGTGCTTGGATGGAGGCTGAACTCAGCTAGCAGGTGCTTGGATGGAGGCTGAACTCAGCTAGCAGATGCTTGGATGGAGGCTGAACTCAGCTAGCAGATGCTAGGATGGAGGCTCAACTCAGCTAGCAGATGCTTGGATGGTGGCTGAACTCAGCTAGCAGATGCTTGGATGGAGGCTGAACTCAGCTAGCAGATTTGGATGGAGGCTGAACTCAGCTAGCAGGTGCTTGGATGGAGGCTGAACTCAGCTAGCAGGTGCTTGGATGGAGGCTGAACTCAGCTAGCAGGTGCTTGGATGGAGGCTGAACTCAGCTAGCAGATGCTTGGATGGAGGCTGAACTCAGCTAGCAGATGCTTGGATGGTGGCTGAACTCAGCTAGCAGATGCTTGGATGGGCTGAACTCAGCTAGCAGGTGCTTGGATGGAGACTGAAGTCAGCTAGCAGATGCTTGGATGGAGGCTGAACTCAGCTAGCATATGCTTGGATGGTGACTGAACTCAGCTAGCAGGTGCTTGGATGGAGGCTGAACTCAGCTAGCAGATGCTTGGATGGAGGCTGAACTCAGCTAGCAGATGCTTGGATGGAGGTAGAACTCAGCTAGCAGATGCTTAGATGGAGGCTGAACTCAGCTAGCAGATGCTTGGATGGAGGCTGAACTCAGCTAGCAGATGTTTGGATGGAGGCTGAACTCAGCTAGCAGATGCTTGGATGGAGGCTGAGCTCAGCTAGCAGATGCTTGGATGGAGGTAGAACTCAGCTAGCAGATGCTTAGATGGAGGCTGAACTCAGCTAGCAGATGCTTGGATGGAGGCTGAACTCAGCTAGCAGATGCTTGGATGGAGGCTGAACTCAGCTAGCAGATGCTTAGATGGAGACTGAACTCAGCTAGCAGATGGAGACTGAACTCAGCTAGCAGATGCTTGGATGGAGGCTGAACTCAGCTAGCAGATGCTTGGATGGTGGCTGAATCAGCTAGCAGATGCTTGGATGGAGACTGAACTCAGCTAGCAGATGCTTGGATGGTGGCTGAACTCAGCTAGCAGTGGATGGAGGCTGAACTCAGCTAGCAGATGCTTGGATGGAGGCTGAACTCAGCTAGCAGATGCTTGGATGGAGGCTGAACTCAGCTAGCAGATGCTTGGATGGAGGCCGAGCTCAGCTAGCAGATTCTTGGATGGAGACTGAACTCAGCTAGCAGATGCTTGAATGGTGGCTGAACTCAGCTAGCAGATGCTTGGATGGAGGCTGAACTCAGCTAGCAGATGCTTGGATGGAGGCTGAACTCAGCTAGCAGATGCTTGGATGGAGGCTGAACTCAGCTAGCAGATGCTTGGATGGAGGCTGAACTCAGCTAGCAGATGCTTGGATGGAGGCTGAACTCAGCTAGCAGACGCTTGGATGGCAGCTAGCAGGTGCTTGGATGGAGGCTGAACTCAACTAGCAGGTGCTTGGATGGAGGCTGAACTCAGCTAGCAGGTGCTTGGATGGAGACTGAACTCAGCTAGCAGATGCTTGGATGGAGGCTGAACTCAGCTAGCAGATGCTTGGATGGAGGCTGAACTCAGCTAGCAGGTGCTTGGATGGAGGCTGAACTCAGCTAGCAGATGCTTGGATGGAGGCTGAACTCAGCTAGCAGATGCTTGGATGGAGGCTGAACTCAGCTAGCAGATTTGGATGGAGGCTGAACTCAGCTAGCAGGTGCTTGGATGGAGGCTGAACTCAGCTAGCAGGTGCTTGGATGGAGGCTGAACTCAGCTAGCAGGTGCTTGGATGGAGGCTGAACTCAGCTAGCAGGTGCTTGGATGGAGGCTGAACTCAGCTAGCAGATGCTTGGATGGTGGCTGAACTCAGCTAGCAGATGCTTGGATGGAGGCTGAACTCAGCTAGCAGATTTGGATGGAGGCTGAACTCAGCTAGCAGGTGCTTGGATGGAGGCTGAACTCAGCTAGCAGATACTTGGATGGAGGCTGAACTCAGCTAGCAGATGCTTGGATGGAGGCTGAACTCAGCTAGCAGGTGCACCGGCACCGAAGCTCCCACCTATTCTACACCTCTCATGTTTCTTCACAAAGTCGGACTAGAGTCAATTATTATTATTATTATATCATCATCATCAATCATCATCATCATCATCATCATCATCATCATCATCATCATCATCATCATCATATCATAATCATATCATCATCATATCATCATCATCATCATCATCATCATCATCATCATCATCATCATCATCATCATCATCATCATATCATAATCATATCATCATCATATCATCATCATCATCATCATCATCTTACTTGGTAAGAGATCTTTGAAAATTATCTGAAAATTATGTGTTTCTAACTCAGTAGAAAGAGAGCTCAGCATTCGAGTTCACGGCAGCTTCATGGAATGTTCCTACTGCATCCCAGAAATCAAATAAATATTGATTTGCAAGTACGAACTCTTTCCCTGCAGGCTGAAGATAATGTTATATATAATATATATATATTCATTACTAGAGAGGTTGGGTGGGATACAGAGAGAAGCTGGATCGGTGCCTGCACACTGCACCATGCACGAGCTCCTTGACTAGAGACAATCTCTAAACCTCGCCTAATAATGAATTTATCGTAGCATCACTTAAAAGAGCATCACATTAAACACACCTCCATCACTACAACTATCTACTTCAATTATGCCAGAGTCCATGAGGCAGGCCTGTCAAAGCCACACCATGATGTTCACATGGGCACTGGGCGACTCCCACATGCGGAGTACCATACTGACCAGGTACGGATCAGGGAGTAGGGGGTTAAGATACGGGATATAGCTACATACCCAATCAAAACATGAGAAACTTCATGATGGTATGGTATGATAAATATACAGCAGTTCCCTCCCAGTGCTGTGCATGGATTCAGCAAGGTAGCCGGTCATGTGTGCAATGGCTACTTCACCCTGTGTTGCTCCATTCCTAGTCGAGGAGGGGGTGCCGAATGTCTGCACCGTTCGCTACTGCAAGGCCAAACTCACAGATGTCCTGATGTTCATCATCGACTTTCATTCTCTATGTGAGTAGACTCCATAACTTATCCTGCTTCTACAAGATTACTGCCGCATGTGCCGCCCACACACACATCTCCACAGAGTGTACACTGACCCGTTCACAAGAACACTTAAAACTCCATCTTGTTTCCTCTGGCAACTGTCCTCGTAGCTGCGCGCCATTGCAGCAGCATCATCATCACATGATACTTCTGCCGTTCACCTCTTCTCTAGAGGCGGTCGGCACACAAGACGTCATACCGGTCATCTACACTGTCTCTGGCCTTAAACACTGCACACCACTATTGCCCATGACAATTGATAAGCCACAAGTCTAATCAGATGATGTTTTCATTTGTGCTGTGGCTTGGCTGGTAAGCGCCAGACAGTGTGAACCGCTATGCGATGTATCACTGCTGCCATGTCATATGCTAACCCCCCCTCCCCTCCCCCCCACTCCTCCACACACACCACATGCATGCACACACCACATGCATGCACACACACATCAGGGGGGTAGGAACTGGTCCGGCAGACCCGGCAGCTGCCGGACCAAAGTTTCAATACCAACCTCCAGTTATCAAGCAACTTTCTAATCTTTACTGAGAGCACTCTCAGACTCTTCTCCAGCCAGCTCTTCAGTTGTTTTATTTCAAAATTCAAATGAAGCCCACCAAACTACGCCCCTACATTTTTTGCACATGCTATTTTAGTATTATAGCGAGCGGATCATGGCCACGAGTGACTCGAAACAGTAAAATTCCTGTCCAGCCTAATAGGCTCCACAAGTTTCCGAAGCGGAAATTTGGAAAAGGCAAAGATGAGAGGTATAATATCTATTTAAAACTGAGCTTTAAAACTGAGCTGAGCATTATAGCTAGCTTAGGTTTATCTGTACTGCATCACAGCTATAATATAGCTATACATGTAGTAGCAAGGTCTAAAACATAGCTACATGCCAACCATCCATAATCCAGGACAGTCCTGAGATTTTTTTTGCATTTTTCACAATTTAGACTAGGAGTCCAGGACTATAAGCTGATTAGGACAGTCCTGAGATTTTTTTTGCATTTTTCACAATTTAGACTAGGAGTCCAGGTGATTCAGCACTGCCAATCATGGCATCTAGTGATGCCAGCCACCTTGTTCATGTGGTCACTGACACTGTATTATGTTACTGTAGCATTAAAATTCACAGTGCTAGAAAAGCTCACCCACCAGCAATAAAGGCATGCATTATCAGGACAATGTATTTATGATCCATTTCAAAGTAAATAACTAGTTTAACTTATTTTAACCGAGCTGTACACTAGAGCCATGTTTGCACAAGGCCTTAATCCAATCATCCAACTTGGTTTAGTCTAATCCGAGTTACATACTAATACAATAATCCAGATTAAAAACACCAGATAATAATAGCTAACCTATAAAAATAGGTGGAGTACAATCCTTTAGAGATCTTGAGTAAATAGCTACAGTGCAAGATGAATGAAAGTGCATAGGAAAGAACCACTAATGTACATAATGGCCAGGGAATGGAACAAAACCACCATCAGTTGTCCAGGTATTTGACCAAGCCAGGTTGGCATGGATGCCAAGAGTCCCGAAATGATCCATTTTTATAACGTTTTTCGGAATCGAAAAGCTCCAAAGCGTTTTGAGAATGGAACAGGAGAATCTCATCAGTACACAGCAGTTGAAGATTATTATCGTTGCTTTTACTTTGAAGCAATAGACTTGGCCATGTCAGCAATTCAAGATCGCTTTGATCAGCCAGGATATGCTGTTTACCAAAATCTTGAAGAATTGCTTGTAAAAGCTGTACTGCTGAGTTAAGTGAAGTTGTTTCCTTTTATGGAGATGACTTCAATAAGAGTGAGCTTTCAACTCAACTTCAAGCTTTTAATTCAAGTTTTAGCTCACGTGAGTCAGATGGAACTGTAACACTGAAAGATATCTAGACTTTTCTTCGCAATCTTTCTGATAGTCAACGTGCATTTTTTAAGCAGGTGTGCTGGGTTGCCCGTCTAATCCTTGTCATGCTTGCTACGAATGCTGCAAGTGAAAGATGCTTTTCCTGCATGAAAAACATACTTACGAAGTACTATGAAACAGGATAGACTTAATCATCTAATGATACTACAAAGAAGCTTTGGATCGCCTTGATCTAGTCACAATTGCAAATGAATTTGTGAGGAATACAATGAGCACAGACTCAGAGTGTTCAGGAACTTGTGAACTTATTTCAAACTAGGTTTATTCCAGGTATATATATTCTTTTCAATTACCATGATATTTCTTTTCAATAAGGTGCGTGTATCCCCCTCCCCCCACACACACTTTCGCCTGACCAATCCCAAAATGCTTCCTACCCCTCTGCACACGCATGCACACACACACTTGGACCTTAATAATTAGGTAAAACAAAACTGCATAATCGTGTTAGAGTCCATGCTGTCACATTCCACACATTCCACACATTCCACACATTAATGTGCTATTGCCATCATGGGGGAGTATTACAGGAGAATCCCACCATTAGTCAAGTAGAAGAGATGGCCTGATAAGATGCTGGAGGTCAACGGTGGAATTGACGGCACATAGAACTAGGTTGACCTCACTGAGGTCATGCTTAATTACAGGAAGGGATAGTTGGCATTTTTTTTGAGATCAATGGATGGAGAGCAAGTGACAGAAGGGAACTACCTCCTTGGACTTCTGTCTTGGCTCTTCACCAAGATACTGTCTTGAGTCTGGCTTCTCTCTGCTGGATTGGAGTGTAGGATCCTCTCCATTCAAGGCAAAGTGTCTCTCTGTGAGGATATGCTTGCTCTGACCGCATTTCCTTAATATTCAGGTTTAATAATTATTAATTTACTGGGAATAATTGGCATTTTTGTTGAAAACTGTAGCATTGGGTGCCCTTAAAAACCTGTTGGACATGTAAGCATTGATGTTATTTCCTTACCACATTCCTGGTATTTGTGTCAGGCAACAGCATCACTAAAGGGCATATGTGAAACCACTAAGGACAAAAGGAGGTTAGCTGAGATAACACATTTATCACTCGACCACAAGCAGCTGATGGCCTAGAGTGAATTATCTGACCAGATGGCCTAGTAATGATGGCCGCCAATTATCTAACTGGATGGCCTGGTGAGTTATCTAACTGGATGGCCTGGTGAATTATCTAACTGGATGCCCTGGTGAATTATCTAACTGGATGGCCTGGTGAGTTATCTAACTGTAAGATTATCTAACTGGATGGCCTGGTGACTGTAAGGCCTGGTGAATTATCTAACTGGATGGCCTGGTGAATTATCTAACTGGATGGCCTGGTGAATTATCTAACTGGATGGCCTGGTGAATTATCTAACTGAATGACCTAGTGAGCTATCTAACTGGATGGCCTGGTGAGTTATCTAACCGAATGGCCTAGTGAATGGATGGCCTAGTGAATGGATGGCCTAGTGAATTATGGATGACCTAGTGAATTATCTAACTGGATGGCCTAGTGAATTATCTAACTGGAAGGCCTAGTGAGTTATCTAACTGGATGCCCTGGTGAATTATCTAACTGGATGGCCTAGTGAGCTATCTAACTGAATGGCCTAGTAAATTATCTAACTGGATGGCCTGGTGAATTATGGATGACCTAATAAATTATCTAACTGGATGGCCTGGTGAGTTATCTACTGGTGACTTACTAATGGTGTTTAAGTGGCAGAGGAGAGGGTTAATGGTGATGGTTGGCATGCAGCATTGGTATCCAAGCTAAATTGGTGTAGCAATAACACAAACTACATATTTAGTGTGGAACATTCAAAAAAATGAAGATGTCAAGATGACCGCTAGGTCTTGCAAATCTGCCAATGCTTATGCCGCCATATGGCATCATATTGAAACCACACTCCTGTAAACAACTACCAACCCTAAAAAAACATTCACAACAAATGTGACCTTCGTCTAGATCGGTATGCACCATCTATTAGAGGTTGAGTTGTGCCCCTAAGGGAGGAGTTAGCACATGCTTGTGACTCTCTCCAGTGAAAGCTTGTTCCTTGTGGTGGTGCCTAAGGGCATAATCAAGCTTTCAAAATGTGACCACAAATTGATAATTGGCAATCAGGATGGAGCAATTTGGCTTAATTTAGTTTGACATCTGGTTGCAGTTCCTGTCACAGAGTCGAGTAGTTCGCTGCTTGGGCCACAGGAACCCTCAAGACTGGTTCACCATATGCCACTTGCACCAGCAACGCCAGGGCCACAGGAACCCTCAAGACTGGTTCACCATATGCCACTTGCACTAGCAACGCCAGGGTCACAGGAACCCGCAAGACTGGTTCACCATATGCCACTTGCACTAGCAACACCAGGGCCACAGGAACCCTCAAGACTGGTTCACCATATGCCACTTGCACTAGCAACGCCAGGGTCACAGGAACCCTCAAGACTAGTGGTTCACCATATGCCACTTGCACTAGCAACGCCAGGGTCACAGGAACCCTCAAGACTAGTGGTTCACCATATGCTGCTTGCACTAGGAACTCCAGGGTCACAGGAACCCTCAAGACTGTTCACCATATGCCACTCGCACTAGCAATGCCAGGGTCACAGGAAGCCTCAAGACTGGTTCACCATATGCCGCTTGCACTAGCAACGCCAGGGCCACAGGAACCCTCAAGACTGGTTCACCATATGCCACTTGCACTAGGAACTCCAGGGTCACAGGAACCCTCAAGAGACTGGTTCACCATATGCGGATATGCCGCTTGCACTAGCAACCCTGGGCCCATAGGAACCTTCAAGACACACTTGCACTAGCAACGCCAGGGTCACAGGAAGCCTCAAGACTGGTTCACCACATGCCACTCGCACTAGCAACCCTGGGCCCATAGGAACCCTCAAGACTGGTTCACCATATGCTAGGAACTCCATGGTCACAGGAACCCTCAAGGCTGGTTAACCAATGCCACTCGCACTAGCAATGCCAGGGCCACAGGAACCCTCAAGACTGGTTCACCATATGCCACTCGCACTAGCAATATGACACAATTTAGTGATATTGTGAACATGAGGTTGCAGCGCTTTGCTTGAATAGACTCCATTTCTATTCTAGTCAGTCGTGATGCATCGGTCGACATTATTGGTGTGCTTTATTTTATTTCCTCCCTCCCCCAAAAATCTTCCTCCAAGGAAGATACAGTATGAACGTGGAAAAGTTGATAGAGGCAGTGAGGATAGAGTCAGTGAGGATAGAGGCAGTGAAGATAGAGGCAGTGAGGATAGAGTCAGTGAGGATAGAGGCAGTGAAGATAGAGGCAGTGAAGATAGAGGCAGTGAGGATAGAGGCAGTGAAGATAGAGGCAGTGAGGATAGAGGCAGTGAGGATAGAGGCAGTGAGGATAGAGGCAGTGAGGATAGAGGCAGTGAAGATAGAGGCAGTGAGGATAGAGGCAGTGAAGATAGAGGCAGTGAAGATAGAGGCAGTGAAGATAGAGGCAGTGAGGATAGAGGCAGTGAGGATAGAGGCAGTGAGAATAGAGGCAGTGAAGATAGAGGCAGTGAAGATAGAGGCAGTGAAGATAGAGGCAGTGAGAATAGAGGCAGTGAAGATAGAGGCAGTGAAGATAGAGGCAGTGAAGATAGAGTCAGTGAAGATAGAGGCAGTGAAGATAGAGTCAGTGAGGATAGAGGCAGTGAGGATAGAGTCAGTGAAGATAGAGGCAGTGAAGATAGAGGCAGTGAGGATAGAGGCAGTGAGGATAGAGGCAGTGAAGATAGAGGCAGTGAAGATAGAGGCAGTGAAGATAGAGGCAGTGAAGATAGAGGCAGTGAAGATAGAGTCAGTGAAGATAGAGGCAGTGAGGATAGAGGCAGTGAGGATAGAGGCAGTGAGGATAGAGGCAGTGAAGATAGAGGCAGTGAAGATAGAGGCAGTGAAGATAGAGTCAGTGAAGATAGAGGCAGTGAGGATAGAGGCAGTGAGGATAGAGGCAGTGAAGATAGAGGCAGTGAAGATAGAGGCAGTGAAGATAGAGGCAGTGAAGATAGAGGCAGTGAAGATAGAGGCAGTGAGGATAGAGGCAGTGAAGATAGAGGCAGTGAAGATAGAGGCAGTGAGAATAGAGGCAGTGAAGATAGAGGCAGTGAGGATAGAGGCATTAAGATAGAGGCAGTGAAGATAGAGGCAGTGAAGATAGAGGCAGTGAGGATAGAGTCAGTGAAGATAAGAGGCAGTGAAGATAGAGGCAGTGAAGATAGAGGCAGTGAAGATAGAGGCAGTGAAGATAGAGGCAGTGAAGATAGAGGCAGTGAGGATAGAGGCAGTGAAGATAGAGTCAGTGAAGATAGAGGCAGTGAGGATAGAGGCAGTGAGAATAGAGGCAGTGAAGATAGAGGCAGTGAAGATAGAGGCAGTGAGGATAGAGGCAGTGAAGATAGAGGCAGTGAGGATAGAGGCAGTGAAGATAGAGTCAGTGAAGATAGAGGCAGTGAGGATAGAGGCAGTGAGAATAGAGGCAGTGAAGATAGAGGCAGTGAAGATAGAGGCAGTGAAGATAGAGGCAGTGAAGATAGAGGCAGTGAAGATAGAGGCAGTGAGGATAGAGGCAGTGAGGATAGAGGCAGTGAAGATAGAGGCAGTGAGGATAGAGGCAGTGAAGATAGAGGCAGTGAAGATAGAGGCAGTGAAGATAGAGGCAGTGAAGATAGAGGCAGTGAGGATAGAGGCAGTGTGGATAGAGGCAGAGAAGATAGAGGCAGTGAGGATAGAGGCAGTGAAGATAGAGGCAGTGAAGATAGAGGCAGTGAAGATAGAGGCAGTGAAGATAGAGGCAGTGAAGATAGAGGCAGTGAAGATAGAGGCAGTGAGGATAGAGGCAGTAAAGATAGAGTTAGTGAGGATAGAGTCAGTGAAGATAGAGGCAGTGAGGATAGAGGCAGTGAGGATAGAGGCAGTGAAGATAGAGGCAGTGAGGATAGAGGCAGTGAGGATAGAGGCAGTGAAGATAGAGGCAGTGAGGATAGAGGCAGTGAAGATAGAGGCAGTGAAGATAGAGGCAGTGAAGATAGAGGCAGTGAAGATAGAGGCAGTGAGGATAGAGGCAGTGAGGATAGAGGCAGTGAAGATAGAGGCAGTGAAGATAGAGGCAGTCAAGATAGAGGCAGTGAAGATAGAGGCAGTGAAGATAGAGGCAGTGAAGATAGAGGCAGTGAGGATAGAGGGAGTGAAGATAGAGGCAGTGAGGATAGAGGCAGTGAGGATAGAGTCAGTGAGGATAGAGGCAGTGAAGATAGAGGCAGTGAAGATAGAGGGAGTGAAGATAGAGGCAGTGAAGATAGAGGCAGTGAAGCTAGAGGCAGTGAAGATAGAGGCAGTGAAGATAGAGGCAGTGAAGATAGAGGCAGTGAAGATAGAGGCAGTGAAGATAGAGGCAGTGAAGATAGAGGCAGTGAAGATAGAGGTAGTGAGAATAGAGGCAGTGAAGATAGAGGCAGTGAAGATAGACGCAGTGAGAATAGAGGCAGTGAAGATAGAGGCAGTGAGTATAGAGGCAGTGAAGATAGAGGCAGTGAAGATAGAGGCAGTGAAGATAGAGGCAGTGAGGATAGAGGCAGTGAAGATAGAGTCAGTGAAGATAGAGGCAGTGAAGATAGAGGCAGTGAAGATAGAGGCAGTGAAGATAGAGGCAGTGAGGATAGAGGCAGTGAGGATAGAGGCAGTGAAGATAGAGGCAGTGAAGATAGAGGCAGTGAAGATAGAGGCAGTGAAGATAGAGGCAGTGAAGATAGAGGCAGTGAAGATAGAGGCAGTGACGATAGAGGCAGTGAGGATAGAGGCAGTGAAGATAGAGGCAGTGAAGATAGAGGCAGTGAAGATAGAGGCAGTGAAGATAGAGGCAGTGAAGATAGAGGCAGTGAAGATAGAGGCAGTGAAGATAGAGGCAGTGAAGATAGAGGCAGTGAAGATAGAGGCAGTGAAGATAGAGGCAGTGAGGATAGAGTCAGTGAAGATAGAGTTAGTGAAGATAGAGGCAGTGAAGATAGAGGCAGTGAGGATAGAGGCAGTGATGAACTTTCTTAGCATATAGCTGTAACCGACAAGTCATTTAGAGATATGAAGGTTCATTGAGTTCAAAGCGAAGCAACCAGGCAGATATTGTGAACCACTTGAAATGATGCAATGCAACCCAACAGCCTTCTGACATGTTGCAAACCAGCCTTTAATTAGAACCTTCTGGTACCCGGAGATGACTTGTCTGTTGTCTACAACCATCACTCTCCACCTTCCACATCAATACCTCTGAGGGGGTGAAACAATTGGATAACTTCATTCTAACAATAATTAGAGATTGCTAATTAGAGGTGTTGTACTGAAAAATGTCTTCTACATGGGAAGCTGGAAGTGGATGCTAAACTCGCTTCATTACCCCCCCCTCCTGCCTCTCCCCCTTCCCCCCAAGCTTGGTAAGGGGAGACCACTTTGAAATAAGAGTAGTTCACTTACAATACAATTCTCAAGCCTGCAATCAAAATGTCCCCATCTTGTGGCATGTGAGAAGCACACACCTGCACACAGCCAATGTAGCCTCAGTGGAGGGCATTACTTGAAACTTGATTGTTACATACCGACTACACACAAAACTGCTGACGAGTTCACCAGTCGTCACAATAGCCACTCACAATAGAGGTAGTGGCAGACACTGCACCCTAATTAGCCACGAGTAAGCAATAATGAGAAAATTGGAAATCTAAAGGAGAAGAATTTCACTTCTAACGGAGTAAATCACTATGTTGTGGCGGTTTCGAGAAAGGTAGTCGAGTGGAGAGAACAAAGACACTCTTTCAGTAGACACTAGAGCTAATGATCTTATGATCTTAACAGCTCGAGTGTGAGTGAGTGGGAACATATTGGCACTTAGTATTGGCTCTAATTATGAACATTTGAGCATTTTTTAGCATTTATTGGAACAACAGCGCATCTATTTAAAAACTAACAACTACAGTGCATAAATTTAGTAGCTCACAAAACAAGTTTTTGTGGAGCTAAAGAGCGCAAGTACATCCGACTAATGAGAACAATGGGGAAAGTTTCTCCATTGAAAATAATTTAGGCTAGAATTTACACAATAATGGAAGCCAAGGAACCAAACTTGTTCTTGAGGTGCTCCAGCACATCTATCCTCTCAAGGAATCAAACTTGTTCTTCAGGTGCTCCAGCACATCTATCCTCTCAAGGAATCAAACTTATTCTTCAGGTGCTCCAGCACATCTATCTTACCTCTCAAGGAACCAAACTTGTTTTTCAGGTGCTCCAGCACATCTATTTTACCTCTCAAGGAAGCAAACTTGTTCTTCAGGTGCTCCAGCACATCTATTTTACCTCCCAAGGAACCAAACTTGTTCTTCAGATGTTCCAGCACATCTATTTTACCTCCCAAGGAACCAAACTTGTTCTTCAGATGTTCCAGCACATCTATATTACCTCCCAAGGAACCAAACTTGTTCTTCAGGTGTTCCAGCACATCTATATTAGCTCTGTCTTGCCAAACTATCTTGTGGGTAAGGTGAGGAAGAGCTTTTTGAGGAGTTCCTTTATTCCTGATGATTACTGTGGGTGTGTTTGGGTGCAGTTTAGTTGTACTTGTAAAGTTTGTGAATGCAGAAATTTCAACCATAAGATATGGTACATATATATTGTTGTCAGTAAGGGGATATCATTTTAGATGATTTAAAAAAAAGGCCCTAAAATCTAGTCTCTAGACTTGTAGCAGTATGTCAGGGTTTACGACAGCATTCCCTACATTGGTTTAACCCACTTGTGGATAGCAATGCCTGCCCCCCCCACACACACACACACACCCCAATCCCTAAAACAACAACAACAACCAAAAACTGAAGCTCATGTTTCAGCTAAACCTCACATAAGGCGGCGGCTTCTTGGCTGCCTAATAGTGAAATAGGTTTCCACCACTATTCGTTAAAAAAACCCTCCCATTGTGCCTTAAATCCTTCACTACGTAGCGAACTGGCGACTTAAAAATTAAATGTTAAAAGTAAACCCTTCAAACTCATCTTCTCCACCTATCTATATCTCCAGCTCTACTTCTGCCTCGCATAACTTGCATGCAACAGGTCATTCATAAAAACAAACACTTGAGTCCCAGAAGACTCCTAATGTTCCAACGCACATCAACAATTTTGTATTTCTCGTTGTGAAGAAGGGAACAAAAGACATGGGTAGCAGCAGTCGTCGTCGAGGACGCCGTCAAGCTAGCTGACTGATGTTTCATAACCAGAGATGAGTATAAAGACAAGTCGTTCTCGAAAAACACGACTCAATGAAGCTTCGTTTAGGTTCTCCTGTGCAACTGTTGCCAAGCCCTTGAGGTAAGCTAGAGATGGTCTTTGGCTGACTCTAAAATCAAAACAACAAGGTATATATAGTATGTGCTGACTTGTCTAAATATTAAGTAAGTTAATCTTGTTTTTAAAGGAGTGCTTCATTCCCAGTTTGGTTTTCTTGATAAGTTCTATCCTGCCACAGAGTGATAAAGAAATGTAGCCATGCAGAGACTCCATTTAGTTGTGGTCTACATAGGTACACTTACTCTCTTTTTTGACCAGTGAATCCAGTTTGCTTTTAAGTAAAAACTTCTTTGTTCTTCTTTCAAGCCATTTTGTTGTTGTTGTTGTTGCTTGGTGTATTCTAGTTGAGCGGTGGACCAAGTCAGAGTTCTACTCTGAGCTTCTGGGACTGCAGGACTTCTAACACAAGAGTTCTCATTCATTCATGTTGCCCATTACACATACCAGCACATGCCATGTCTTGTTGCTATTACCATGCTGCCCATTACACATACCAGCACATGCCATGTGTTGTTGCTATTGGCGACTATACCCATGCACACCATGCTGCCCATTACACATACCAGCACATGCCATGTCTTGTTGCTATTGGTGGACTGTACCCATGTACACCATGTTGCCCATTACACATACCAGCACATGCCATGTCTTGTTGCTATTGGTGGACTGTACCCACGTACACCATGCAACCCACTACACATACCAGCACATGCCATGTCTTGTTGCTATTGGCGACTATACCCATGCACACCATGCTACCCACTACACATACCAGCACATGCCATGTCTTGTTGATGTTGTTAACTATACATTCAAACCGCAGATGTTTTGGTCGAGGATTAGTTACAGCTTCGGTTTCCAGAAGCAATTTCCCAGAAGCAAGAACTCCACAAACCAAACAGCAGAACTGAGCACGGGCCATTCATTCTGCTCCATAGCACGATGCATTAGTTGGTGGGTTGCCTTGTTGGTAAACTTACTCATCCGATGATCCTTACCGACCTCTTTAATGGACAGGTCAAAGGTGATTCAAGGCAGGCTTGGAGGAGTCCTAATGCAACCATTCAGGTAGCTGAGAAGTGCGATTGTGTGAGTTTTAGCAAAGACATGAGCTCTGTTATTTTGGGGCTTTTGCAGTCAGCCATTTAAAAACAAGAGTGTAGTGAGCACTAGTGCAGTCCCTGATACTGCCACCTGCCAATGTCAAGACAAACCGTGGGTTCCCGGTTAATTGCTGAGTCAATCCTCCATGGCTTAAACCAAGTCTTAGGAAAGCGCTATCTTACCAACCACACGTTTAAAACTCATGACCCCCCTCAGAGTGTGTAATTGTGGCAGCAAAGATGGGAAATTATATAACTTCCCTTCCAATGAAGGCAAGAAAAATATAATGATCTCAAGTGGTATCCTCAAGTGGTATCCTAAATTTCTTCAATGGCTTCCAGAGCTTTAGTGGACTTTTTCCGGTTTCATACAGGACATCATGAAGGGGCATTGAGTTGGCAAAAGAGATGCCACTGCAATGGAGAAGCCACAACTGACAAATAAGCTGGGCCCAGTGGTCTGTCAGATCAAGTTCCTAGCACACATACTCTTCCTCCTCCTTTGCTAGGAGTTTACTGCTTGCAACGGGAGCAATTTTGATGGCAATGGGACCTTTGATGCCAAAGCTTGAGGTAGAGGAGAATGATGCATCCTCACCAATCTCTACCGAGTCTGGGCATGCTGAAAGGCTGCACAACTTATATATACCTGGTGAAACAAAGGCCTAGACGTATCCAACAGGAACTGACATGCATGAGCTGTGCAAATAATAATACTAATTAATAATAATAATAACAATAATAAAATAATAATAATAATAATAATAGTAACAATAATAGTAACAATAATAATAGTAGTAGTAGTAGTAGTAGTAGTAATAATAATAATAATAATAATAATAATAATAATAATAATAATAATAATAATAATAATAATAATAATAATAATAATAATAATAATAATAATAATAATAATAATAATAATAATAATAATAATAATAATAATAATAATAATAATAATAATAATATTAATAATAATAATAATAATAATAATAATTATTATTATTATTATTAATAATATTATACTAATATACTAATACTACTACTAATACCCCCAAGAATTTAACCCACCCTGGATCAAATGCTGTGGCTGTTGTGTGATGCTGATGACTGCATGTTGTTTGCTGTTTCTATATCCTCCTGTTTGTTCTCTTCATGGGGAGCTTTCCATATCCTCAGACTCAGATGCACCTTATCCTCTACATCAGCCTCATGGAGTATACTTTCAACAGTGAGTAGCGTTGCCATCAAAATTGTTCCTAATGCTACAGGGTGCACTAACAGTGCTCAGAGTCAGAGGTCTTAATCCACAGACCATCAGAGCCTGACTGTTCACTCAGGAGGAGGAACAGTGCTCAGAGTCAGAGATATTGATTGATCCACAGACCTTCAGAGCCTGACTGTTCACTCAGGAGGAGGAACAGTACTCAGGGTCAGAGATATTGATTGATCTACAGACCTGACTGTTCACTCAGGAGGAGGAACAGTGCTCAGGGTCAGAGATATTGATTGATCTACAGACCATCAGAGCCTGACTGTTCACTCGGGAGGAGGAATAGTGCTCAGGGTCAGAGATATTGATCCACAGACCATCAGAGCCTGACTGTTCACTCAGGAGGAGGAACAGTGCTCAGGGTCAGATATATTGATTGATCCACACCATCAGAGCCTGACTGTTCACTCAGGAGGAGGAACAGTGCTCAGGGTCAGAGATATTGATCCACAGACCACCAGAGCCTGACTGTTAGGAGGAGGAACAGTGCTCAGGGTCAGAGATATTGATCCACAGACCACCAGAGCCTGACTGTTAGGAGGAGCAACAGTGCTCAGGTTCAGAGATCTTGATCTACAGACCTCCAGAGCCCAAAAGTTCGTTCAGGAGTAAATTCTCCATTGCAATTGCATCTCTCTTGCAAACTCTGTGTCACCTAATGATGTCATGTGTGAAGTGCCTACAACCAGAAAAAGTCCATCGTAGCTCAAGAAGCATACGAATCTGCCAACTTATAAAACTTTTTTTTTGACAAGGAAAAAAAATTGGCAAAAAAAATAATAGTATTTTCCTCCTGCCCCGCGTCGCCCTCCAGGTGGTTCTACTCATCAGTGTTCCAGTTATCCCCCCCCCCTCCAAAGTTCAAAATAAATAAATTATATAGTTCTTTGATGTTGTCCACCCTAATTAAGTTACTAATACTAATCACACAGGAAGTTAGGCTAAAAATGCCACAGCAAAACCAACAACAACTGGTTGCCATAGTAGCCATAGTACAGGGAAGTTAACCTACTGCCGGGCAGGCCAGCTGAGGAGTCGGTTGGAAATTCCTCTCATACACCACAGCAAAACCAACGACCACACACCAAGCCCAATTTCTTCTCTCACACTGATACTTGTTGAGGCAGTTCCTTCCCCAAGGCAGTTCCTTCCCCTCCCCCCCCATCCCAACCTTCCCCTCCCTCCATCCCAACCTTAGGAGTGTCTGACAGCACAGCAAGATGTAGCTGTTCTGCCCTCCTGATAGGTTCTTGCCCAGGTGAACTCCAAGACGTTTGTGTAACTCTGCTACCCAACTTTGGGCACAACATTGTTAGAGCAAATCCCGATATGCTGAACACTTTGATTTGTGATTAGGTGAAGCTATACTCCTGAGACAACTAGCCTTAGCTGATTAGCAAATTACGGAATATGTTGGGTCTCATGGAACAATGGAAGCTACCCAGATTTTAGGCATTTTCTTTAAATAGTGGCTAGATAGTTGAACCCTGAACCCTACTGAACTGGTATGAGGAAGAGCTTGATTATTTCCCCAAGCCATCATTTGCTCTCCGCTCATTCCATCAGCCGTCAAAGTATTTCCCTGTGCCTTCCCTTACATACACATACTAGCAGAGGTGGTATAGAGCTGGCGTTGCCTGCACAAGCAAGAGAAGTGGTGCGAGTATTGACAGATACGGTAGTCTGTCTGTGTGTGCATGTGCCATATCAGCTTTTTGGGGGGGGGGAGGAGGAGGATTTCTGTGTGTATTTGATGGTGTGTTACTTATAACTCGGGATCCAATACACTCATCTACACCAAACTTAGTGTGTCCTTTAGGGACCACCCAAGGAAGGTTTAAAATAACAATTTAAAAAAAGGGTTTAAATTTAATGGAAGTAAATTCCTAAACAAAATGCCCAGCCGTCGCAAATATCCTGAAACGAGCTTTTGTCCCCTCAAGCAAAATCAAACTTGTTGTTTTGGGGTGGGAGGGAGAGAGGGAGGGAGGAAGGAAGGCTTGAAACCTTCCTCCTTGTGTGGTCCCTAAAGGACACACTAAGTTTGGTCTCGATCAGCTCACGCGGTCCCCGAGTTATAAGCCAACACACGCTCGCACGTACACACACACACACACAGTTTTTATGCCTTATATGGGAACTAAATACACTTGTAGCTATACTGCTTGTTGATGTATGTGCACTAAATAATAACAACAACAACAACAACAACCGAGCAACTCGGTATTCCCTGAAACCGAGGCATATCATAGGCTGCTTTTCTGTAGTTGCTGGGGAATAGGTAACCATGCCAAAAAAATGTCGGTCTTGTTACTGTAGGCATACCATGTAAAGACAGAGTGATAACTGTCATACATAGTGACGCATGTATGTGTGCTTCTTCACAGCTCAGACATTGCTGCTGGGACATTCCATTAGTCTGCAGTGTGCGTGCACACCGGGGAAGGGCCCCCTGTCCTGGAGGGAGGGTTGGCTCTGCAGTGTGCATGTACACCGGGGAAGGGCCCCCTGTCCTGGTGGGAGGGTTGGCTCTGCAGTGTGCGTGTACACCTGGGAAGGGCCTCCTGTCCTGGTGGGAGGGTTGGCTCTGCAGTGTGCGTGCACACCGGGGAAGAGCCTCCTGTCCTGGAGGGAGGGTCGGCTCGGCTTCCTCAGAAGAATGAATTGACTTAGCTGGGGGAACTTCTACCCCGTAATTGGTACAAAGTGTCCGCAACCTGCTACTGGAAGGCCAAACCTGCTCTGCAAGTAATGGGTGAAAAGCATCTGCAACCTGCTACTGGAAGGCCAAACCTATACACTGGGTATAATAATTCCGATGTTGATCATAACTTGACAACACAAGGACAGTCTTGTGGCCTCTTCTTTAGCAGGTCAAAATAAAAATAATTTGTTCCTAATGAACTCTCAGCTGACGTAGTGTAGATACAACCACTTTCTCCTTAACCAACTTAAATTTACTCACTTGACATTTCGACTAGATGCTCTAGCCTTCATCAGGAACAATGATGAAGGCTGGAGCATCTAGTCTTTATCAGGAATAATGATGAAGGCTGGAGCATCTAGCCTTCATCAGGAATAATGATGAAAGCTGGAGAATCTAGCCTTCATCAGGAATAATGATGAAGGCAAGCATCTAACCTTGGAATGATGATGAAGGCTGGAGCATCTAGCCTTCAACAGGAATAATGATGAAGGCTGGGGCATCTAGCCTTCATCAGGAATAATGATGAAAGCTGGAGCATCTAGCCTTCATCAGGAATAATGATGAAAGCTGGAGCATCTAGCCTTCATCAGGAATAATGATGAAGGCTGGAGCATCTAGCCTTCATCAGGAATAATGATGAAAGCTGGAGCATCTAGCTTCATCAGGAATCCTGTGAATGTACTGAGCCAGCTAGTAGGTGGTTCAATTTCCTATGGGTAAGGATCATCCTGTGTATGTACTGAGCCGGCTAGTAGGTGGCTCAATTTCCTATGGGTAAGGATCGTCCTGTGAATGTACCAAGCCGGCTAGTAGGTGGCTCAATTTCCTATTGGGTAAGGATCATCCTGTGAATGTACTGAGCCAGCTAGTAGGTGGTTCAATTTCCTATGGGTAAGGATCATCCTGTGTATGCACTGAGATAGCTAGAAAGGATGGCGAACAGGACCGTATTAACCCATGGCCAGCCCCCTAGGCTTTTAGGTACTCCGGGGGGCCCCCTCCGGTACTTCAATCTTTCACCCCAACAGCTGACAGCCTGACCCTGGTACAGTAGGCACTAGGCCGCAGTATACAGCCCTATATGCATTTTGTGGGTCTCCTGAAGAATTCTACTCACAATTAATTTTTTTATATTTTTTTTATTTTTTTTTACTGCGAGAGTAGAAAATTGACATGCTCCTAGTTCCTGTGGTACCCCTAGGCTTCAGCCTAGTCAGCCTTATAGCCCTGATGGTGAAGAGTTGATCTGTTGCTGAGCAGAGCCTGGAGATTACAAGGTGTCGACATCACATCTACAAATTTGTTTGCCAGGAATGAACGCTTAACAAATAGAGTCAATGACCAACAGTAAACTAGATTACAATGACATTCTCAATAACCAACCTTAATTTTATTATCTCGGCGTTTCGACTAGATGCTCTAGCCTTCATCAGGAATATTCCTGATGAAGGATAGAGCTTCCTAATAGTCGAAATGTCGAGAGAATAAAATTCAAGTTGATTATTGAGGTCATTGTAATTTCGTGATGTCAACTAAGAGTTGTTGAGGTGCTTGATATAGACACCATCTTTATCAACCAGGTATGTAACAATTCTACAGTGAGCTATTATAACTAGCGATCCAGCTTATAATATACTGTGATCTTTGATGAAAGGTGCAGAGGCTGCAACCCCATTGGGCACAAATTCCGTAAAATATTGTCCCAGAGATTTCCTGACACATGCTCGATCTGCTCTCAGTGGTTCATCTCATCCACCCCATGATCACCGCCCTCCAAGGAAGCCATTATCAAACTACTGGATCTACAGTTGACATCGTTTGTCTGTTTGCTGGGGACGATGAGGGCATGATCATCACAGACTCAGAGTGTCTCCAGCGGTATAAAAGATCGGGTATAACGAACTTTGGTTACAACGAAAGTTTTTAAGCGAATCATAATATAATAAAATACAGAAATTCTCATGAGATCTCCAGCAGCATTCCAGAGATCCGGAGATTCAGCCACTTAACGACCAAAATTCCTGAGGGCTGGAGCCTCTGAGGATGTATTTTGGGCGTATTAGTCCTGATGCTTTAGAAGCAAAAATCAGTTCGAATGCCATACTTGTAGCCTACCAGCAGCTTCTAACTAGAAATTAGTTGTTTTTTTAATGCTATTATGACTTGTCCTGAAAGCAGCTATTGACTTGTCCTGAAAGAAGCTATTGACTTGTCCTGAAAGAAGCTATTGACTTGTCCTGAAAGAAGCTATTGACTTGTCCTGAAAGCAGCTATTGACTTGTCCTGAAAGTAGCTATTGACTTGTCCTGAAAGTAGCCATTGACTTGTCCTGAAAGTAGCTATTGACTTGTCCTGAAAGCAGCCATTGACTTGTCCTGAAAGCAGCTATTGACTTGTCCTGAAAGTAGCTATTGACTTGTCCTGAAAGCAGCCATTGACTTGTCCTGAAAGCAGCTATTGACTTGTCCTGAAAGCAGCTATTGGCTTGTCCTCTATTGACTTATCCTGAAAGCAGCTATTGACTTGTCCTGAAAGCAGCTATTGACTTGTCCTGACAGCAGCTATTGACTTGTCCTGAAAGTAGCTATTGACTTGTCCTGAAAGAGCTATTGACTTGTCCTGAAAGTAGCTATTGACTTGTCCTGAAAGCAGCTATTGACTTGTCCTGAAAGTAGTTATTGACTTGTCCTGAAAGCAGCTATTGACTTGTCCTGAAAGCAGCTATTGACTTGTCCTGAAAGCAGCTATTGACTTGTCCTGAAAGCAGCCCTTTCTGTGTTGATATGATTAGTTACAGGGGCAGCTCCACAGGTCCGGCAGGTCCAGCGATTGCCAGACCACTTTTTGTGGAATTAATTTGTTAAAAAAAAAAAAAATTATAGATAAAATTATTATTTTCATACATTCTAAAAGCATATTATCTAAAGGTATTATCTAAATGTTATAAAAATATTTAAAAAATGAGCCAACTATTAAACCCTTCACCCCAAAGTTGTTTTCATGATAAAGATGCGCTAGCTCTTGTGTGAAAATATGCAATTAGCTAGAGTGTGAAAATGCAATTAGCTAGCTGTCTGGAAGAAAGTTGGAAGACAATAACAACAAACACCTTCTGGTTGTGAACTGAAGCCACATTTACCCTCTTTCAATTCAGTAAGAGAGTCATAAGAAAGCTTTTAGCTACTAACTGTAGCTACTATATAACTGCAGCTGCTCTATACTAAGCTTGGTCTTTGGCACCGTGATTAAACACAATCACATGATTAGGTGTTATAATTAACACATTGCTTGTTGTTACGTCTGTCATAGATACTAATTGGTTTCAGGCACATGCTGCTTACAACTAAACAGACTTTTATAGCCATGTCCACAGCAAAGAAACAGCACCATCCTGTTATTTCAGGAACAAGTGAAGATCAAGTCACTGTGCCACTGGAAGTAGAGGGAAAAAAGCAAAGATTCTATTCATTTTTAGTTTCCCTAGGGCTAGGGCTAGGGCTAGGGCTGAAGATCTCAATTTGTCTGATGAAGATCTCTGTTTGGCTGAGGAAGATCTCATTTTTACTAAGGAGAAGATTGTCAAAGAGCATCAGCTACTGTGTCCCCTAGTCCTACTGAGACCTCCCATTCTGCATGTTGTCAAGGTGGATTCTGAACAACAGCAGCTAGGTTATTCTGGAATAGAGTTTGGGGTAGAGTTTGGGGTCATAAATGAACCTCGTCAAACACGTTCTCAGAATACCTTCCCCCAAAAACTGTTTGGGAAAAAGAAACCTGAGTACCGGTCCTTCAAGATTATTTGGTTTGATAATGTGATGTGGTCATCTTGGCTTCACTGGGAAAAAAGTAATGAAAGGGCTTACTGTTTCATTTCCGAAATATTTATGCCTTGAACCAGCTCCAGCTTACTTTCTCAAAAAACAAAGAATCTGCATTTATCACAACCAGGTATACCAATTGGAAAGATGCTACTCGATGCTTTCAGCAACACCACCAAAGTGCATGTCACAGAAAATCCATTATGAAGTAGGAATACCACTTGAAAGGGGCAGTGTCCAGCTTCAGAAACAACTAGTTTCGGAACAGGAAGCTTCCAGATATTGCCTCAAAATTCTTTTTACTTCAGTCGAGTATCTTGCTTGGCAAGGATTGGCATTGCGTGGACACTGTGAGGAGAGAGGAAACCTTCTTCAGCTACTGAAGCTACGTCCAAGTGATTGTGAACAATTTAAATCCTGGTTACAGAAAACAAAATCTTACACTTACCATGATATACAAAATGAGATGGTGAGGATTATGTCCCAACAGTCAATTCTTAAGGATATTTGTGCTAGTCATTGGTATTCTATCAGTGCAGATGAGACAGTTGATGTGTCGCTGACAGAACAAGTAAGCACTTGTAAGAAAATTGACTTTAATAAATGCTTGACTTTAATAAATTATATATTATTTGTTGCAGATGGTTGTACGCATAAGATATGTTTCACCCCTCACATTTGAAGTACATGAAGATTGTATCGGCATGTATGCAACTGAACGTACTAATTCTGACCAGTTGACATGCTAAATCAAAGATGTGTTACTTCGTGCCAGTCTTACACTACATCAATGCAGAGGTCAGTGTTATGATTGGGCTGCCAACATGTCTGGTAGAGGATCAGGAGTGTCAACACAAATCCAAAGAATTGAGTCCAGAGCAGTATACATTCATTGTAAGGGACACTCACTAAATCTTGCTGTTCAAGATACCTGTCGCTCTATCAAAACCATGAGAGACACGTTTGATACAGTCCTTGAGTTGTCCAAAATGTTCAAATATAGTGCCAAAAAGAAATCCATGCTCCAAAAATTGAAATTAGAACTTTCTCCAGAAACTCCTGGTCTCAAACCACTTTGCCCAACTCGGTGGACAGTTAGAGCTGAATCACTTCGATCTATTCTGTCCAACTATTCTGTGATTCTATCTATACTAGATGATATCACAACAGAATATAGTGGAAATGTCTCTGAGGCTGCTACCACAGCACGTGGTATTTTAGCTACTATGAAGAAGTTTTCCTTTCTTTTTGGCATATTTGTAGATCTCAATTACTGATCTCCTGAGTAAAGCTCTTCAAAGGAAGACCATTAGTGCAATAGAAGCAAGAAAATTCGCATCAGTAACTCTTTCTAGCTTAAAAGAGTGGAGATCTGACAGTTACTTTGACCATACCTGGGATAAGATGAAAGCACGAACCCATTTTACCTTGTGGAGAATCCCTGCCCGCAAAGATGAGTATGGCAACAATACTCATCATGATGACACAGTGGAAACTATGTATCGTAGGCTTTACTTCGAAATTTCGGACAAATTGATTGGTGAAATTGAACGTAGGTTTGACTCCCCTACTTTTATTCCCTGCTTTTATTTTATATTCTAAAATGGAAGAAATTTTGAAAAAAGCTGCTTTGGGAGACACAATTCCTAACTCACTCTCAGATATTATTGAGCATTTTAGAAGTGACCTCATCAAAGAAGACTTGCAAGTTGAATTGTCTATGCTCAAAAATATAATGGAAGGAGATTATTCAGTTTGTACTTTAAGGGGAGACAGTTGCATTTTTAATTTTTTTATTTTGGTTACAACTTTAGAGCTCCGTAGATTCTGCAAACTCCATGGTATGGACGTGATATATAGCTCAAAAGATAGGTCTCTCTGTGTGCTCTCTTTGATACTAAAATATGTTTCATAGGTACAACTATAGGCAAGTTACTAGACCCTAAAGTGGAGGGACCTCAAAAACCTGAATCCCAAAAACCTCAGCCAAAATAACTCTAGATTGCTAAGTGCTAAACAATTGGTACCAGTGGCTAGAGGAAGCCCTAGGCTATTCAATGACCTTTTTCATTAGGTGTTAAAATTTTAGTACCGGTCACCACGCGGGTGGAAAATTGATTACGTTAAAAATCAACGTAATCAATTTCCCACCCGCATGCTTGACCACGTAAAAAAAAGTAACATCTAATGAAAAAGGTCATTGAATAGCCTAGGGCTTCCCTAGCCAAGGGGGTACCAATTTTTAGCACTTAGCAATCTGGAGTTATTTTGGCTGAGGTTATTGGGATTCAGGTTTTTGAGGTTCTGCCACTTTAGGGCTTATACCTATGAAACATATTTTAGTATCAAAAGAGAGCACACAGAGAGACTTATCTTTTGAGCTATATATCGAGTCCATACCATGAAGTTTTCAGAATCTACGGAGCTCTAAAGTTGTAACCACAAGTTAAAAATATATATATAAATGCAACTGTCTCCCCGGGAAAAACTTACTCAGTATAGCACACTTTTTCCTCAAGTCAGCAAGCTTTTTCACTTACTCTTTTGGTAATTCCAGCTACTTCTGCTAACAGTGAAAGGGCTCTTGCAGTGAGCTACTTGGGAGGTCTGGAGGAACAGCTCTTTGTGCAAAATGAAGAGAGCTCTTGCAGTGAGCTGTTTGGGAGGTCTGGAGGAGCAGCTCTCTGTGCAACATGAAGGAGCTTTTTAAATCCTTAATTACCCATAAACCTCAGGATTTCACGCACAACCATCAATACTAAAAGTTAACTCTCATCATTACGTTGCATCAAAATATATCTACGTTCCACAATAAAGCAGGAAAGACTAAACAGTATAATGATGCTATACATTCATAAAGATAGAACGATCGACTACTCTGAAGCCATGAGGGAATTTGTCCTGACCAAGGAAGATCGAATGAGAGTTTTTGGAAAGTTTTGAAACAATGAAAATAACTATGACATATTTATATAATTCCTATATAATTCTATATATATATATAATAAATTAAAATGAAAGCAGAGTTCCCTTTGATATCTAGCTCTGTTGCTGGATAACTAGAAAACAAAGAAAGCAATTAATTACAGCACCAGAACTTAGTTAGTATAGTGATCTATAGGCTGTAGTCTTAGCAGCCATTATTGGCTATACCTGAAAATGTACATAGCTACTAAGCTGTAGTCTTGGCAGCTGCTATTGCTTATGCCCTCTGAACAAGACCACAGATGAAATCTGCCCAGAGCAACTACTTTGTGTGGGCTAGTGACTTAGGTTAACCATGCTAATTAACAGTATAGTGGTCATTAGCTAAGAGTAATTGCAGTTAAGCAGCTGCTATTGGTCTAGTCAGGCCCACTAAAAAGACCACAGAAGAAACTTACCAATTAGCAACTAATTTTGTAGGAGCATTCTCAGCATGTATCACACAGACACACTCCCACACACACACACACAACAGCCATTAATAGATGTCCACTTGGACAGTGGTTCTCTATTATAGAGCGACAGTCATTTTTGGTTCTCTAATGGGCCTTGATGTCCTCAGTGAGGGTATTCCACAGTGAGGGCATTCCTTAGTGAGGGCACTCCTTACACTCCTTAGTGAGGGCACTCCTTAGTGAGGGCACTCCTTAGTGGGGGCACTCCTTAGTGGGGGCACTCCTTAGTGGGGGCACTCCTTAGTGAGGGCACTCCTTAGTGAGGGCACTCCTTAGTGGGGCACTCCTTAGTGAGGGCACTCCTTACACTCCTTAGTGAGGGCACTCCTTAGTGAGGTCACTCCTTAGTGAGGGCACTCCTTACACTCCTTAGTGAGGGCACTCCTTAGTGAGGGCACTCCTTAGTGGGGGCACTCCTTAGTGGGGGCACTCCTTAGTGAGGGCACTCCTTAGTGAGGGCACTCCTTAGTGGGGGCACTCCTTAGTGGGGGCACTCCTTAGTGAGGGCACTCCTTAGTGAGGGCACTCCTTAGTGGGGCACTCCTTAGTGAGGGCACTCCTTACACTCCTTAGTGAGGGCACTCCTTAGTGAGGGCACTCCTTAGTGGGGGCATTCCTCAGTGAGGGCACTCCTTAGTGGGGGCACTCCTTAGTAAGGGCACTCCTTAGTGGGGGCACTCCTTAGTGGGGGCACTCCTTAGTGAGGGCACTCCTTAGTGGGGGCACTCCTTAGTGAGGGCACTCCTTAGTGGGGGCACTCCTTAGTGGGGGCACTCCTTAGTGAGGGCACTCCTTAGTGAGGGCACTCCTTAGTGGGGGCACTCCTTAGTGGGGGCACTCCTTAGTGAGGGCACTCCTTAGTGAGGGCACTCCTTAGTGGGGCACTCCTTAGTGAGGGCACTCCTTACACTCCTTAGTGAGGGCACTCCTTAGTGGGGGCACTCCTTAGTGGGGGCACTCCTTAGTGAGGGCACTCCTCAGTGAGGGCACTCCTTAGTGAGGGCACTCCTTAGTGGGGGCATTCCTCAGTGAGGGCACTCCTTAGTGGGGGCACTCCTTAGTAAGGGCACTCCTTAGTGGGGGCACTCCTTAGTGGGGGCACTCCTTAGTGAGGGCACTCCTTAGTGGGGGCACTCCTTAGTGAGGGCACTCCTTAGTGGGGGCACTCCTTAGTGAGGGCACTCCTTAGTGGGGGCACTCCTTAGTGAGGGCACTCCTTAGTGAGGGCACTCCTTAGTGAGGGCACTCCTTAGTGGGGGCACTCCTTAGTGAGGGCACTCCTTAGTGAGGGCACTCCTTAGTGGGGCACTCCTTAGTGAGGGCACTCCTTAGTGGGGCACTCCTTAGTGAGGGCACTCCTTAGTGGGGGCACTCCTTAGTGAGGGCACTCCTTAGTGGGGGCACTCCTTAGTGGGGGCACTCCTTAGTGAGGGCACTCCTTAGTGAGGGCACTCCTTAGTGGGGGCACTCCTTAGTGAGGGCACTCCTTAGTGAGGGCACTCCTTAGTGGGGGCACTCCTTAGTGAGGGCACTCCTTAGTGGGGGCACTCCTTAGTGGGGGCACTCCTTAGTGAGGGCACTCCTTAGTGAGGGCACTCCTTAGTGAGGGCACTCCTTAGTGAGGGCACTCCCTAGTGAGGGCACTCCTTAGTGAGGGCACTCCTTAGTGGGGGCACTCCTTAGTGGGGGCACTCCTTAGTGGGGGCACTCCTTAGTGGGGGCACTCCTTAGTAAGGGCACTCCTTAGTGGGGGCACTCCTTAGTGAGAAGTGGTTTTAGCGCTTATTTTATTGTTGTTGTTGATGCTAACTCAACAAAGTGTATATGACGAGTGCGAATGGGAAAGATTTATTGCTGTAATTATTATTGTTGTTTCATGTCAAGCAAAGAAGGGGATTGATGTGTCCCCCTTGAACAGAACACAGTCTCCAGAATGGACATGTTTACCATGGAAACTGCACCTGGCAAACTAGACAGGAGGACATGCAATGGAAATTGTCCCTGGCAAGCTAGACAGGAGGACATGTTTACCATGGAAACTGCACCTGGCAAGCTAGACAGGAGGACATGTTTACCATGGAAACTGCACCTGGCAAGCTAGACAGGAGGACATGTTTACCATGGAAACTGCACCTGGCAAGCTAGACAGGAGGACATGTTTACCATGGAAAATGCACCTGGCAAGCTAGACAGGAGGACATGTTTACCATGGAAACTGCACCTGGCAAGCTAGACAGGAGGACATGTTTACCATGGAAACTGCACCTGGCAAGCTAGACAGGAGGACATGTTTACCATGGAAACTGCACCTGGCAAGCTAGACAGGAGGACATGTTTACCATGGAAACTGCACCTGGCAAGCTAGACAGGAGGACATGTTCACCATGGAAATTTCCCCTGGCAAGCTAGACAGGAAAGAACTGGCTAAGCATGTGATCGATTACATCATGACCAATCGTCCAATGGAATGCCAAACTCTTCAAGTTTGTAAACATGGCCATATGTCTGTACGACAATGATGATCCGATTATATTACTCTCAGACACTTCCTTGCACAAGCCTTGCACAAACTTCCCAACATCAGACATCATTCCGGGTAATCGCTATATTTGATAAGTGAGTAGTCCACTTGTCTATATCTCCCTTCTCGGGTGAACCTATAGAGGAGCTTGATCACAGTGCAAACTAGCATCTGAATGGGAGAGGATGGATCACTTTTTTGGCTTCGAACAAGCACTAGAGTTTGCATACAGGAATGAAATCTTATGCCACAATAAGACTAGCTTTTACAGCGTAGCCCAGAGGCGGGGCATGGACAATTCCTGGGGTTCATTCTACTGCCAAAGTCCAGTGCAGCAGGGCCACCAAATAATACTGGCTGGCTCTAGGATCAGGTGACCAACAACTTACGAGCACATGGCCGTTCATTCCCCAGGATTTCCTCGCAGCACTGTCGGGCTTATCAGCTCCTCATCTCACAGCGATTGGCTTAGCTCTCCAGGAGGGTCTGAGGATGGAGGGGAGTGGAATGCTCCATCTGTTCTGAATGTACGTCATAGTTAACAATTCCTTTGTATCAGCACAAAGAAGGTCGAAGCTAAAAATCGTTTTAAATCTGATATAGATAAAGAGAGATGCAACTGTTCAGTCGAAGACTTGCAATTCTACACTGTGTCGGCAGGCAAAAAGATCATATGACTTATCATTTTGTGAGCACGGCGAATACAAATATCAGATAAGTTTTCATGATACTTTTACAGTAAATGAAATACTTGGTGAGCTGAAAAACCTTGCCAAGGCAGGCAGCCGCCCGAGCCTCCTAAACCCTCAGGGCAAGTAGTGGCAGCCGCCCGAGCCTCCTAAACCCTCAGGGCAAGTAGTGACAGCCTCCCGAGCCTCCTAAACCCTCAGGGCAAGTAGTGGCAGCCCCCCCCCCCCCCCCCCGAGCCTCCTAAACCCTCAGGGCAAGTAGTGGCAGCCTCCCGAGCCTCCTAAACCCTCAGGGCAAGTAGTGGCAGCCTCCTGAGCCTCCTAAACCCTCAGGGCAAGTAGTGGCAGCCTCCCGAGCCTCCTAAACCCTCAGGGCAAGTAGTGGCAGCCTCCCGAGCCTCCTGCAGTATCAGTGTCCACAACAAACTTGAGCATGCTTGGAGAAGGTTAGCAGATGGAGCTCTGTGTTGAGAGATGTGCTACTTTGGGAGTTTATGGTGGACATGTCTAATTCAGATGGAAATGAGCACATGGTCTATGTCGTGAAGCATGCTCAGAACAAGGTCATGGAGCATGCTCAGAACAATGTCATGGAGCATGCTCAGAACAATGTCATGGCATGCTCAGAACAATGTCGTGGAGGCATGCTCAGAACAATGTCATGGCATGCTCAGAACAATGTCATGGAGCATGCTCAGAACAATGTCATGGAGCATGCTCAGAAGAATGTCATGGAGCATGCTCAGAACAATGTCATGGCATGCTCAGAACAATGTCATGAAACATGCTCAGAACAATGTCATGGCATGCTCAGAACAATGTCATGGAGCATGCTCAGAACAATGTCATGGAGCATGCTCAGAACAAAGTCATGGAGCATGCTCAGAACAATGTCATGGCATGCTCAGAACAAATGTCATGGCATGCTCAGAACAATGTCATGGCATGCTCAGAACAATGTGCGAATGAGACCTACACTTTAGTACCTTCGGGATTCCTGCAGAACGGGTCTTCTCTGTGTTCATGATGAGGGCCTTCCTCTTCTATATAAATACAAATACTTTTCCTTATTTAACCGTTTCCATTATATATACATACACGCATACATGGCAGGGGAAAAGGAAGAGCTCTGAACACAAGGAAGTTCTGTAGTGCAGAAGCACTACATACATACACACACACACACACAAGACAAGAACTGTGCCTTATTCATTTTTTAGTCGCAATGTAGACCAACAATATTTACAGGACCCTTTACCTTTTTATAATACAGATTTAAGAAAAGCAGTATAATATTGGTGCTCATTATGGTATGAATTAATGTGGTCAACATTGGTAAACTCTGGGCTTTCTTCTTACAAGCCAGCCAATCAAATATATATATACTACAATTGTAATTTATTTTATTTATTATTATTTTTTTTATCATGTATTATAATAATAATATATATATATATATATTATTATTATAATACATGATAAAAAAAATATATATATATTATATATATATGTGTTCTAAATTTTTTTTTTATTATTATTTTTTTTTTTTAAATAACCAAGCAGTCTCCTTCAAGAAGCTGCCCAGAAACTAACCAGATGTTAATCTTTATCATGTCACCAACAGTTTAACCTGGAAAGGTTTCTCACACACACATGCACACACACACACACATGTATACACACACAGCACATAGATACATGGACCACACGTGGTTTTGTTGAAGGTTTGTGCTGTTAACTGTCACAAGCATAAACTTAAACTGATCACTTCTCAGGGGAGGGGAAGAGGGGAGAATTGTCTCCATGCCCCCTTCCTGTGCCTGTGGAGTCTCCCCTGCATATATGTGTAATTGAACAAAACCTCAATCTCCTCAGCTGCTGATGAATCAGCTCGGCAGGGCTCATTAGCATCAAATACATGACATCTCTATTGTGCTGGAGATTTTTTTTTACCAATAATAATGAAACATACTCTAGTTGTTGCAAGTCATTAGAACATTTGGGGTCTTCTGGCAGTGGAATTGTTGCGCAAGTGGATGAGAAACATACCAGTTGTTGCAAGTCATTGGAACATTTGGAGTCTTCTGATTGTGGAATTGTTGCAAGTGGACGAGAAACATACTATTTGTTGCAAGCCAATGGAACATTTGGAGTCTTCTGGTAGTGGAATTGTTGCAAGTGTACGAGAAACATACTATTTGTTGCACGCCATTGGAACATTTGGAGTCTTCTGGTAGTGGAATTGTTGCAAGTGGATGAGAAACATACCAGTTGTTGCAAGCCATTCATTCGGAGCCTTCTGGTAGTAGAATTGTTGCAAGTGTACGAGAAACAGACTATTGGAACATTTGGAGTCTTCTGGTAGTGGAATTGTTGCAAGTGGACGAGAAACATACTATTTGTTGCAAGCCATTGGAACATTTGGAGTCTTCTGGTAGTGGAATTGTTGCAAGTGGACGAGAAACATACTATTTGTTGCAAGCCATTGAAACATTTGGAGCCTTCTGGTAGTGGAATTGTTGCAAGTGGATGAGAAACACACTATTTGTTGCAAGCCATTCATTTGGAGCCTTCTGGTAGTGGTGAGCCTTCTGGTAGTGGAATTGTTGCAAGTGTACGAGAAACAGACTATTGGAACATTTGGAGTCTTCTGGTAGTGGAATTGTTGCAAGTGGACGAGAAACATACTATTTGTTGCAAGCCAATGGAACATTTGGAGCCTTCTGGTAGTGGAATTGTTGCAAGTGGATGAGAAACATACTATTTGTTGCAAGTCATTGGAACATTTGGAGCCTTCTGGTAGTGGAATTGTTGCAAGTGGATGAGAAACATACTATTTGTTGCAAGTCATTGGAACATTTGGAGTCTTCTGGTAGAGGAATTGTTGCAAGTGGATGAGAAACATAAACATACTATTTGTTGCAAGTCATTGGAACATTTGGAGTCTTCTGGTAGTGGAATTTCTGGTAGTGGAATTGTTGCAAGTGGACGAGAAACATACTATTTGTTGCAAGCCAATGGAACATTTGGAGCCTTCTGTTAGTGGAATTGTTGTGAGTGGACATGTGGTGGTCAAGTTTTGGGGGGAAGGATAAGGTAGATAGAAGATGGATTTTAGAAACATAATTTCACATAGTTTTTAATTTCACTTAGTTTTGGGGGTGCTGCCAGCTGACGACCTTAGCAAAGGTAAGGCAAGCTGGAAGGGTTTTTTTGTGGGGTTTTCTTGATAAGTCCAAAACCACAGTTCAGCTGAGATTATTTTTGCATGTTTTCGACATGTTTTCGACATCTGCCATCTTGAAATTGGGGTCAAGCCAATATATCAGAGGTACCCGCAACAAGAGTACAGGAAGGTGACCAATTTCCAAAGACATAGAACAGCAACCATTGCAAGTAAGTAAGGTTTCTTCACAGCCTCGTCATGAGAGCTTCAACATAGATCATGAAATTCATTGGTGACGTCGCCGTGTTGCAAAATTTGTGAGCTATCATCGGGAATGTGAAAAGCGCATGCGCAGGCATATCACTAAACAAAGATGGCTGACGATTGCATGTTGCCGTGCCATTTTGGCGATGGTGGCTCCCAAGAAATTTAATAATAATTTCCCTTAAAACCATCTCCTGGTCATGCTGATTCAGAACACGTAGAGTTTGTGGTGGGTATTCCTGGTAGTTTTCAAGTGCTTGCAGTGCATAGAGGGCATACAGACAGACCACATGCGCTTTATAATATACACTAGCAGAGGTGTCTGGTGATGCCTGGAAAAGATAAATTATCTGGCAGAGGAGCACGAATTGAGAATGAGGGCTATAGTCCCCAGTCCTCAAAATTACTCTCCCAAGCACCTTTTATGGCTGGCTACTTACTTAGGGGGGGGGCGGAGGGGGGGGGAGAAAAATCAAATTAAAAACTAAAAATTACTGAACAGCCGAAGACGACACTGCCTTCTGTAAATCTTGCCATTTCAGTGATTGGGATGTTCTTCTTCTAGCCTCGCTAGCAAATTGGGTGAGGTCTATTATAACTAGCTAATAGAGTAAGGCTAGAAGCAGCCTCACTAGCAAACTGTTTGCATTGGGTGAGGTCTAACATAGCTAGCTAATAGAGTAAGGCCCTCACTAGCAAACTGTTTGCATTGGGCATTGGGTGAGGTCTAACATAGCTAGCTAATCGAGTAAGGCTAGAAGTAGCCTCACTAGCAAACTGTTTGCATTGGGTGAGGTCTAACATAGCTAGCTAATAGAGTAAGGCTAGAAGCAGCCTCACTAGCAAACTGTTTGCATTGGGTGAGGTCTAACATAGCTAGCTAATAGAGTAAGGCTAGAAGCAGCCTCACTAGCAAACTGTTTGCATTGGGTGAGGTCTAACATAGCTAGCTAATAGAGTAAGGCTAGAAGCAGCCTCACTAGCAAACTGTTTGCATTGGGTGAGGTCTAACATAGCTAGCTAATAGAGTAAGGCTAGAAGCAGCCTCACTAGCAAACTGTTTGCATTGGGTGAGGTCTAACATAGCTAGCTAATAGAGTAAGGCTAGAAGCAGCCTCACTAGCAAACTGTTTGCATTGGGTGAGGTCTAACATAGCTAGCTAATAGAATAAGGCTAGAAGCAGCCTCACTAGCAAACTACTTGCATTAGGACTATGTAATGCAGCTGGCGCTTGTTTGGTAATAATACGTTGCCATGCTGCCATATTTGTGTGCTATCATCACGAACGTGAATAATGCGTGCGCAGGTATATTCCCAAGTGACATTCCATTCCATTCCATGTGGCTGCAAGTGCAAATCCTGACCACATCTTGACAAAATCCATCCATGCGTCCATTGAGTTTCGTAGATTAAGTTTTGTCTGGGCCCAGCCATGCATAGCAGACTACATACAAACACACAAGACAGTACTTCTTATATATATATATATATATATATACATGTACATACATATACACACTAGCATAGGTGCCCAGCATTGTCTGGGATAGGATAAAATAGCCAGTAGAGGAGCAGAAAATGAGAATTCAAGACCTGTTTCCCTCCCCACGTCTTCCTCTTTAAATCTCTCCACTTCAGCAGCTGCGGTGCTCTTCTAATAGGGGAGGGGCCAAAGCAGCTCCGCTAGCAAACTGCTTGCCTTAGGTGACGTCTAACGTGGCTGTATAGTTTCGTTGGTGATGTTGCCACATTGGGTTGTGTTGCTATCATCACGTACGTGAAAATGACATGCACAGGTATATGTCGCGCTTTTCCTCGTCGGGGTCACCGTTTAGCAATCGAATATCATTTAGCAATTGAATATCATCAATACTGAATATCTATTGGGTAAAGTTAAAAACATTAAGAAGTAATTACGTCATAGTAATTCAGTCCTGCAACCTAGAGGACGCCACAGTGGCTTCAACTCTGAACCCTGACAATTGTCAACAGAAACAATCCATACATCCGTCTAGTTCCAGAGGTGAAGTTCCGTTCAGGTCTGTCCTTCCATTCAGCCATGCATAGCAGACATACAGACAGACAGACAGACAGACAGACACATTGTCCTAAATTGCTTTGCACCTTAGAGAAGGACAAGGCTTGCTGGAAGATTTTTTTTTTTTAGCTACTAATGGCCAAAAAACACAGTCAATGCTGTTAAGAAGCTGCCAGAGTTTAAGCTGAGTTATGTACGATCTTGGGTTTCTTTTTGTTTCTTTCCAGTACGCCATTTTGAAATACGGGTAGAGTACAACTTCACCCACTAGTATGGGCATGTGCAGCAACACTAAATTAACCAGGTGGCTGACAACCTCCGCAGAGTTGAGGCCAACTTCACTTGCCCCCAAAAACGTATTTTATATCTGGCTAACAATGGGTTCACTACTGAGCTTTTCCCTGTACTAACGGAGCTGTGTGTACTTAACCTAGCTTGATTAATCCATCCCTCTGGTGTTACGTCTGCTTGGCTAAAGAGGAAGTTATCACATGAGCTATCCAATTTCCTGGTACAGCTGTACAGCTTAGAGCATGACATTGCTTAAAGCTTCCTAGAATTATCACCCTACTTGTACACTTCATTGCCTGCTCCCCTGGCATTATTACTACTGCCAGAGATGAAAGGATGCCAGCATGAAACTACTACAACAGCCAGGCATGGAACACTTTTATCATAATTATAGTGCAACAACCCATGAACTACAATAACTTGGCTGTGCAATGCATCAATAAACTTTTGTATTATATAACCATCTTTTATTAAATATTCGATTGGTTTATATATATATATATATTACCCTAGGAAAGAAAAGTTTTGATTTAGCTGTCTCTTTTTGCTCCCTGGACGTCATGCATTATTTAAAAAAGCGCAGCCTTACGTAACCACGCCCACCATCCGCTAGTTAGCCGCGAACCAGCTGCCCTTGAAGTTTGATGTTGTTGTTGTTCCAAGTTTTCCTGCGAGTTTAGCGGTGCCACCGAAGTCCAAGAAGCAAAGCTGATTGAGTCTAGGCCTGCTAATGCAAGAGAAGCCAAGAAGCTGAGATATCGTCCATCCCCTCCTCCAGCTCCCGAATATATAGACCCTGGAAAGCCATAGGATTTGGAATTCCTTGGCGTAGCCGATGAAAGAGTGGACGTTTGATGTAGACTCCAGCATGAAGTCAGATACTGACTACCTTTCTGAAACTTTCTGTGAAGATTGGTCTACACACTTGGAACACGAAGATGGGGACAGCTTTGCTCTTTTCCTTTATTTCCAGCTCAGATCCCTGCTCAAACTTAGGTTGCAGAGTTGGCAGGCATCATGGTTGGTAGGTCAGAAAAGACTATATCTGAATTGAGAACACATTTCTTTGAGAATGATGGAGAATTTCCTGGTAGCATGCAAGATCATTATAGGAGGTATGGTGTGCTCTGGAGAAATGAAGCTCTTAATTAACAAGTTGGCACTGCATGACAATGCCAATGTCAAATAAGTCTAATCTCACTTCAAGTCATTTTTGTGAGTGGATCAACAATGAGCTACTTCCCAACGAAACACTAGAGCCATGCTTTCCCAGGAAGATATCCATGGAGACGGGACGGTAGTGGATGCATGAGTTGGTTTTATGTTGTTGCAACAAAAAAGGGAACTTTTGTAGATAGCCACGAGCGTGAAGATGTGGTTGCATATCGTAAAGTTTTTTTAAACGTTGCATGGTTACTTTTGGGGTTTTAAATCCAGGCAATGCACCCACAGTAGAAGCTAGGCAAGCCTTGTCTGGAGACATAGAATGTCCTTGTCCTGAACTTCAGGAGAAAACAGTTGTATTTTTCCCTGATGAGTCCTCATTCCAGGCTAATGATGACCCGTTCACTTTTTGGAGTACAAAAGACACTACAGTGATGCACATGAAGTCAAGGGGAAGTGGGATAATGGAGTCTCATTTCATCAATGAGTATAATGGCTATCTGAGCTTGACAATGGAAGAATACGAAAAGGCAAAAGAAAGTGACCCAAGCATTCGATTTCAAGCCCGAACATTGCTCGAGTATGGAGAAGCCAGAGAAGGTTATTGGACTTCAGATAAGTTCATTGGAGCAGATGGAAAAAGTGGTGAACATTGGAGAGATAAAATATCCCAAGAAGAATGGTTGGCGACACTTGTGGATCTTTGACCATAGTAGCTGTCATGCTGCCATGTCTGATAATGCCCTAGATGTCACAAAGACGAATCTGAAGCCTGGTGGGAAACAGCGCATAATGAGAGATGGCTGGTGAGCTGGCAAGCCTCATCCAATGACTTGGCATTCCCAAAGGTCTCCGAGTGGTACTGCAGGGGAGGGGAGTAAATACAAACGGAATGGACATTTAAAAAATGAGGGCAGTTTGGGGCAGTCACCTACGCTTCAAATATGAGAAGTCTCGAGTAGAGAGATTTATTGAAGAAGAAGGTGGCATTGTGTGCTTACTGCCCAAGTTCCACTGCGAACTGAACCCAATCGAACGTGTCTGGGCCCAAGCTAAGCATTATGCACGAGCTTACTGGAAATATAGTCTACCCGCTCTTCGCAACAACATTGTTCCGGCTTTGGAGTCTGCCACACTGGACAACACAAAAAGTCATTTTAGAAAAGTAAAACACTACATGTATGCACATTTAGAAGAAATCCTTGCAGGCTCAGAGCCGTCAAATAATATAAAAATGTAATCAAATCGCACAGAAGAATTTCCGAACTGCAATAATTTTACTTTTGCACACTTTTTCTTATAATATGTGTCCTTTTTGTTGTTTAACAGATTTTTAGTATCATACTTGTATCTATTGAAAATGGAGTAAAAAAGTTATCGGAAAATTTTTGACGAAGTACATGTACATTATACATGTACATACAACAGTCCCAAAACATTAACCAATATTTATTACATTTTTGCTGATGACACCTACCAAAATTAGAACACAATTATTAAGTATATATTCCTTTCGATCCAGTAAAACTCAAGTTAATTTTCCAGCACTAAATCTTCCAGCGACAATTTCCATGATGTCATTGTTACCATGGTAACACCCACACCCACTTGTGGGAGTGAGGGGTGTGGATGGCTGTCCAAGTTCCTGAGGGTTCTCACCATTTATCCTAAAAATAACAGTTGAAAATATGTAAAATAACTTTTCTGTACTTCTTGAGCACTATAATGAGCTTTGTGTCCACTAGATATGAGATATATACTTTCAGTTCTCCTAAGAAAGCCAACAAACTGCCCCAGGTTACATAAGACTAAAAAAGGGGGAGGGAAATGACTCGGTAATGAGCAAGTTTCTACATGGGAAGTTTTTTGTTTTTGTTTTAGATATTAGCTTATTATGAAACTATTACTCTTTACAAAACTTTCTTGTAACTTTATAAACGGGGAATAGAGAATATCTCCCTTTTCTTTTGGGTCTCTCGGGTGTGTCAGCAATACTTACAACAACAACTAACCTCCATAGCTTTGAGCGTCAGTTGTGCCAACAATCACTGGATGGTCTTTTAAGTTTGATGGTGCAAGGTCTGAAGTTGTTGCAAAGGGTGGATGATTTACTTTGCTCTAGCCGCCACACTTCACAGACGATTAGTAGGTGGTTACTTCTTTAGGTGGAGGGAACAAATAATCTGCGGAAATACTGGGGGAGAGGAAAGAGGGAGAGAGATGGAGGGGGAAGAGGAAGAGGGATGGAGAGGGGGGACAAAAACATTGTTGGAGGAGATGGAGGAGATAGAGGGGAGAGAGATTGATGGGTAAGGGAGGGGGGAAGATAGCAGGGTGAAGAGGGGGGGGTGGAGTTAAGGGTGATGAGCAGATGGGAGGAACAAGAAGAGAACCAAAGAGGTTGGGGAGAAAGGAAAAGATAAGAGGCAGAGATTGCAATGGAGCTGAGATGAAAGAAGTGAGATCCTATCCCACATCCCTGAGGTGATCAGCCACTGGCTACACCTCCTAACAACAGCACCTGAAGTGAGGAGACACACCTCCTAACAAGAGCAACCTAAGTGAGGAGACACACCTCCTAACAAGAGCACCCTAAGTGAGGAGACACACCTCCTAACAAGAGCAACCTAAGTGAGGAGACACACCTCCTAACAAGAGCAACCTAAGTGAGGAGACACACCTCCTAACAAGAGCAACCTAAGTGAGGAGACACACCTCCTAACAAGAGCAACCTAAGTGAGGAGACACACCTCCTAACAAGAGCATCCTAAGTGAGGAGACACACCTCCTAACAAGAGCAACCTAAGTGAGGAGACACACCTCCTAACAAGAGCATCCTAAGTGAGGAGACACACCTAACAAGAGCAACCTAAGTGAGGAGACACACCTCCTAACAAGAGCAACCTAAGTGAGGAGACACACCTCCTAACAAGAGCAACCTAAGTGAGGAGACACACCTCCTAACAAGAGCACCCTAAGTGAGGAGACACACCTCCTAACAAGAGCAACCTAAGTGAGGAGACACACCTCCTAACAAGAGCAACCTAAGTGAGGAGACACACCTCCTAACAAGAGCAACCTAAGTGAGGAGACACACCTCCTAACAAGAGCACTTGAAGTGAGGAGACACACCTCCTAACAAGAGCATCCTAAGTGAGGAGACACACCTCCTAACAAGAGCATCCTAAGTGAGGAGACACACCTCCTAACAAGAGCATCCTAAGTGAGGAGACACGCCTCCTAACAAGAGCAACCTAAGTGAGGAGACACACCTCCTAACAAGAGCATCCTAAGTGAGGAGACACACCTCCTAACAAGAGCAACCTAAGTGAGGAGACACACCTCCTAACAAGAGCAACCTAAGTGAGGAGACACACCTCCTAACAAGAGCAACCTAAGTGAGGAGACACACCTCCTAACAAGAGCAACCTAAGTGAGGAGACACACCTCCTAACAAGAGCAACCTAAGTGAGGAGACACACCTCCTAACAAGGGCAACCTAAGTGAGGAGACACACCTCCTAACAAGAGCAACCTAAGTGAGGAGACACACCTCCTAACAAGAGCAACCTAAGTGAGGAGACACACCTCCTAACAAGAGCAACCTAAGTGAGGAGACACACCTCCTAACAAGAGCAACCTAAGTGAGGAGACACACCTCCTAACAAGAGCAACCTAAGTGAGGAGACACACCTCCTAACAAGAGCACCCTAAGTGAGGAGACACACCTCCTAACAAGAGCAACCTAAGTGAGGAGACACACCTCCTAACAAGGGCAACCTAAGTGAGGAGACACACCTCCTAACAAGAGCAACCTAAGTGAGGAGACACACCTCCTAACAAGAGCAACCTAAGTGAGGAGACACACCTCCTAACAAGAGCAACCTAAGTGAGGAGACACACCTCCTAACAAGAGCAACCTAAGTGAGGAGACACACCTCCTAACAAGAGCAACCTAAGTGAGGAGACACACCTCCTAACAAGAGCAACCTAAGTGAGGAGACACACCTCCTAACAAGAGCAACCTAAGTGAGGAGACACACCTCCTAACAAGAGCACCCTAAGTGAGGAGACACACCTCCTAACAAGAGCATCCTAAGTGAGGAGACACACCTCCTAACAAGAGCAACCTAAGTGAGGAGACACACCTCCTAACAAGAGCATCCTAAGTGAGGAGACACACCTCCTAACAAGAGCAACCTAAGTGAGGAGACACACCTCCTAACAAGAGCAACCTAAGTGAGGAGACACACCTCCTAACAAGAGCAACCTAAGTGAGGAGACACACCTCCTAACAAGAGCACTTGAAGTGAGGAGACACACCTCCTAACAAGAGCAACCTAAGTGAGGAGACACACCTCCTAACAAGACCATCCTAAGTGAGGAGACACACCTCCTAACAAGAGCAACCTAAGTGAGGAGACACACCTCCTAACAAGAGCAACCTAAGTGAGGAGACACACCTCCTAACAAGAGCAACTTAAGTGAGGAAACACACCTCCAAGAGGCCACACCAAAATATGGATCTGGCATATGGTACCCAGATAACAGATTGCAAGTCATTGAACAAGAACTTTTTTTTTTAAATTTGTCCCAAAATAGAGGCTGTATAATATAGGTGGGCATAAATATTTACTGCTGATGCAACTACTTGGCAGAGAACATGTAGCTATACTCCAGTCATCCAGGCAACTCACACTCACAGCTATCCAGGCAGCTCACACCCAGTTGTCGTCATGGCAACTCAAACCAACAGGCAGGGTTGCATTTAGAAAATTGTCCAAAGTGGGGCTACTGGAGGAATCTGGATTTTAAGGGGCGGCATGAAGGTTTAAAGATGTGACAAAGTTTCACAAGTGCCATCTGGGGGGTTGGGGTATGCTTGAATGTGTGTGTGTGTATGTGTGTGCAGGGTTTCATACAGGATTTTGAGGGTTTTTTGGGGGTATAGCACATAACAACTAGGGGGGTCTGGGGGCATGCTCCCCCAGAATTAAAAATAGATGCTCTGAGATTGATTCTGAAACATTCTGGGGGTACATTCTGGGGGTACTAGTAGTCAGTTCTAAAAGGGAAGTCTACACAGCCAGACTCAGTTTTACTTGGGTTGTGAAGGGGACGGAATTTCTTACTGCTTTGTATGCACTATATTCTTTATATAGAATTGTTAAGGAAAAGAAACATTTTTAGGGGGGGAACCTGATGTTTGGGGGGGGGGGGGATAAACTGGTCTTTGGGGAGATCCCAGGGCTTCCCCCCCCTCCCCGTAAATGATGAAACCCTGGTGTGTGTGGACTCGCCTGTTTTTTTTTGGATGGCTGAGGTGTTTCTGCCTGGATATACTTGAGTACTATAATGTGTGAACTAACAGTTGACACAAAGGTTGTAGAAAGGTAAATTGGTGTGTAGAAATGCTGTCCATGTGATCTATTTATAGAAGGGAACAATACTAGACACTTACATCATCATATTATTGAGTGGTATATAAATTGAAGAAACAAAACATAAAAATTCGTATTTCACGAGTGCATCCAAGTCTTCGGTAGTTTCTAGCTCTAGTGATTCTGAGGATGATAATGAGTCTGAGATTGATGTACAGCCCAATCCTCCCAAGAAGCATTGCTCAAGTTCTACTTCTAAACCACCTTCCAAGTCAGGATCTGGAATCAGGAGATACAACAAAAAGTGGGAATAAACTTTTCCCTGGTTAGAGTTTGATGAAAATTTACAGGGTGCATTCTGCAAATTATGCAAAAAGGGTGGAAGATCTCTTCAGAGGACTGGTGGGGTTGGATTACCAAACCATTCACTAACTGGAAGAAGGCGACTCAGAAAATGAAATCACTAAGTGCACCTTCTATCCCGTCAATTGGACGTGGAAGCTGATAGAGCTAGAAGAGAAGGATCCATTATCACCCAACTTCAAAATGTTGGAGAGCAGCAAAGATTACAAAATAGGAAGGCGATTAAAGTGTAATCCAATGTACTCACTTTCTAGCTCATCAGCACATCACACATACTACTAACTTTGAGAATTGGTGGCGAGTTGTGATGGAGAGACTCTTCAAACCTTTCTTGACAGAGTTGGAAGAAATGCAACTACACCTCAAAAATGGCTATAGTAAAGTTTGTGAATGCTCTTGGAACGTGGAAGAGTCTCTACTCAAACGGCTTCATAAGGCACCCATTTTTGGCATCATGGCTGATGAATGCACTGATGTTACTAACATAGAGGAGCTGACAATTTGTGTCATTGGGTGGAGAGCGGTGTACCAGAAGAACACTTCATTGAAATTTTACCCTTGAAGAAAGCTAATGCTGAAAGTATCTATTCTGCTTTAGTGGAGTACTGCAAGGAAAAGAACATTCAGTTGGGAAGGCTTATAGAAATGGGATTTGATGGAGCTGCTACTTTCTCTGATGACAAAATAGGAGTCAAAGAAGGTTGAAAGAGCTCTCACCTCATGCATTGTTTGTCCACTGTCGCTGTCATGTCCTTCAACTGGCTTCTGTGCAAGCTGCGCTAATGCTACACCAGGTATCAAGCATGTCTACACTACTCTGATGACGTTATGGAAGTTCTTTCATTACTCCCCAAAACATGCAGAGTCATTAAAGGAGATTCAGAAAGTACTAGATCTTCCAGTGCTCAAGATTGTGAAACCGTCAGACACATGCTGGCTTGCACATGAGCGTTGTGTCAAAGCTAGTTACAGCTCAATAGTTCTTGAAAATATATATGAAACATCACATGAACCAGAAGCTCTTGGACTAAGTAAAGCCCTTTCTAGTCACTCCACAATAGCAGCAATGTACCTACTTGACTACATTCTTCCTCAAGTGAAGCTTAGCTGTGCCTTACAGACCAAGCACCTGGACCTCTCCCTTATTTCTAGTCTAGTGGATGCTACTCTTAATTCACTTGATGATGCTATACTGCCTTCAGCAAATTGGGTTTTACAGCTACAAGATGCAAGAGAAGAGTTAAAAGCAGAAACAGGTATTGAAGTCACTCATTTAGATATATGCTCTTTTCAAGAAAGAGTGGGCAAGCCTTTTATCAGACTCATCAAAGATAACATATCCATCCAGTTTAGATCCTCCTCAAAAGATGTGTTATCAGCATTCAGTATTTTTGATCCGAAGAAAGTGCCCAGCCTCTCTACTCATGAGCTACCTTTATATGGAGACAGTTCAATTCAAGCTCTCATTGGACAGTTTGGGAGAGATTTACCAGCTAAATCATTGGAAGGAACTGAATTTGAGAAGGCAGCCATTGTCTCTTCTCACCTCAGCACAGAGTGGAAAACGTATCGCCAGCTCCTTATTAAGCAACAAAAGATTATACATCCCTGCAACTGAAGGAATTACTCACCAATGACTTGCTTATAGCATGATTCCCCAATCTATATAAACTGGCAACCATATGCTTGTCTATTCCCGTTTGTACAGCATCAGCGGAATGAAGTTTCTCAGACATGAAATTAATAAAGAATCGTCTTCGTAACCTCTTAACTGAACTTATGTCCAACTTAATTAAAATTGTCACTGAATCTCCCGAAAAACTCACTGATAGTAATTTGGAAGAAATTGTTGGCATGCGGAGTAGAAAAGGTAGATGGATTGCTGTGTAAACTCTCATTCAGACTCTTATCTCATTACATGTGCATACTCTCACTGCTCATGCACTTTGTCAAGTACTTATCAACATCAATAATGAATTTTAATGATACAATTTCCAAGGGGGGGCCAATAGGTTCCAGCCGAGCCCCCGCCTTCCCCGCCCCCCCTAAATGAAACCGTGACAGGTATCCTGGCAACTCACACCCACAGCTATCCAGGCCACTCACACCCACAGCTATCCAGGCCACTCACACTCACAGCTATCCAGGCCACCCACACCCACAGCTATCCAGGCCACTCACACTCACAGCTATCCAGGCCACCCACACCCACAGCTATCCAGGCCACCCACACCCACAGCTATCCAGGCCACTCACACCCACAGCTATCCAGGCCACTCACACCCACAGCTATCCAGGCCACTCACACCCACAGCTATCCAGGCCACTCATACCCACAGCTATCCAGGCCACTCACACCCACAGCTATCCAGGCCACCCACACCCACAGCTATCCAGGCCACTCACACCCACAGATATCCAGGCCACCCACACCCACAGCCATCCAGGCCACTCACAGCTATCCAGGCCACTCACAGTTATCCAGGCAGTTCACCACATGGTACCACACAGCAAACTCCATACAAACCTCTGGCATTTGCATAAGAAACATGATACTTGCATGTATGGCAGTGATACAAAGTAGAGGAACATAGAGTTGGCAAGGCCTATTCCTAAGAGAAATGATATAATCAGTTACAATAACCTTCTCAATTATCAACTTGAAATTGGATTCTCTAAATTTGTGTTTGGTACTTTATTCACTTGATGTTCGGTTAGATGATCTAGCCTTCATCAGGAACAATGATGGTATTTGATTGTTAATATCACAAGTTCAGATCCCCTTCTCACAGTAGAGTTGTATGTATCACACACAGTACAGGTGTACGTATCAGACAGTACAGGTGTGTGTATCACACAGTACAGGTGTATGTATCACACAGTACAGGTGTATGTATCACACAGTACAGGCGTATGTATCACACAGTACAGGTGTATGTATCACACAGTACAGGTGTATGTATCACACAGTACAGGCGTATGTATCACACAGTACAGGTGTATGTATCACACAGTACAGGCGTATGTATCACACAGTACAGGCGTATGTATCACACAGTACAGGTGTATGTATCAGACAGTACAGGTGTATGTATCACACAGCACAGGTGTGTGTATCACACAGTACATGTGTATGTATTAGACAGTACATGTGTATGTATTAGACAGTACAGGTGTATGTATCACACAGCACAGGTGTGTGTATCACACAGTACATGTGTATGTATTAGACAGTACATGTGTATGTATTAGACAGTACAGGTGTATGTATCACACAGTACAGGCGTATGTATCACACAGTACAGGCGTATGAATCACACAGTACAGGTGTATGTATCACACAGTACAGGTGTATGTATCACACAGTACAGGTGTATGTATCACACAGTACAGGTGTATGTATCAGACAGTACAGGTGTATGTATCACACAGTACAGGTGTATGTATCACACAGTACATGTGTATGTATCAGACAGTACAGGCGTATGAATCACACAGTATAGGTGTATGTATCACACAGTACAGGTGTGTGTATCAGACAGTACAGGTGTATGTATCACACAGTACAGGTGTATGTATCACACAGTACAGGTGTATGTATCAGACAGTACAGGTGTATGTATCACACAGTACAGGTGTATGTATCACACAGTACAGGTGTATGTATCACACAGTACAGGTGTATGTATCACACACAGTACAGGCGTATGAATCACACAGTACAGGTGTATGTATCACACAGTACAGGTGTATGTATCACACAGCACAGGTGTGTGTATCAGACAGTACAGGTGTATGTATCACACAGTACAGGTGTATGTATCAGACAGTACAGGTGTATGTATCACACAGTACAGGTGTATGTATCACACAGTACAGGTGTATGTATCAGACAGTACAGGTGTATGTATCACACAGTATAGGTGTATGTATCACACAGTACAGGCGTATGTATCACACAGTACAGGTGTATGAATCACACAGTACAGGTGTATGTATCACACAGTATAGGTGTATGTATCACACAGTATAGGTGTATGTATCACACAGTACAGGTGTATGTACAGACAGTACAGGTGTATGTATCAGACAGTACAGGTGTATGTATCACACAGTACAGGTGTATGTATCACACAGTACAGGTGTATGTATCACACAGTATAGGTGTATGTATCACACAGTACAGGTGTATGTATCACACAGTACAGGTGTATGTATCACACAGTATAGGAGTATGTATCACACAGTACAGGTGTATGTATCACACAGTACAGGTGTATGTATCACACAGTACAGGTGTATGTATCACACAGTACAGGTGTATGTATCACACAGTACAGGTGTATGTATCACACAGTACAGGTGTATGTATCACACAGTACAGGTGTATGTATCACACAGTACAGGTGTATGTATCACACAGTACAGGTGTATGTATCACACAGTACAGGTGTATGTATCACACAGTACAGGTGTATGTATCACACAGTATAGGTGTATGTATCACACAGTACAGGTGTATGTATCACACAGTACAGGTGTATGTATCACACAGTATAGGAGTATGTATCACACAGTACAGGTGTATGTATCACACAGTACAGGTGTATGTATCACACAGTACAGGTGTATGTATCAGACAGTACAGGTGTATGTATCACACAGTATAGGCATATGTACCACACAGTACAGGTGTATGTATCAGACACAGCACAGGTGTATGTATCACACAGTATAGGCATATGTACCACACAGTACAGGTGTATGTATCACACACAGTAAAGGTGTATTTTTCACACAGTATAGGTGTATCACACACGGAACAAATTTGGAAACATGTTTGTCACATTTATAAGACCACTTCATACCTACGAGACAACTTTACCGTTTAGCATTGCCAATACCTCTTTTACCCTGTGTTAGCAGAATATCTCTTTACCCCAGTGCTAATATCTCTTTACCCCAGTGCTAATATATCTTTACCCCAGTGCTAATATATCTTTACCCCAGTGCTAATACCTCTTTACTCCAGTGCTAATACCACTTACCCCAGTGTAAGCAGTGCCAACACACACACACCCCTGACATATTTTATCACATGCCAAGTGAGCGAGAGTAAGGACGATTAAATGTTGATCAACATAGCCATGCTATGATAAGCTACGTAATCAGTTTTTCTTTCTCTTATTATTATTATTTAACGTATACAGTGTCAATTCTTTTTAGAATCTAAGAGAGGAAAGGAAGGGATTGGCACTCGCTAAATTAAATTATCAAGCGCACTTCAACTTCCCCTCCTACCATTCTATCTCTTGCCAGCTTGCATTTATTGCCTGCTCTTGAAGTGCAAACTTAGCCAGCGTTCCTGAGAAGAAAGTGGTTGTCTGATATAACAAAGCACAAAGTGTATGTGTGTGTGTGTGTGCGTGCATGTGCGTGTGTGTGATCTTATAACTCAGGACCCCATGGCTGACCCAGACCAAACTTTGTATTGCCTAAGGGGGAGACAGTGGCATTAAAAATTTTTTTTTTAACTTATGGTTACAACTTTAGAGCTCCGTAGATTCTGCAAACTTCATGGTATGGACTTGATACATAGCTCAAAAGATAGGTCTCTCTGTGTGCTCTCTTTTGAAAATAAGAGTGTGGTCAGCGCGCGGGTGGAAAATTGATTATGTTAAAATCATTTTTCACCCTCGTGCTTGACAAAGTACTTACATTTTAACGCCTAATGAAAAAGGTCATTGAATAGCCTACTAGCCACTGGTTCCAATTTCAAATCTTTAGCACTTATAGTTATTTTGGATGAGGTTTTTGGGATTCAGGTTTTTGAGGTCCCTCCACTTTAGGGTCTAGTAACTTGCCTATAGTTATACCTATGAAACATATTTTAGTATAACAAGAGAGCACACAGAGAGACCTATCTTTTGAGCTATATATCAAGTCCATACCATGAAGTCTGCAGAATCTACGGAGCTCTAAAGTTGTAACCATAAGTATTAAAAAATAATTAAAAATGCAACTGTCTCCCCTAAGTCTGGCTCCCCTAAGTGGCCACCCGAGGAAACCCGAGGAAGGTTTTAAAAAAGTTCTAAAGTGTGGTATTTTTCCCTTTTTTTAAATTACGGAAGTGGCCCTTTTTAAATTACGGAAGTGGCCCTTTTTAAGCTAGTTACAGCCATTTTGTTTAGAGAAATACTTTCTCATGTTCCCGATGATGGCACACAAATAATGTAGCATGGCGGCATTACCAACCGACCACGCTAGCTACGTTAGAGCCCACACAGTTTACTAGCGAGGCTGCTTCTAGCCCTCCTCTATTAGAGAAACACAGCAGTTGCTGAAATGGCAGAGGACAGTATCGTCGACGGCTTCAACAACAGGATCGCAAAAGTGGGCAAACTACTGGGAATTCACAACGTCATACAACCCCTTATTAGCCCCAATCTGTTTCAATAGGACAATGGTAAACTTGCTTGCAGCTCTGGCCTCTGACAATTATTGTGAGTGGGAGACGCTTCACGTAATAGAGAGTTTCAATGGCCGCGGAGACCGACAAGGGAAGTAAACCAGTGATTCTGGTCAAGCAACAACAATAGGCATAATTGCTTAGGTTCAGCATCATGGGGAATCCATCTGCAGCCGACAGATCCTGGTTTCTAGGCAACAAGTTAGTGTGACATACAGAACCACTAAGCTAAAACAACAAAGTTTCCGAGATCAATACTTGCGTCACTTCTCTTTATTTGTCAGGGGAAACTCGTGTTCTTATATTACAATAACCTTCTCAATAATCAACTTGAAATTGTATTCTCTCGATGTTTTTCGACTAGATTCTCTAGCCTTCATCAGGAATAACGGGATGTCGAGAGTTCAAGTTGATTATTGAGAAGGTTTAAGTCATGTTATGTCAACTGAGTTCATTGAGAGTATATATAGTGTACCATATATTGTCAGGGGCCGCCTGACATGGCCAAGCTTTGCCAAAACCTGTAGCTAGAGTAGCTTATTATTATTATATCTGTAAGTTCTAATTAGCTAACCATGGTTAATTACTGTTACTGATGTGGTTCACACCTGGTCTCTACCCGACATGTTTGACTTTTGGACTGTATGGTGTTGCCATATGTCACTTACTGTGTGAGGCTGGGATAGGTTATAAAAAAACCTGCCAGCCAAAACTGTTTGAGCCTATTGATGTTGCTTTGAGTAATAAAACTTAGTCTAACTTTAAACTCTGGGTAGCTACTTTCTCCTAGCTGTTAGGCTCTGGGGGCAGCAATACCTACCATATCAGGACTAGGTAGTAGTTGAACCCCGACAACCATATGTGCTAAACTGCAGATTATTCACCTACACATGTCCAGTAGACTACTGCATCATTGCTGGGCATGGAGTGGCGAGCAAGGGAAAGCTAGAGCATGCTGATGAACTGAGTAACTAGTATTGAATGCTGGGCATGGAGTGGCGAGCAAGGGAAAGCTAGAGCATGCTGATGAACTGAGTAACTAGTATTGAATGCTGGGCATGGAGTGGCGAGCAAGGGAAAGCTAGAGCATGCTGATGAACTGAGTAACTAGTATTGAATGCTGGGCATGGAGTGGCGAGCAAGGGAAAGCTAGAGCATGCTGATGAACTGAGTGACTAGTATTGAATGCTGGGCATGGAGTGGCCAGCAAGGGAAAGCTAGAGCATGCTGATGAACTGAGTAACTAGTATTGAATGCTGGGCATGGAGTGGCGAGCAAGGGAAAGCTAGAGCATGCTGATGAACTGAGTAACTAGTATTGAATGCTGGGCATGGAGTGGCGAGCAAGGGAAAGCTAGAGCATGCTGATGAACTGAGTAACTAGTATTGAATGCTGGGCATGGAGTGGCGAGCAAGGGAAAGCTAGAGCATGCTGATGAACTGAGTGACTAGTATTGAATGCTGGGCATGGAGTGACGAGCAAGGGAAAGCTAGAGCATGCTGATGAACTGAGTAACTAGTATTGAATGCTGGGCATGGAGTGGCGAGCAAGGGAAAGCTAGAGCATGCTGATGAACTGAGTAATTAGTATTGAATGCTGGGCATGGAGTGGCGAGCAAGGGAAAGCTAGAGCATGCTGATGAACTGAGTAACTAGTATTGAATGCTGGGCATGGAGTGGCGAGCAAGGGAAAGCTAGAGCATGCTGATGAACTGAGTGACTAGTATTGAATGCTGGGCATGGAGTGGCGAGCAAGGGAAAGCTAGAGCATGCTGATGAACTGAGTAACTAGTATTGAAGGCTGGGCATGGAGTGGCGAGCAAGGGAAAGCTAGAGCACGCTGATGAACTGAGTAATTAGTATTGAATGCTGGGCATGGAGTGGCGAGCAAGGGAAAGCTAGAGCACACTGGTGAACTGAGTAACTAGTATTGAATGCTGGGCATGGAGTGGCAAGCAAGGGAAAGCTAGAGCATGCTGATGAACTGAGTAACTAAGTCTATCATCCTTTCCCGTCGGCTATTAACCGTGCAGCCCTTCTCCACCTGCCTGTGCTGTTTTTTTTTGTATGGAGCCTATGGGGAGGTGGTTTTGCAGCGCTTGCCGGGAGTTATTAGGGTCTTGCTCGTCCATCTGGTAAAGGTACACCTCAGCTATTGACCTGTTGAAGCCCGTTCTCACTTGCCTGCGCAGCGCAGTCAGGCCAGTCTAGTTTTGAATTTGCTGTCAGTGGCTGGGCTGTTTTCTCGACTGTTCTCCTCACGAGGACGACCATTTCCAGTCTACATAAGCCCGCTGACTGCTTGTACAGTAACTACAAGCAAACAAAAGGTACATAGATACGCCAAGTATGGAAATACCAAGTTTTCCATCCCTCGGCAGCAAAATAGTCTGAAAGAATTATTTCCGGTTTGACGAGATGAGCAGCAGGAATAAAAACTCTAAAAAATTGGCTGATGCAATCACATGTGCCATCAAGAATTGGCTCTCTGGCCCTTACTGGTTTCTTTGTGCGTGTGCGTGCGTGTGTGGGTGTGCGGTGCTCCTTAACGGGAGTCAATACAGAAAATTAATTCAATGTGTAGTATTTCAAAAAAAATTTACTTCCTAATGACCACTAGTTCTTAATTAACTCCCTAATGACCACAAGTTCTTAGAAATCAAGCCCAGGTGACTAATTCTAGTGTGCCAGGAGTAATCCAGCTTCCTAATCCAACCACTAGTATTTCACAGATGCATGCATATACTCCAGCCTCCTGACCCAACTACATATATATTAGGCATGCACTCCAGTCGCCTAATCCAATCCATAGAGGCATATATTCCAGCCTCAACCAAAATATTTCATAGAGACAAGTACTCCAGCTTCTAATCCATATTGTTCTCTGAGGTGGGTAAGAGGTCCTCCTGACCACATGCTTATGATAGGTCTTCTCCCTTTCAACTTCAGTGTACACATGCCAGCTACTCGGATGGTAGCTGGCTTTCCGAGAAAATGAATGCATGCTCCTGCCTAAACAAACCTATTATAGTCATAACAAGCTCACTTGTCCATTTTACAAATTACTCTTTCGAGAATACCCATCATTTCCTACCTGACTCTCTCACACACAGACACCCGAGTGACACAATAAGGGCTACCCTTCCAAGAATATCCCTATTTCCTCGCTCCCTCTTATTTCCCCCTAAATTCCTTGTAATTGGACACAAATTGGTTACCAATTTATCAAACCCCCCTCCCTGCCCCACCCCCAAAACAGAGCCATCCATCCCTTCAATGAGTAACCTGACATAATCACCCCCATCATATCATACACTACACACACCGCCACTTAGTCTAGTCTCCATGAGCTAGTAGATTAGAAAGGGGAGGATGGATTGATAGGGGTTCCACTAAGAGTTTCAATTTAAGGGGAATGCTCCCCCCCCCCCCGACTTCATTTTGGGAGGGGAAGGGGAGCAGGAATTGTACGAATTTCGGAGGAACAGACTAAAGAGGAGCTATAGGGTGGATGGGTTCACTCTAGCTTTATTTCCGGGAAAAGGTCACACCAGGAATTTGGCCTCTGGAATTTGAGCATATTCTCTTCTGCTTCTTCGGGTTTTTCGAGCACAATTTTGCGCCAACTTGAGTTTGGGTTGATGGGTTTTCTTGAGAATGGGAAAAATTTGCATCTGCAGATGTATCCTAGAGCACTTTGTTGTCCAGCCTTAAAAACTGGGAGGGTGGCACCTGTGACAGTGCATGTGTGATGTTCAGTTTACATTGTACTAGAGCAAGCAAGGCAGAGGCTGGCAGAGGGTCTGTGGAATTTCATGCTAGAGCAAGCAAGGCAGAGGCTGGCGGAGAGTCTGTGGGATTGCATGCCAGAGCAAGCAAGGCAGAGGCTGGTGGAGGGTCTGTGGGATTGCATGCTAGAGCAAGCAAGGCAGAGGCTGGTGGAGGGTCTGTGGGACTGCATGCTAGAGAGCAAGCAAGGCAGAGGCTGGTGGAGGGTCTGTGGGATTGCATGCCAGAGCAGGCAAGGCAGAGGCTGGTGGAGGGTCTGTGGGATTGCATGCCAGAGCTAGCAAGGCAGAGGCTGGTGGAGGGTCTGTGGGATTGCATGCCAGAGCTAGCAAGGCAGAGGCTGGTGGAGGGTCTGTGGGATTGCATGCTAGAGCAAGCAAGGCAGAGGCTGGTGGAGGGTCTGTGGGATTGCATGCCAGAGCAAGCAAGGCAGAGGCTGGCAGAGGGTCTGTGGGATTGCATGCCAGAGCAAGCAAGGCAGAGGCTGGTGGAGGGTCTGTGGGATTGCATGCTAGAACAAGCAAGGCAGAGGCTGGTGGAGGGTCTGTGGAATTTCATGCTAGAGCAAGCAAGGCAGAGGCTGGTGGAGGGTCTGTGGGATTGCATGCTAAAGAGCTAGCAAGGCAGAGGCTGGTGGAGGGTCTGTGGGACTGCATGCTAGAGCAAGCAAGGCAGAGGCTGGTGGAGGGTCTGTGGGACTGCATGGATGGACTATGGATCATCTTGCTTAATAGTTCTATCTAAGGTACACCTCACTTTCATTTCAATATTATGGGATTATTAATTACTAAACATATTTTGGGGGTGGGGTGTGGTGAGGTGACAGGCATATTTCAAGCATATTCACATAAAGGTAAAGTCAGTGACTGTGCTGCATGCATCTGTTTCCTCTATCCTTCTTTACTCTCCACTTGGATACCGAACATTGGAGATCAAAAGCAAGAAGGGGGAGGGTCTTTCTTGCTTGAATCTTTTTCTCGTTTCTACATATTATAGTTGGGCAGTGGAAGACTACACAATGTCAGAGTTCTACAAAGTTCAACTCAAAGTTTCTCGGACTTCAGCACTTTTTAAGCAACTTGTGGTACACTTTTCACATATCAACACGTGCCATATCTCATTGCCATTGAGGACTGTACCCATGTAAGGGCAGCGGCAGACTCCTCCAAGGACTTGGAAACAGTTGCACAGGAGAACTCCACCAACTAAACAGCAGATGTTTTAGTAGAGGATCAGCTAAAACCTCCTTTGGACTTGGTAACAGTTTCCCAGGACCGAGAACTCCACAAACAAACGAGCAGAATTGCAAAAACAGATAGACATGATTTTGGGAGGGGTTGTCTCCGCCATTTTGAAAAGTGGGTCATGTATGATATCTATATAGGCTGCTAACTACTGCATATATACATACTTGCATACATATATAGGATGCTAACTACTGCATATATACATACTTGCATACATATATAGACAGCTAACTACTGCATATATACATACTTGCATACATACATAGGCTACTAACTACTGCATATATACATACCTGCATACATATATAGGCTAACTACTGCATATATACATACTTGCATACATACATAGGCTGCTAACTACTGCATATATACATACCTGCATACATATATAGGCTAACTACTGCATATATACATACTTGCATACATATATAGGATGCTAACTACTGCATATATACATACTTGCATACATACATAGGCTGCTAACTACTGCATATATACATACCTGCATACATATATAGGATGCTAACTACTACATATATACATACTTGCATACATACATAGGCTGCTAACTACTGCATATATACATACCTGCATACATATATAGGATGCTAACTACTGCATATATACATACTTGCATACATATATAGGATGCTAACTACTGCATATATACATACTTGCATACATACATAGGCTGCTAACTACTGCATATATACATACCTGCATACATATATAGGCTAACTACTGCATATATACATACTCGCATACATATATAGGATGCTAACTACTGCATATATACATACCTGCATAACAATATCACGCACAATCTCCATCGACATATCGAATGCCAACATTTTTTGTGATTTGTCGTATAAATAAAACACAAACAAACTATTCAGAGAATGTATATATATATATGTGCGGGAGAAGCTAGCAGAAACCTCGCCACAACACACGTTTATGTAACCAAGTCTGGGAGGTGTGATGGACCATGAGCTATGCTCTCTATGTGGTTCAGAACCTTGCTTAATTTTTTTTAGAGTGGAGCTCTCCTTTAGCTTGCAACCGATCTTCATCGGCCTGTCACATATAAAGCACACTTTTGTGGTAAATAAACACACCGATCACAACAGAATAGTGCTTAGTCAGCTTTTTTCCCTTCCTCCCCCTTTTCCCCCTTCTTTTTTCCCCTCTTCCCCCCCCCCCCCCTTTTCCCCTCTTTTCCCCCCTTGTTTTTTTCCCTTTTCTTTTTTATCCTTTTTTCCCCTTTCCCCCCCCCCCCCCCACCCTTTTTCCCCTTTCCTTTTTCCCCCCTGAAGCAACAGTAAGCTTGGCAACATGAGAGTTATTAAGTTGGATGTGCGAGTGTCAGATCACACAAGAGGATATTGGTAGATAATTAGACACATCTACAAGAAAATTTTCTCGTTTTGGTCGGTGAGGCCATGGGCATGGCTTTCATGTAGCATTTGAATTTGGTTGGCTGAAGTTTGAATGGCATGACTTCCTATTGAACCAGACAGCCAGATCTCTAGTTCACTCTTATAGAGACAATTCATGAACAAACCAAAAATCACTCCTACAGAGGCAATGCCATCTTAACAAGAACACCCCCTTCTTCTTCCAGGTCCATGAACATTACTATTCCACATCGGTGGAGAGGTTATTGCAGCAGCCCAAGTACTAAATTTATATAAGTGATGTAGGTGGAGTTACGATTGCCTATTATTAGAGCCACCTCACACCTCTTTTTACAGACCTAGCCTGCCGGATTGGGCCTGCTAAATGTGAAGTTGACGTCTGCTAAATTCCATAAACACTTTCCAGACATCGTTTGCACAAGATAGAGGTCTTAATAGGATGCTAATACGAGGAAATTCCCCAACTCTTTTGATGAGCACCCATGAGCACTTAAACTTAACCCTTCACTCCCAGATGGATGGGTCTTTTGATAAGCACCCATGGGCACTTATTAACTTAAACCTTACTCCCAGATGGGTGTGTCTTTTCATTAGCACCACGAGCACTTAAACTTAACCCTTCACTCCCAGATGGGTGGGTCTTTTGATTAGCACCACGAGCACTTAAACTTAACCTTTCACTCCCAGATGGGTGGGTCTTTTGATTAGCACCACGAGCACTTAAACTTAACCCTTCACTCCCAGATAGGTGGGTCTTTTGATTAGCATGAGCACTTAAACTTAACCCTTCACTCCCAGATGGGTGTGTTTTCTGATTAGCACCACAAGCACCTAAACTTAACCCTTCACTCCCAGATGGGTGGGTCTTGTGATTAGTACCCATGAGTACTTAAACTTGACCCTTCATCCCAGATGGGTGGGTCTTTTGATTAGGACCGTGAGCACTTAAACTTAACCCTTACTCCCAGATGAGTGGGTCTTTTCATTAGCACGATGAGCACTTAAACTTAACCCTTCACTCCCAGATGGGTGGGTCTTTTGATAAGCACCCATGAGCACTTAAACTCCTCGCCAAACAATTCGCAAAGACCCAACAACACTTAATTGACGATAACCCTTCACTCCCAGATGGTGGGTCTTTCATTAGCACGACAAGCACAACCCTTCACTCCCAGATGGGTGGGTCTTTTGATAAGCACCATGAGCACTTAAACTTAAACTTAACCCTTCCCTCCGGATGGGTGGGCGCTGTGGATCATGAAACTGGCATATTTATTCTAAATGGTGCACATCCATACCACTCGCATTCACATGATCATTTGCAAGCAAGTTAGCAAGTTAGAGCTAGTAGTAGATCTTTCTGCCAGGATTTTACTCGTTTTCTTAATCTCCAGCTGCTGCCTCTGTTTTAGGAACCACTGCTCTCGATCCTCGGGCACTCTAAAACTTCAAACTCCTCAACTTCAGCTCTATCCACGAGTGCAAAAGGATAGGCACCGATATCCTCCTCCTCATCTTCGTGTACGATTTCAGCAAAATCTATGTACTGGACGCTTGCTACATGCACCCTGCTTAAGCCTGGATCTCTAAATAGAGCACAGTGGGCTCTTGCTACATGGAGGGAGCCTTCCATACTTTGTGGTACATATATCAACAGACAACTCAACAATAATAGCTAATAAAAAATGGACCCTGCTTTGTCCATGTCCTGACAACCATTACCAGCTCGAGTCAACATATTTGATGTAGCCATCCAAAGATTGGGTACAGGGTTCATGTGCTTGCTAGGAAAGGGGGGGGGTCAGAGGTGAAAATCTAATCACACAAGAATAGGAAATGTAAAATATATAAATAAATTTAAAGGTTGAAAAAGAAAAGAAAAGCGACTACATCTCGTGTTAAGTTAGACGACACTCAGCCATTTAATATCACACACACCTACCATAGAGAGCGCTATACATGATTTTAATTAAATGGTAAAGGATCATTTAAGTAGTTGCGGACAGCATGAGTGCAGTTTTGTTTCCTCTCTTCCACCCCCTCCATCCTCCCCCCCCCCTTTTTTTAACAATGTAGTTAGTGATTTTTACATTCTTGTTCGTATTTCAAGTTGTTGTATTTGTTTGTTGTTTGTTTCTGTAGTTGAGCGGTGGAGGACTTCACGGAGTCTTACTCACTCCGAGTGTTGTTGGATATGACACTCAGCACGTGCCATGTCTGCATGTCTGCTAGGCAAGGGGTGAGTGGGGGGGGGGCAGAAGTGAAAAATGAACTACCTAAATGCAATTAATTTTTTTAAATTTTGAAAAAAGTTCTCGGAGCACCTGAACCCCCCCCCCCCCCCCGGCTCATGAGAACTGAACAACTGCTGGAATAATATAATTATATAAATATATATAATGCCAGTGCTTAAAGATAATTAAGTGTAATTCCGGAAGTCTTTTTAAATCAAAATCCTCTAAACAGTATAAAGGGGCAGTAGGTTTGCCTGTCTGTTCATTTTGGTGCTCAAATTCACTCCCCCCCCCCGGGTAATTAACACACACACCCCGCCTTTTCCGCCTTTTCCCCATTTTTCTTTCCCCCCCCCAAATCAGTATATTCTGTGGGATGACTTCGACTCCAAATATAAAACTAGTGGCCATGATAAATAGCTACGTCCGTCCGCATGTATATAGAGGCCATTAGAAGCCACGCTTGAAAGCACTCCCACAATGGAATGCAGGGGCATCTCAGCTAGTAAATAGAATAAAAAAATATATATATGCATTGCTTACATAAACTGCTAAAGCTTTTCCAGGAAAATCGAATCAGCCCAGCAGTGCACAGCTGGACTTGTGAAACCATCACAAAGCAGTTCAGAGGACAAGTGCATCTCAGCATTTCGTAGGAATGCTCCCCATGAATTGTTGGTAATTGTTGTTCCACAGCATCTCACATGGAAACAGTTGGGGGAGGGGGCATATGATATGTGTGGACCAAGAAAATAGCTTGGAGACACCAAAAAACTCCCTGTCACCCCTACCAACGACTCTAAACGACTCCTCCTGTATGAATGCCGACCTACGACTAAGTAGCCAGAAAAATAGTCTCTGTGAGCGTCTGCAACAGATGAAGCCCCCCCCCCCAAACCTCTTGGGGTTAGGGGGGGGGGAGGGGTGGTTTAAAAAATAAATATTCATTTTCCGTCCATTTTCAGGTGTTACCTAGTTCCATTTCATCATTAACTTTCTGATTAACTTTCTGTTTCAAAATTCTCTTCATGAAAAGAAGTGTAAAAAATGAATGCAAATGGTACAGAATATGGTCTTCCTTGAAGTGCTTGGCACCTCCTCTGTTGATACAAGGCTTAATTAACAGGTGCACTTCTCTTGGCTCTTGGGGGGGTTGAATCTGCCATCTGTTTCTTGCACTTGTCCCTTTTTAATAGGATACTCGGAAAAACCATCTCACTATTAAGAAACCATCTTCGGGGAAAGCGAATCATTCATGCACCTTTCAAGGATGTGGTGTCACCACCGCTACGCTAACAACGCTAACAGACACTGGCAGCAAGTTGTTTTTAAATGTGACCACAACATATGAATATGATTATGCTTTCCTTCCGAGATATATCTTGTAGCAATATATTTTTCCCCTTCCCTGACACTTCAAAATAGTTACCTTCCTCCAACATACATGCACCTATCACCATCTCTCTCTCCCTCCTCCTCCTACCTCTGATTAGATTCTTCCATCTGTCTCCATACAGACCTCAGCAGCTGGAATGGATTGTGGTTTAGGGACCTATTCAGACACTGTGACTAGGTGCTCCTATTAGGATTGTGGCAGACCCTGTGACTAGGTGCTCCTATGAGGATTGTGGCAGACCCTGTGACTAGGTGCTCCTATGAGGGTTGTGGCAGACCCTGTGACTATGAGGATTGTGGCAGACCCTGTGACTAGGTGCTCCTATGAGGATTGTGGCAGACCCTGTGACTAGGTGCTCCTATGAGGATTGTAGGCAGACCCTGTGACTAGGTGCTCCTATGAGGATTGTGGCAGACCCTGTGACTAGGTGCTCCTATGAGGATTGTGGCAGACCCTGTGACTAGGTGCTCCTATGAGGATTGTGGCAGACCCTGTGACTAGGTGCTCCTATGAGGATTGTGGCAGACCCTGTGACTAGGTGCTCCTATGAGGATTGTAGGCAGACCCTGTGACTAGGTGCTCCTATGAGGATTGTGGCAGACCCTGTGACTAGGTGCTCCTATGAGGATTGTGGCAGACCCTGTGACTACGTGCTCCTATGAGGATTGTGGCAGACCCTGTGACTAGGTGCTCCTATGAGGATTGTGGCAGACCCTGTGACTAGGTGCTCCTATGAGGATTGTGGCAGACCCTGTGACTAGGTGCTCCTATGAGGATTGTGGCAGACCCTGTGACTAGGTGCTCCTATGAGGATTGGGTGCTCCTATGAGGATTGTGGCAGACCCTGTGACGAGGTGCTCCTATGAGGATTGTGGCAGACCCTGTGACTAGGTGCTCCTATGAGGATTGTGGCAGACCCTGTGACTAGGTGCTCCTATGAGGATTGTGGCAGACCCTGTGACTAGGTGCTCCTATGAGGATTGTGGCAGACCCTGTGACTAGGTGCTCCTATGAGGATTGTGGCAGACCCTGTGACTAGGTGCTCCTATGAGGATTGTAGGCAGACCCTGACTAGGTGCTCCTATGAGGATTGTGGCAGACCCTGTGACTAGGTGCTCCTATGAGGATTGCGGCAGACCCTGTGACGAGGTGCTCCTATGAGGATTGTAGGCAGACCCTGTGACTAGGTGCTCCTATGAGGATTGTGGCAGACCCTGTGACTAGGTGCTCCTATGAGGATTGTGGCAGACCCTGTGACTAGGTGCTCCTATGAGGATTGTGGCAGACCCTGTGACTATGAGGATTGTGGCAGACCCTGTGACTAGGTGCTCCTATGAGGATTGTGGCAGACTCTGTGACTAGGTGCTCCTATGAGGATTGTGGCAGACCCTGTGACTAGGTGCTCCTATGAGGATTGTGGCAGACCCTGTGACTAGGTGCTCCTATGAGGATTGTGGCAGACCCTGTGACTAGGTGCTCCTATGAGGATTGTGGCAGACCCTGTGACTAGGTGCTCCTATGAGGATTGTGGCAGACCCTGTGACTAGGTGCTCCTATGAGGATTGTGGCAGACCCTGTGACTAGGTGCTCCTATGAGGATTGTGGCAGACTCTGTGACTAGGTGCTCCTATGAGGATTGGGTGCTCCTATGAGGATTGTGGCAGACCCTGTGACTAGGTGCTCCTATGAGGATTGTGGCAGACCCTGTGACTAGGTGCTCCTATGAGGATTGTGGCAGACCCTGTGACGAGGTGCTCCTATGAGGATTGTGGCAGACCCTGTGACTAGGTGCTCCTATGAGGATTGTAGGCAGACCCTGTGACTAGGTGCTCCTATGAGGATTGGGTGCTCCTATGAGGATTGTGGCAGACCCTGTGACTAGGTGCTCCTATGAGGATTGTGGCAGACCCTGTGACTAGGTGCTCCTATGAGGATTGTGGCAGACCCTGTGACTAGGTGCTCCTATGAGGATTGTGGCAGACCCTGTGACTAGGTGCTCCTATGAGGATTGTGGCAGACCCTGTGACTAGGTGCTCCTATGAGGATTGGGTGCTCCTATGAGGATTGTGGCAGACCCTGTGACTAGGTGCTCCTATGAGGATTGTGGCAGACCCTGTGACTAGGTGCTCCTATGAGGATTGTGGCAGACCCTGTGACTAGGTGCTCCTATGAGGATTGTGGCAGACCCTGTGACTAGGTGCTCCTATGAGGATTGTGGCAGACCCTGTGACTGGGTGCTCCTATGAGGATTGTGGGTAGCCCTATGGTTATGCGCAGGAGAGGAAATTGTTAGTGGCTTTAGGAGGGGGAGTGGTTAAAGCAGAATAGCGGCTGCAGGGGAAGTGGTTAGAGCAGCACAATGGCTGGATAGGATGTGGTTAAAGCAGGACAATGGCTGGAGAGGTAGCGGCTAGAGTGGGAGGTGTCGGTGAAGGGGGTTGCTGGAGAGATTGGTCATGGTTGTTGGAGCTAGAGGATATTCATTGGCTCATCATCATTAATAAGTTTGCCAATATATGAATACAATTTAAAACCAATCCAAATGTAGTTCTTTGAATTGCCTGGGAATAACAGGCTGACAGTCGAGCTATACACTTTCACAAACCTGAGAGGCCCTCCAGGTCCAAGTTTCCATCATCAGAGAGCAGGCACGTAGCCACTACCAGAGGCGCCTGACTAGCAACCGGTCCTCATTATTCAGTGGCCATGGTATCTGTGGTCTGTAGCTGCCTGATCAGAGCTGCAATTCCCCAAGTAGACATCAGCACTCATGCAGCTGGGCTCCAAGCAAAGTGGGCCTAGGCATCACCATTATGGCTCCCCATGAAGTGAGGCCTAGGCATCACCATTGTGGCTCCCCATGAAGTGAGGCCTAGGCATCACCATTGTGGCTCCCCATGAAGTGAGGCCTAGGCATCACCATTATGGCTCCCCATGAAGTGAGGCCTAGGCATCACCAGTATGGCTCCCCATGAAGTGAGGCTTAGGCATCACCATTGTGGCTCCCCATGAAGTGAGGCCTAGGCACTCACCATTATGGCTCCCCATGAAGTGAGGCCTAGGCATCACCATTGTGGCTCCCCATGAAGTGAGGCCTAGGCATCACCATTGTGGCTCCCCATGAAACGAGACCTAGGCATCACCATTATGGCTCCCCATGAAACGAGGCCTAGGCATCACCATTGTGGCTCCCCATGAAGTGAGGCCTAGGCACTCACCATTATGGCTCCCCGTGAAGTGAGGCCTAGGCACTCACCATTATGGCTCCCCATGAAGTGAGGCTTAGGCATCACCATTATGGCTCCCCATGAAGTGAGGCCTAGGCATCACCAGTATGGCTCCCCATGAAGTGAGGCCTAGGCATCACCATTATGGCTCCCCATGAAGTGAGGCCTAGGCATCACCATTGTGGTTCCCCATGAAGTGAGGCCTAGGCATCACCATTATGGCTCCCCATGGAGGCCTAGGAATCACCAGTATGGCTCCCCATGAAGTGAGGCCTAGGCATCACCATTATGGCTCCCCATGGAGGCCTAGGAATCACCATTATGGCTCCCCATGAAGTGAGGCCTAGGCATCACCATTGTGGCTCCCCATGAAGTGAGGCCTAGGCATCACCATTATGGCTTCCCATGAAGTGAGGCCTAGGCATCACCATTATGGCTCCCCATGAAGTGAGGCCTAGGCATCACCATTGTGGCTCCCCATGAAGTGAGGCCTAGGCATCACCATTGTGGCTCCCCATGAAGTGAGGCCTAGGCATCACCATTGTGGCTCCCCATGAAGTTAGGCCTAGACACTCGCTCCCCATGAATTGAGGCCTAGGCACTCACCATTGTGGCTCCCCATGAAGTGAGGCCTAGGCACTCACCATTGTGGCTCCCCATGAATTGAGGCCTAGGCACTCACCAGTGCAGCTCTGTGAAGCGATGAGGGAGGGTGGGGAGAGGGGAGGAGTTAGATATTTACCAGCTAGGATATATATTGCTAGAAATAGCTAAAACAAGCCTAAGTTGTTGGGGCATGGCTGGCTTCTGTGTATTAAACATCAAATAAACTGCTAACGAGTTCCTAGAACAGCTGGACAGCACCAATTTGCATTGTTTTTAATGAATAACTAATGAGTTCCCAGAACTGAAGTTGTAGTGAATCTCGTGGACAAGAACTACTTGTCGTTGAAACTATGTGTAAGGGAGAGCACCTAAACAGATGTGCGCGCACAACTTCATGTAACACATTATAATGCAGCGTGTTACACAAACACATATAGTTTAAATACCAGCAACATGATCTCCTGGCCTGCATAAGATACCTTCCATGGAGACCCTTCTCCTAGTCAGCTAAAGCGAGGTTACTAAATCACGCATCATGCAACACACACGCACACACAAGCCACTAGTGTTAAGAGTACCATTTACATAGATTGACCAAAAATTGCTTCTTTTTTCAAGAAAGAAAGCTCCATATGCATTCACAGCCAGAACTTCATTGCCTGCCATGCCAGAACTTCATTGCCTGCCATGCCTAAACTTCATTGCCTGCTAGAACTTCATTGCCTGCCGTGTCAAAACTTCATTGTCTGCCGTGCCAGAACTTCATTGCCTGCCGTGCCAGAACTTCATTGCCTGCTGTGTCAGAACTTCATAGCCTGCCGTGCCAGAACTTCATTGTCTGCCATGCCAGCACTTAGTCAATGGAGGCACTAGTTAGCTAAGTGAAAACGACCGCTCTTTGGCCTAAACGCTAGAAGCAAAAACACACAGAAAAATATCCCAAGGGCTATGTTTACTTTCGTTGCTAGGCAAGCTATAAACAATACTTACCTGATAGAACCCTCAAAGGGATAAAGAGGCCATCTGTGACCCTTGCTGCTGCAGCATCAAGGCCTATGCACTGGCCCGGAATAAAGAGGAAAATAGTGCAGACTGACCTTCCAGTCCAGCTTCACTGTCCCGGGCCATCCAGTAGCCCAGAATCCATTCCAATGTCCTAGCTAGCGCCAACTGACAACCATCCAGTAGCCCAGAATCCATTCCAATGTCCTGGGTAGCGCTGACTGACTATCCAGTAGCCCAGAATCCATTCCAATGTCCTGGGTGGTAATGCTAATTGCCTGCCTCTGTTAGTCGGCAGTAAAAGTGAATTCATTCACCAGCCCCCCCCCCCCCCCCCCCCACCCAGAGTTATATATGACGTTCAACTGCTCTGCCCGGACTGGCCAGAGTTGGGCCTAGTTGATTCGCCTGGTAAATAACATCGACTTCATATAGTGCACAATGCAACAGAAACATCGTTGCTCTTGAGGCCGGCTGTACTGATCACATATAGCCTTCATTTTTCTCAGGGCTGCATTATCAGGAACCTCCACTCCTTATGCACAGCAACTCACTCAGTACATGCACCTGACCATCAATAATAATGTTAGAGCACAGAGAGAGATCTACCCTCCTGGCAAGTGAGATCGCACGCACACTGCTTATTGAACACAAGCAACTGGCTCTTTTCAGAGCATGCTTCTGTGTGCTCTGAAGTGGCACCAGTCCGGCACAGCAGGAAGCAAGCAGCTGCATGGAGCGATTATTTCAGACAACAAAACACTCCTGCTCTTAACATTTCTATCTTACTCTATCCAGGTGCTTTGTCATAGTAAGCCTCCCCCCCCCCCCCCCCCTGACATGATGGAAGTGAATGCACCATTTGTCACAAGTGTGTAGCTGCTGTATCAAGTTGGGCAATGTGCAACACTTGCAAGTATAGCCACTCGTGACCAGTGCCCACTCATACAGTGAGTGCAAAGGAGAACAGGCTAACTGAACTCCAATAGTCAATAGAGAAGAACAGAGAGAATGTACCGAGTACAAACCAACCAAGAGTAGCTAAAACAGTGTCTGAACTTATCGTCTGCTTTTGCAAGCTTCACCTTCAGTACTCTGATAATTCTGCCAGCCAGCAGATACCGACTAAGACCTCACTCAGTTCTTGGAGTTCTTGTCGGTTCCTGAAATAGTTTTCCTTTCAGTATTCCGACAGTTCCATCAGCAAACAAGTATAGCCTGATGACCTCATTCTTAGTACACTTCCTATCTTTTGCTTACTACTATGTACAGAAGTAAAGGGGAACAGCTCTTCTTTCAGCCATATTTCACACACGCATTCTGTTTAAAAACCAGCCATTCTGTTCTGCTGCAGGGAATCCAGTTGTACAGCCGTGGATTGGGCACCTGGAGAGAACATACATGTACACTTACCAGACACAAATAAAAAGGAATGCCTTGCAGGTCCAGGAAACCAGCTCCTTGCAGGTCCAGTATTCTCAGGAAACCAGCTCCTTGAAAGTCTAGTATTCTCAGGAAACCAGCTCCCCAACTGCAAATGCCTTGCATTCATTCCTTCCAAGTCTAGCAGTCTACAATTCCAGGAAACTCCACTGCTGGAGCCCAAACATGGATGAAAGGAATAACAACACCCCCGACAAATCAACAGGATTTGCCACCCAAGTTCCATCCACTAGTTCATTACAGCCAGACAACAGCTGCCCCACCTTGATGTACTTAGCCAGTCATTGGCCTTTTCCCAGAAAGTATCTTATGCAACATCAAAGGTACATCTGTATTCATTCTTCATTCTTGGAGATTCTAGAAGACTTGTTGGCTGCCATAATTATGGGATACACCACAAATCAAGGAAGGGGCAAGCCAATATTCATGCCAGCAACAACACTTCCCTTAGAGCAGCAATTGGTTCACTTTGCCACAACTTTTCCAGGAAACACAACAGGCACTTAATCAAGGAGGGCCTCCCTCACCCCCTCCTTCCTCCTGGTGGTGGTCCTCTCAGATGTGAGGCAGCCTTTATACTCCCCCGTGGTGCATTTAGCATTTAACAGAGTGAGAGCTGAGCAAGGCTGGGTGAATGGCAGTGACCATACCATTCCTACCTTCCCACCACTGACTGATATTATAGAGACCATGTCAGTAGGTGCACGTAAGGGAGCATCATGAGATTTCCAAGGGCCAGTCAGTGGGAAGGGCTTTATCAATCAACACCTAGGATGTTTGTCACTAATCAGCACCTCAATCACAGAGGTTGAGGATGTTTGTCACTAATCAACACCTCAATCACAGAGGTTGAGGCTGTTTGTCACTAATCAACACCTCAATCACAGAGGTTGAGGATGTGTCACTAATCAACACCTCAATTACAGAGGTTGAGGCTGTTTGCCACTAATCAGCACCTCAATCACAGAGGCTGAGGATGTTTGTCACTAATTAGCACCTCAATCACAGAGGTTGAGGATGTTTGTCACTAATCAACACCTCAATCACAGAGGTTGAGGATGCTTGTCACTAATCAACACCTCAATCACAGAGGTTGAGGCTGTTTGTCACTAATCAACACCTCAATCACAGAGGTTGAGGATGTTTGTCACTAATCAACACCTCAATCACAGAGGTTGAGGCTGTTTGTCACTAATCAACACCTCAATCACAGAGGTTGAGGATGTTTGTCACTAATCAACACCTCAATCACAGAGGTTGAGGATGTGTCACTAATCAACACCTCAATCACAGGCTGAGGATGTTTGTCACTAATCAACACCTCAATCACAGAGGTTGAGGATGTGTCACTAATCAACACCTCAATCACAGATGTTTGTCACTAATCAACACCTCAATCACAGAGGTTGAGGATGTTTGTCACTAATCAGCACCTCAATCACAGGTTGAGGATGTTTGTGACTAATCAACACCTCAATCACAGAGGTTGAGGATGTTTGCCACTAATCAACACCTCAATCACAGAGGTTGAGGCTGTTTGTCACTAATCAACACCTCAATCACAGAGGTTGAGGATGTTTGTCACTAATCAACACCTCAATCACAGAGGTTGAGGATGTTTGTCACTAATCAACACCTCAATCACAGAGGTTGAGGATGTTTGTCACTAATCAGCACCTCAATCACAGAGGTTGAGGATGTTTGTAACTAATCAACACCTCAATCACAGAGGTTGAGGATGTTTGTCACTAATCAACACCTCGACCACAGAGGTTGAGGATGTTTGTCACTAATCAGCACCTCAATCACAGAGGTTGATGATGTTTGTCACTAATCAACACCTCAATCACAGAGGTTGAGGATGTTTGTCACTAATCAACACCTCAATCACAGAGGTTGAGGATGTTTGTCACTAATCAACACCTCAATCACAGAGGTTGAGGATGTTTGTCACTAATCAACACCTCAATCACAGAGGTTGAGGCTGTTTGCCACTAATCAGCACCTCAATCACAGAGGTTGAGGATGTTTGTCACTAATTAGCACCTCAATCACAGAGGGTGAGGATGTTTGTCACTAATCAACACCTCAATCACAGAGGTTGAGGATGTTTGTCACTAATCAGCACCTCAATCACAGAGGTTGAGGATGTTTGTCACTAATCAACATCTCAATCACAGAGGTTGAGGATGTTTGTCACTAATCAACACCTCAATCACAGAGGTTGAGGATGTTTGTCACTAATCAGCACCTCAATCACAGAGGTTGAGGATGTTTGTCACTAATCAACACCTCAACCACAAGAGTTTGAGGTTGTTTGTCACTAATTAACACCTCAATCACAGAGGTTGAGGATGTTTGTCACTAATCAACACCTCAATCACAGAGGTTGAGGATGTTTGTCACTAATCAGCACCTCAATCACAGAGGTTGAGGATGTTTGTCACTAATCAACACCTCAATCACAGAGGCTGAGGTTGTTTGTCACTAATCAACACCTCAATCACAGAGGTTGAGGATGTTTGTCACTAATCAACACCTCAATCACAGAGGTTGCTCAATCACAGATGTTTGTCACAAATCAACACCTCAATCACAGAGGTTGAGGATGTTTGTCACTAATCAGCACCTCAATCACAGGTTGAGGATGTTTGTGACTAATCAACACCTCAATCACAGAGGTTGAGGATGTTTGTCACTAATCAACACCTCAATCACAGAGGTTGAGGATGTTTGTCGCTAATCAACACCTCAATCACAGAGGTTGAGGATGTTTGTCACTAATCAACACCTCAATCACAGAGGTTGAGGATGTTTGTCACTAATCAACACCTCAATCACAGAGGTTGAGGATGTTTGTCACTAATCAACACCTCAATCACAAGAGTTTGAGGATGTTTGTCACTAATCAACACCTCAATCACAGAGGTTGGGATTTTTGTTACTAATCAACCTATCAAGTAACCTCTCAAGTACTCATTAGAGCAATTAGCAGAGAGTGAGGATATTTGTCACCAATTAACTCGTTAGAGGAGGAATTGGTAGTGGTTTACTACCTGTTAACACCCAATTACTCATTAGGAGCTGGTGGGAAATAACCCACATCCTTAATGCAAGGGGAGGGAGAACCAAATACCCGCCAATGTTTACATCCTGGTGGTTCACCATCAGCAAAGCCTCAGCATTCAACTCTACCTTCTTTCAGCACAAGCTGCCTATGCCTCTTATACTTAGTATAAGAGGCACGTGACGTTATTAGGTACAATCTTCTGGGCATTCCTTCTCCCTTGAATTCAGAGATTGCAAAGGCTAAAAAAAACTTACTTCAGGTCTGCGGCACTCCAAGGACTTCAAAGGGGTTTTCTTGTCTTGTGTGGATGATCCTTTAACAACAGGTACCTTTCACCTTTCTGTTCTGAGCACCACTTGAAAAGGGGTAGGTGTTAAAAGTGACTTGAGACCAGCGAGGTTCACGAATCACACTAGCAGGGACTGGTAAAAACCTGCGAGCACTCACGATATCAGCTGACGAGGTCGAACATGCAGAGGCAGTCTCTTCCGTCATCAGCTTAGCTCTACAGAGCTAACAGAAGTCAGAAATTCTTCTGTGTGCTCTTCACTCCCACTGGGTATGGAAAATCTGCCATATCTGAACATATCCGAACAACTAAAGGCTTGTCCGCACTAGAGCATTTTTAAAGATCGAGCTCACTAGAACCAGGATATGCTAATTGAGCCTGCACTTGCAAAATGCCCACCACTGATTGACACTCCAATCAATGTCTAATTGCCAGAATTACAGTATGTGTTACCTGGGTTTAGCATGTGTTACCTGGGTTTAATGTGTTACCTGGGTTTAGTATGTGTTACCTGGGTTTAGCATGTGTTACCTGGGTTTAGCATGTGTTACCCATGTGTTACCTGGGTTTAGCATGTGTTACCTGGGTTTAGCATGTGTTACCTGGGTTTAGTATGTGTTACCTGGGTTTAGTATGTGTTACCTGGGTTTAGCATGTGTTACCTGGGTTTAGCATGTGTTACCTGGGTTTAGCATGTGTTGCCTGGGTTTGTGTGCCGATATACTTTCTCAGGAAATGCAAGCGACTCGCTCAAGTCCAAGCAAGGCATTTAAAACACAACAATATGTCATCTGTATGCATATCACATTAGTGACCTGCACATACACTATACAGTATTATAATCACGTTTTTGGTGTGTGTGTGTTTTCTTAAAATGGGACTTTGTAAAGTTAGGGAGTTGGTGAGGGTAGACGTGAGTAGGGCAGAGGGAAGGAAAGGGTTCACTGGAGATGAACGTGGTAGAGGTGAGACCACTGGGAAGGTTTCAATGGTGATGGCTGCCGGTATTATTTATTACTGGGAAGGATGACCTACTGCTACTTTATATCTTCATCACAACCTCAATATGGATACTATCCATTTCACTCTTTCCTTGAAATGTACCTCCATCTCTGAGTACATTTATCTTTAGTCTGCTTCCTCAAGAAACTGTTTTTCTAGAAAAAAAGGGGGAAGGAAGAAAAAAAGGGAAAAAAGTATCGAAAGAAACTGTTTGTAGTAGCGAGTTATAGCTAGCCAGGCAAGAGCTGCCAGGCAAGAGCTGCACAGCCAGCCAGGCAAGAGCTGCCAGGCAAGAGCTGCACAGCCAGCCAGGCAAGAGCCAGCCAGGCAAGAGCTGCCAGGCAAGAGCTGCACAGCTAGCCAGGCAAGAGCTGCACAGCTAGCCAGGCAAGAGCTGCATAGCCAGCCAGGCAAGAGCTGCCAGGCAAGAGCTGCACAGCTAGCCAGGCAAGAGCTGCATAGCCAGCCAGGTAAGAGCTGCACAGCCAGCCAGGCAAGAGCTGCACAGCCAGCTGCACAGCTAGCCAGGCAAGAGCTGCATAGCCAGCCAGGCAAGAGCTGCCAGGCAAGAGCTGCACAGCCAGCCAGGCAAGAGCTGCACAGCCAGCCAGGCAAGAGCTGCACAGCTAGCCAGGCAAGAGCTGCATAGCCAGCCAGGCAAGAGCTGCACAACCAGCCACAAGAGCTGCACAGCCAGCCAGGCAAGAGCTGCATAGCTAGCCATAGCTAAATGCACTACACCACTGGGACAAATTCTTGACATTTGTTCTGCACTGCAGCCAGGTGGATGAACATTCATCCTCTTGGTCAACCTCTGGACCTTTTCATAGACAATTATCTTTGTTCCTGGACAGGGACCACCCACAGCTGATTTTTGGGGGGACATCTTCCTCTCTCCAGATTCCACCAAAACCTAGTCTCTAGAGCACTCTGGACAGCCAGATGACACGGTAGACTGGATCAGCAATTGAATTTGGTACCCAATGTTTCGTGAGAATCGGGTGCCAAACTACCATCCAAGGCGGTTTAGCTGGATCACGATTGGATCCTACCCAAGAAAAAAAATGAGATAGTACGGATGGGATTGGTTAGGATTAGATGCGCCTCAGAGGTCCAGTGTGGACATGGCTTAAGCTCAGAACAATGGGACACAGAACCAAGGGGTTACTCAGAACTAAGGGGTCATTTAGAACCAAGAGGTCACTCAGAACCAAGGACCTCTCAGAACCAAGGGGTTACTCAGAACTAAGGACCACTCAGAACCAAGGGGTCACTCAGAACCAAGGGGTTACTCAGAACTAAGGACCACTCAGACCCATGGGATCACTCAGAACCATGGGGTCACTCAGAGCCATGGGGTCACTCAGAACCATGGGATCACTCAGAACCAAGGGGTCAGTCACTCAGAACCAAGGGGTTACTCAGAACCATCACTCAGAACTAAGGGGTCACTCAGAAGCATGGAGCCACTCAGAGCCATGATTATCATGGGGTCACTCAGAACCAAGGGACCACTAAGAAGCATGGGGTCATTCAGAACCACGATTATCATGGGTTCACTCAGAACCATGGGGTCACTCAGAACCATGATTACATGGAATCACTCAGGACCAAGGGACCACTAAGAAGCATGGAGTCACCATGATAATCATGGGGTCACTCAGAACCAAAGGGAAACAATGGGGTCACTCAGAACCATGATTACATAGGGTTTTACTCAGAACTAGAGGGTCACACACAGAACTTTTTTTTTTGAAGTGGAGTTGCCTGACAAGGCATGAAGAGCAAGAAAGGAATTCATCTAACCACATGCACTTATGGGTGACCACATTTGTGAGCTAACGAGCAGCCCAGCATAAGGTCATCTGGTGCCCAGCAACGGATTAAATGACTACAAGAATGCATTTAAAAACAACAACTACTAACTATGCCAGTACAAATGACCACCTCCACCCTCCTCCCACCCTCGTCCTCACCAATTAACCACCATAAGTGCCTACAGGCGCCAACTCAGCCGTCATTCACAAAATTGAGGATATAAAAAATATGAACAGATCAAGTAAATACTGGATTTAGCTTTTAACTACACATGCCCAGTAGACTGCTCTATCAAATATGAAGCAGTCGTGGATCTTTACTTCCGGCTTGAGGGGATCAGCAAGCGAAAATGAAAGAAACGTTCAACATGGCTGGCGACCGCAACTGTCATCATGAACGGCCTCTTCCTGGCCTTTGCTGCTGTTTCTGGAAGCCTTTATTTTCTCTCGGAGGAGTGCTACACAGGAATCGCTCTGAATCCTTGACAAAGGATTTCCTTCTGGATGAATTTCTTTGCTTAAAGTTTAGAGCGACGTAGCGATGCCTATCTTTGGTTCCTCAATGGGAGCTGACTCTTATACCAAACTATGGGAGCCGACTCTTATACCCAACTATGGGAGCCAACTCTTATACAAACTATGGGAGATGACTCTTATGGGAGCTGACCCTTATACCAAACTAGGGAGCTGACACTTATACCGAACTATGGGAGCCAACTCTTATACCAAACTATGGGAGATGACACTTATACCAAACTATGGGAGCTGACTCTTATACCAAACTATGGGAGCTGACTCTTATACCAAACTATTGGAGCTGACTCTTATACCAAACTATGGGAGCCAACTCTTATACCAAACTATGGGAGATGACACTTATACCAAACTATGGGAGCTGACTCTTATACCAAACTATGGGAGCTGACCAAACTATGGGAGCCAACTCTTATACCAAACTATGGGAGATGACTCTTATATCAAACCTGACTCTTATACCAAACTATGGGAGCCAACTCTTATACCAAACTATGGGAGATGACTCTTATATCAAACTATGGGAGCTGACTCATACCAAACTATGGGAGCTGACTCTTATACCAAACTATGGGAGCTGACTCTTATACCAAACTATGGGAGCCGACTCTTATACCAAACTATGGGAGATGATTCTTATATCAAGCGCTCTAGTGATATGAACACAGCTTGAGTAGACAGAAAATTTATAGCTCTGAATATCAAATATTAAAAACAACAACAACAAAAACACATGCACAAATAATCAGTGAACTGCTTCAACTCCATAACAGAAACCAGGGGTGTGGTTGGAAATTTAAAATTGCCAGAGTATGTGTGCTCGGTACTCATGTCTGCCTTTAGATATATATAGTTGTGTAGTTCTACAAATAAAGCTGAAATAATCTATGGATCTATGTGTTCATTCACCAATCACTAAATTCCAGCAATGAATGGATGAATGGATGCATGTGTTCACCACCAATCACTAAATTCCAGCAACGAATGGATGCAGGTTACCGGGGGTCAAGATCTCCATAGAAACGTATGTAGCTCAAAACCAATGAAATGCTCGTCAACAGACAAGAGGCCAGTGCCAATGAGGACGGTCCATTTACACGCCCCGGATGGGATAGTGAAGAGAAAAAAAACATGACTTCATGAATTCAGAGAACCCCAAAAGTGGGATAGAAGATACTCTAATAGAGAAGAGCATGTTACCATCACGTGGATTGAATAGAGCTAGGTCTAATGACTGGGCCACCACCAACACCTAACAACTCGTCCAACATGAAGTTAGTTAAGGGGGAACTATACCTAAAACTGGGGGGGAAACGTCTGTTGATTTAGACTGCCCATAACTTTTTTTTATAATTACTCTGTCCAAATAATTTTATGCTCATATTGTTCCTTGGTCTATGTGCTTTCCAATGATATAAAATATTAGTCTATAGGCATATTTTCTCAGAAGATACATGCAGAAATATCAAGACATTCCCCCAAAAATAAACACTTCTGCCCCAACACTTGCCCCTCACCCATACTTACAAACCAAAAGCTGTAAATTGGTCTGTGGTTTGCCTAAGCTAATAGCTATTATATGGCCAAGACAAAAATGCAATAACTAAACTGGGGGGAGTGGGGCATCCTGCCGTATTACGATCTTAAGCCTACAAGTGCCATTTCCTCACACACACACACAAGTTTACTATGCAGTCAAGTGTTGACTAATCAGAGGATGCTAGGTCAGGGCTTCATACCGATCAGAGGAATGGGTGGTGGAGATGCGCCAGTCTTATTTATTCAATTCAATTCCGTGTCAAAGCTGGTTGCAGTGGTTACATTGGGGGGGGGGGGGGGGGAGAGAACAACCTTTAGTTTGTGCCTAGCAGCCATGCAATGTATGTATGTATCAAGGCAGGCGGTTCCAAAAGAGAAGATTCCCTCCTCCAAGTTAATGGTATATTCATGATATAGCCGATGATGTTAGTCTTCCCTGGTAACGAACTTCCTCTACAAACAGATTGATCCCAAAATATGAGGCGGGTTTGCTGGATCTGATCCATGTAGGATGAGACTATGTACCAGCTAGCTAGAAGGATTGTGGGATAGGAACTTTAGCAGAGCAATACCTGCAGAGCGGCACATGTAGACATCACGTCTGCAAGCCTCTCCGGTCACGTGGACATCACGTCTGCAAGTGGGGGACATCATGTCTGCAAGCCTCTCTGGTCACGTGGACATCACGTCTGCAAGTGGGGGACATCATATCTGCAAGCCTCTCTGGTCACGTGGACATCACATCTGCAAGTGGGGGACATCATATCTGCAAGCCTCTCTGGTCACGTGGACATTACGTCTGCAAGTGGGGGACATCATGTCTGCCAGCCTCTCTGGTCACGTGGACATCACGTCTGCAAGTGGGGGACATCACATCTGCAAGCCTCTCTGGTCACCTGCAAGTGGGGGACATCACATCTGCAAGCCTTTCAGGTCACGTGGAGCATCACGTCTGCAAGCCTCTCTGGTCACGTGGACATCACGTCTGCAAGCCTCTCTGGTCACGTGGACATCACGTCTGCAAGCCTCTCTGGTCACGTGGACATCACGTCTGCAAGCCTCTCTGGTCACGTGGACATCACGTCTGCAAGCCTCTCTGGTCACGTGGACATCACATCTGCAAGCCTCTCTGGTCACGTGGACATCACATCTGCAAGCCTCTCTGGTCAGCCCAAAACATGTCATCTGTCGCAAGCCTCTCTGGTCACGTGGACATCACGTCTGCAAGCCTCTCTGGTCACGTGGACATCACGTCTGCAAGCCTCTCTGGTCACGTGGACATCACATCTGCAAGCCTCTCTGGTCACGTGGACATCACATCTGCAAGCCTCTCTGGTCAGCCCAAAACATGTCATCTGTCGCAAGCCTCTCTGGTCACGTGGACATCACGTCTGCAAGCCTCTCTGGTCACGTGGACATCACGTCTGCAAGCCTCTCTGGTCACGTGGACATCACATCTGCAAGCCTCTCTGGTCACGTGGACATCACATCTGCAAGCCTCTCTGGTCAGCCCAAAACATGTCATCTGTCGCAAGCCTCTCTGGTCACGTGGACATCACATTTGCAAGCCTCTCTGGTCAGCCCAAAACATGTCATCTGTCGCAAGCCTCTCTGGTCACGTGGACATCACATTTGCAAGCCTCTCTGGTCAGCCCAAAACATGTCTCTGTCATGTGCCATGTGTAGAAACAAACGGTAAGTGGATGAGCTCCTCCAACTGTCTCAGGACATTACGATGTCCTTTGGTGGTGACATTCTATATGTAGGAAGTAAGGTCACAGGAGAGGGTGGGTGCTTACCCTTTGTTTAGAATCCTAGACTTGGGTCTATGCACTTGAGACATATTCGATGTCTTTCTTTCCCTCCTACACCTTTCCTCCTTCAATCCCTTCAATCCCTTTTTGCTTCTTCACCTCCTGTTGCTGCCTCCTCTTGCTGCCTCCTCTTCTTCCCTTGCCTCCCCATTCCAACGTGCTTCTTTCTTCTTTTCTCCTTTTCCATTCACCTTCCTTCTTGTCTTCTTCCCTCCTCCTTCTTCACTCCTACTCTTTTCCACCAACATAATTATGATAAGGAAGTATATACTGTAGATAGGCCAAGTGTGTGTCTGCATAGAGCTATTGTCAACCTACTTTAACCTGCCTCAGCCCAGTGTGGTGTTCCAGTGTATGTTCCCATAGAGCTCTTGTCAACCTATTTCAACCTGAGTGTGGTGTTGGTCCATTGTGTGTCCCCATAGAGCTATTGTCAACCTATTTCAACCTGAGTGTGGTGTTCCAGTGTATGTTCCCATAGAGCTCTTGTCAACCTACTTCAACCCAGTGTGGTGTTGGTCCATTGTGTGTCCCCATAGAGCTATTGTCAACCTATTTCAACCTGAGTGTGGTGTTGGTCCATTGTGTGTCCCCATAGAGCTATTGTCAACCTATTTCAACCTGAGTGTGGTGTTCCAGTGTATGTTCCCATAGAGCTCTTGTCAACCTACTTCAACCCAGTGTGGTGTTGGTCCATTGTGTGTGCTATTGTCGACCTATTTCAACCTGAGTGTGGTGTTGGTCCATTGTGTGTCCTATTGTCAACCTATTTCAACCTGCCTCATCCCAGTGTGATGCAGTGTGTGTAGCTATTATCAGCCTACTTCAATCTGGTCCAATCCAGTGTGGTATTGCTATACCAAAAGTTATGTCGGCATCCATGGCAACACACAAGCAGAAGTTCTACATCATTACTCAATGACTGCTCAAAACTTCCTCTGATCCAAAACTCATTACACAATGATGCGCTCAAAACCTCCTCTGATCCAAAACTCATTACACAATGACGTGCTCAAAAGCTCTTCTGATCCAAAACTCATTACACGATGACGTGCTCAAAACCTCCTCTGATCCAAAACTCATTACACAACGATGCGCTCAAAACTTCCTCTGATCCAAAACTCATTACACAACGATGCGCTCAAAACTTCCTCTGATCCCAAACTCTTTACGCAATGACATGCTCAAAAGCTCCTCTGATCCAAAACTCATTACACGATGACATGCTCAAAAGCTCCTCTGATCTAAAACTCATTACACAACGACGTGCTCAAAAGCTCCTCTGATCAAAAACTCATTACACAATGACATGCTCAAAATCTCCTCTGATCAAAAACTCATTACGCGATGACGTGCTCAAAAGCTCCTCTGATCCAAAACTCATTACACTGAGCACATTACAAAACAGGCACACACATCAGCATATCAAAAAAGAATTAGGCTCAGAAAGTATTTGCTAAATACACACACCTCCATAACCTGTCCTACAACTTAAAGCCTGTGCTGCTACTTAACAAAGCCTGTCCTGCAACTTAACAAAGCCTGTCCTGCAACTTAACAAAGCCTGACCTGCAACTTAACAAAGCCTGACCTGCAACTTAACAAAGCCTGTGCTGCAACTTAACAAAGCCTGACCTGCAACTTAACAAAGCCTGACCTGCAACTTAACAAAGCCTGACCTGCAACTTAACAAAGCCTGTGCTACAACTTAACAAAGCCTGACCTGCAACTTAACAAAGCCTGTCCTACAACTTAAAAAATCATGTCCTACAACTTAAAGCCTGTGCTGCAACTTAACAAAGCCTGACCTGCAACTTAACAAATCCTGTCCTACAACTTAACAAAGCCTGTCCTACAACTTAAAGCTTGTCCTGCAACTTAACAAAGCCTGTCCTACAACTTAAAGCCTGTGCTGCAACTTAACAAAGCCTGTCCTACAACTTAACAAAGCCTGTCCTACAACTTAAAGCTTGTCATGCAACTTAACAAAGCCTGTCCTACAACTTAAAGCCTGTGCTGCAACTTAACAAAGCCTGTCCTACAACTTAAAGCCTGTCCTACAACTTAAAGCCTGTCCTACAACTTAAAGCCTGTCCTGCAACTTAACAAAGCCTGTGCTTCAACTTTAAGAAACTCTCTCTAATATTTTTATTCACAAGTCAGTCTGCAACTTAGAAATTGCTATATTTTTTCATGCACAAGCCTATGCTGCAAAATTCTAAATTTTTCCTATAACAAGCACCTTTGAAAGATCAAATTACTAATCATCTCTATGAGAGAGATAATAATACATGAATGCATTCACAGAACACAAGCATCCCACACTGTCTGAGACCATTCCTGCCAACTGGACGTCTGTGGCGTGTATGCAAGAGCTCCATCCTGACAATCAAGTAACTGACCACAACTTTAGCTGCTCAGTTGGTCTCAGCCACGACAACTGATTCTGGCCCACTTGGATTTACAGGGGTTAATAAACATTCAGCTTCTGTGCAGTCCAAGATGTTTGTTGTTGTTGTTGTTGTTGTTGCTATCATTGTCTTTGCAGTGAAAGCAATTGAAATAGGTGAAAATAAAAGTTTCGCAATTCTTTTTGTCTGAGCACACACACACACGCAAAAAGAATAAATAGTTAACTAATGACCCGAAGTCTTCTTGCTGCAGAACAGAACGAGGATAGAGCTAAAGGGAAGACATATTGTCAAAGATGATGCTGCACAAACCCCACAAGGCCCAGTATACATAATATATTATATATATATATACATACGATATATATTCAATAGCTTTGCCTTAACACAGCATTGAGCACTATTTGTAGCCTTCATCAGCAAACTACCTTCTAAGTATAAATATACGGAATATATACGGTATATATATATACGGTATATATATATGGTATGTATATATATATACAGTGTATATATATATATATATATATATATACTGTATATATGGGACTACATGTACTTACAACTCACAGCTAACTATAGTAATCAACAACACCACACTAATGTATCACCTCTACTCTAATATATCACCACCACAGTATATAAACCCACCCCCATCCTCTGCCAAGCACATGTTACATTCAAAGGCACTGATGAAGACTCCCATCCAAGTCGAAATTAATTTGCCAGAACTTTGTTGATCACTATAGTTAGCTGTGAGTTGTAAGTAGTCCCATATATACAGTATATATGAAGTATGCCCTAGCTGTAACAGAAGCAGAGGCTGATCTAGATCTAGCTAGCTTATGTCCCAGTCTCCAGCAAATAATACCCAATTAACACTCTAGCTTCCTCCAACTCTGACTTGCAGCCATGGCAGGTGAGGGAGAAGTTCTATTCAACATATGCTCATGTAATTATTACAACACCTATATTAATTGCTCTCACCTCTCGAGGCGCACTGGATCCGATGAGCATTAGGACAGAATTTCTGAATTCGAACTCGGTGTAGAGATGGATTGGCATTGGGTATGAAGTGTGGACAAGGCCTGGTGTCAGTTGGGCTAATTATCCTGCGCTGCAGAGACAAAGCACAGTGAAGTCATTATGTTGTGCGCTTATACACTTATCAGGTAGTGCTTGGTTCATCCCACACTTTTTAAATGGCAGAGGGCTAACCCTACCCCCCCCACACATCAACAACAACAACGAGCATCTATCTCACTTAGAACTCAGTTTGACAGCTTCTCAGCAAAACTGTGATTACCGTCGCTACTGGCTACGGCAGAAGACCTAAAAATTTAAAAGTGTAAAATTTATCTTCAAGGATCCTTCATCATGTAGCTGTATCTATTCTTTGCCTCACAAACTTGTGCATTAATTGGCACAATTGTAGTACCATAATTTATTACGATAAGAGGCTACAAATTGTCCAGTGCCTTGCAAATGACTAATCTGTTGTTTTTTTATTAGGGGGGGGGGGGGGAGCCGGAAAGTCGTAGTTTGTTGATGGTGCAATTAAGCCAGCCCACGGTCATGATTGCTTGAATGTAGAGAACCTGAGTAGCTAATTGATTTTCTGAGAATCTTCCTTTTCAAACAATAGGTAAGTATTACAATAACCTTCTCAATAATCAACTTGAAATAGTACTCTCTCAGAAGTTTAGACTAGATGCTCTAGCCTTCATGAGATGCTAAGACTCACGTGAGCCTATTATATATAGCCTATATCAAGTTATATATAGCCTAATCAAGTTATATATAGCCTAATCAAGTTATATATAGCCTGTATCAAGTTATATATAGCCTATATCAACCTACTCAGCCCAGTGTGATGTTGGTCCAGTGTATGTCCCCATAGAGATAGAGCTATTGTCAACCTACTTCAACCTGCCTCAACCCAGTGTGATGTTGGTCCATTGTGTGTTCCACATAGAGCCATTGTCTACCAGCCATTGTCTACCTACTCCAAACTGCCTCAACCCAGTGTGGTGTTGGTTCAGTGTGTGTCCCCATAGAGCTATTGTCTACCTACTTTAATCTACCTCAACCCAGTGTGGTGTTGGTTCAGTGTATGTCCCACATAGAGCTCTTGTCAACCTACTTCAACCTGCCTCAACCCAGTGTGATGTTGGTCCAGTGTGTGTCCCCATAGAGCTATTGTCAACCTACTTCAACCTGCCTCAACCCAGTGTGATGTTGGTCCAGTGTGTGTCCCCATAGAGCTACTTCAACCTGCCTCAACCCAGTGAGATGTTGGTCCAGTGCGTGCCCAGAGCTATTGTCAGCCTACTTCAACCTGCCTCATCCAAGTGTGATGTTAGTCCAGTGTGTGTCCCCATAGAACAATTATCAGTCTATTTCAACCCGGTCCAATCCAGTGTAGTGATGCTATTCTAAAAGCATGTGTTGACATAGAGCTCTTGTATTCATCACTGGCAACGTTGATCTACACGCAAGCTGGTGAAAAATATATAAAGAATTAAAGAGAGATTCCACAAAAAATGTGGGCGCCCAAACTGTCAACTACTAAACAACAAGACAAAACAAACAACAAAGTTCTATCTTTGGAGTGCTGACTTTCATTTTTAAATCTTCGGATGCCAGCTGAAGATCACCATGCACTGGAGTGACTTGTCGAAAAAGACTGGCAACAACACCGAGCCTTCGATAGGTCACAGCCAGTTAGATGACCCGCTACCACTTAAAACTGTACGATCTTAAATGGTAAAGGGTCATCCAACTGGTTGTGGTCTAAATTGGCTTGTTTCCTTTCCAACAGATATAGTGTTGCTTGTTTCTAATTAAAACATATTTGTTCCTGTATATTATACATATACATAATGTGATGTATATACCAAGTGCCAAAGAATTTTGCCACTTTCCCCCTCTATTATAGCCATATGCCACTGCAAAAAAAACAAAAAAGAACAACAAAACAACAACAAAACAACAACAAAACAAAAAACATGAGACATCATTGTGGCATTTAACAGCAATAGCTGCAAAGTCACCTAGCTACATGTATCTCAATCCAGCTGGTAAGCCCAAGTTTGCATTGGTAATGACAGCTCCACCTATTTAGGTACATACAGTCCGTGCTCGTACTGAGTCTGCATAAAACAAATGGCTATGGTCATCAGAAGTGACCTACTGACCAAAGCAGATCATCGAAAATAATATGTATCACAGAAGGAAGAAAACTCTCTTGACATGCCAGTCCACCACTTTCAAAGGTTTCCATGGCAAGATCAAGCTTTACCAAGAAATGTTAATTATTGTTGAAGAATGCCTTAAAAATTCAATTCGAGTGTTCCCAGGTGTGCAATTTTGCAAGTGCCTCAGGAACCGTCATGCACCCATGAACATGAAAACAGCATACAGTAGTTGACCTGGACAGGGTTCAGCCACCAGTGCGACTCCACCAAGTGCTGCTGACAACCAGAAACACCTTGCACTAAAAGATCAAGACAAGAAGATAGACTACAAGACCTGTTGGCATGGTTACTCAGATGTCCTTTCCAAGAAATCAGTCAAAGGCTAAAAGGAACCCAGCTCTTTAGAGCCACTGTAGAAGAGCTAAGCTCTATATAGCCACTCTAGAAGAGCCCAGCTCTATATAGCCAACAGAGAAGAGCCCAGCTTCTATAATTAGAAGAGCAAGCTCTATAGAAGAGCTTAGCTCCTCTAGAAGAGCCCAGCTCTATGAATAGTCCACCTTTACTCTAGAAGACACCAGCTCTATAAATTCACTCTAGAAGAGCCCAGCTCAATAATTCTCTAGAAGAGCCTAGCTCTATGGCCACTATAGAAGAACCCATCTCTATATAGCTGCACTACAGCCCATCTCTAGAAGAGCCCATCTCAATGAATAGCCCAGTTTTACTCTAGAAGACCTCAGCTCTATAAATTCACTCTAGAAGAGCTGGGCCCAGCTCAATAATTCTCTAGAAGAACCTGGTTCTATGGCCACTATAAGAACCCATTTCTATATAGCCGCATACAGCCCATCTCTAGAAGTGCCCAGCTCTAAGCCATGCTAGAAGAGCTGAGCTCTACTATAGGAGACAACAGCAAAAAAGAGCCCAGATCTAGATAGCCACTATAGAAGACCGAGCTCTATATGGCCACTTAGAAAAGATGCAAGCTCTACAGAGCCACAAATACTCCTCTAGAGAAGAGCCCAGTTCTATATAACCACTCTGGAAGAGCCCAGCTCCTGATAGCCACTATAGAACAGCCAAGCTATACATCCTCTACATAAAAAGAATACAGCCTCTTCCCTATAGCAAAGTCTAGCCCCTCTAGATGCCCAGCTCTATAGCCATTATAGAAAGCTATATATGGCCACCATAGAAGAGTCAGTCTACGCAGCCACTATAGAAGAGTCCCTTTCCCACTATAGAAGAGTCCCTTGCCCTCTATTTAACCCTAGCCACTAGAGAAGAGCTAAGCTCTATTTGGCCGCTATAGAAGAACCCAGCCCTAAAAACTCCACTATTGCTCTATAATAGATCAAACCCAGCTGTTGCACAAACCCAGCTATTACTCACCCTTCACTGAATCTCTCAACAGCTTTCTGGATGTGCACTGTAAAACTGTACGAATAAAGTACCAGAATGGTGACTTTTAGCTGACATCATTCATGTAAAAGCTCTACTTGCCATTTCAATCAAATTACGTTCGTCTTCCCGAAGGAGTTCGGATGAAACTTGGCATATCCACCACTTTAGCTTATCAACCACTTTAGCTGAAAGAAAAATCGTCAATTTGAAGAATTATCACTACCTGGAGAAAAAATCATGTCTTGTTCATGGTGAAACATTTCTCTACCAATGGAGACATAGCAACTGTTGGGAGCATAGCAATATGTGTTAGTCTGCCAAGAAAAATTACAAAGTGAGCATGGTCAATAATTGCACACAACTGCACACACACACACAAATCCTAGAACATGCTTCTATGCAATCTCTACTGTGCCATAAAAGCTCCACTTATGTGCCTCTAATTATGATAGATTTCTAATGCTCAATTCCAATGATGCGACATTGCTGAACTCTCTAATTTCTTATTCTGCATCAGCACAGGACTAAAAAGATCCTTTCTGTTCTAGCCTCTGTCAATCAGAAAGAGAGCTGTCTCTACTCCTTCCCTTCAATTGTTCAAGGCTACCGTGTTACTGTACATCAGAGTTTATGGACTCCAGGAGACTAGGTGAGGTAGCCACAACTGGTTCAGAACATGACAAGCCCTATGACAGGCATCAGGTAGCTTATCGTAGCTAGCTACAGTTCTTCAGACTCAACTGGACTAACTAGTGTCACTGTGTGGTGAAGAACGTGTACTTCAAATGTGCACTCTTTATCACGTATTCATATTCCATTTATGTATCATAGAGACCAATATTCTTTATACGACACATATGGAGCTTTTATATGGCCTCTGTTTCCGATCTTTTCTGACCACTACGATATTTCCTTACACGTGGCAGTAAATGTGCAGGGAAGCAAGTGCTATGGATAGTTGCTGGGGTGGGTAGTCCTTCAACAGTTGTGCATACATCTGGCAGGGCAAATTAACAATAAGACTTTAGGAAGGGACAACGAGACCAGCAAGAGTCCAAGGACAACAGACTGGCATTCTTGTCTACAGAAAGAAATATAGACATTCATCCTAAGAAAAGTCAAGCAGCATTTAACTTGAACATTGCTCAGTATGCGTGCAGATTTGTATGGATGTGGTAAGGACAGTGAAGCTAATTAGCATGCCACCCAAGTTTATCACGAGTGCATGCTTTGCAGGGACTAACAGCGAGACAAGTCCTCCACAGGGAGCCCGAGATACCACAGGGACACTAGGGAACCACTCGAGACATAGCTACGCTTAACGGCAAAATTAGCGGGAGCAGACTCGAGGAAAGCATCTCTGTTATGGCGAGGTGTCATTGTCACGTGGGGGGGGGGGGGGGGGGAACATGAAGCCAACATTTCGTATGAATAAGATTAGCTACCTCCCCGCTCTGCCTTACAATTCGCTGGCGGAAATGCGATTTCTTGGAAAAACTGGACAGATGTCGTATTATTTTAAACTATATAAGAACCGGTCCTGATGGAGGGAACTGAAGAGGCTATTAAAACTTTCTTCGCTTTTACCAAAAGAATCAAGCGAACGTGACTAGCGATTATTGCAAATGGTGTTTAAGTTGTTTAGGAGGAGACTTCACAATTTTCTGTAAGTGTTTTTTAGCTAACAACACTTACTGGTAGTACGGTAGTACGTACACAGTTGACTTGCATTGGCTCTAAGTTTACTATTACATTCACTGCAGCGGTATGCAAGAGCAAACAAGAACAGCGGAACCGATCTGTATTGATTCTGACAGAGAGTCAAACAGATCAGACTGTGATTCAGACTCTGTACCAACCAAAGAGCAAGACATGTTTATTTGGAATCCTGAGTTCAAGGTAAGAAAACCACAGCAATGAGTTCAAGGCTTATGTATTAAGTAGTACTTATTAAGTAGTACACTACACATGTCGTGATTTTTCATAATTTGTGTGTGTAGAAGTGGCATGAATGTGCAGTGATGTTTTACCCTCCCAGTCTGCATATCGTGGAATATGAAGACCAGAAACTAGAAGTAAGGGCATTAGTTCAGTAGCTAGCTATTTACTAAATTTCACAATTTTTTTCCTTACTTTACTTGATAGGTCAATGAGAACCAACTGAAGCACTTAACAAAAAGGTAAGCATATACATAGTTAACATGGTTGGGGAGGGGAGAAGTGAGATTTTGGCAATTGAGCATGAACTACTAACTTTCCCCCCTCTGTGCTGTAGTTGGTATCATCATACTCTGTCAAGAAGAGAAGCACGCATCATCTTACAAGATTTTGGTGGAGGAACTGGCTCTTTCTTGGTCAGACCCAGCCAAAGCTACCTTGGGAAATTCGCAGTTTCTTTTGTGTAAGCATATAAATAATTTCACTAGCCTCCCTGAACTGGCTGTGAAAATTAAAAAGAAAACTATCCAAAAGAAAACTATCGAAGTATACTTGGAAAGCTGACTTGCCTTTGTTTGGGGGGGGGGGGGCAACTGGTATTAACTTATTCAGGCTGGTTCTCTCACAACAATTCCTCCTTGGAAGTAGTGTTGAGTTGTACACTTCAGCTGGCCAAATTCCTGGAAAAGTGATTTCTATGCCTCCTCTGTCAAAGAACAATATCAAACAGTACAAAAAGTTACATTAATGTCCTTAACAAGTGATTGTGGTGTGGCTCATTGTTGGTAGAAGTTTGCCAAATACCAGGAAAAGCAATCTCTTATGCCAATAGTCCTTAACCAGTAATGCTGTGTTGCATCATTGTTAGCATAAATACTTTGTGTGATACTGGAGCTGGCCAAATACCTGGAAGACAATCTCATGACTAACTGTTGACAAATAGTACTGCATGTAGTATTTTATGAATCCTAATAACACACTATATGGCTTCTTAACCACTTGGAGGTATTCAGTGAGTGTGTGATGATGTAATACTTTTCTTGTTCACTTAGTCACGAGTCGAGGGTGAAGCATTTGATTATCGAGAGCCAAAAAGATCCAGTCGCAGGAGTTCTTTACAGCATCACACCGAACAGTTCTGTCTTCAGCTCTCTCTGTGAACTGATAAAAGAAGCTCGGAGAAGACCAATCATTCAAAATCAGATGTTCGACATTCAGCTCACATGTTCCCCACCAAAGGTAGGTGGAGTACACCCAGTCTAGAGCAGTTTTCTCTCTTTGAGGATACAATTTACTGATGCTTTTTTTCTCCTTTTCTTTTTCTTTCCATTTGTAGTCTGATATGTCATGGCTCCATGACGGAGTCAAGACTCTCTCCCAAGCCGAGCAGATTTTGAAAAATGAACATAGGGATGGAGCTTTCTTTGTCTACAGAACACGTTCCCAATACGCCCCTTACATTGTTGTATACAGGTATGCAATAGGAAGTGATGAGCAACCTGTACAGTACAAATACCTTGCAAGTACGATACTTCCTTTCTGCTACACCCCAGTATAATATGGGGATTTCTTTTACTGTACAGTCAGTGCTGTATTAGGCCTTCATCTAGGGTTAGGACTAGGGTAATTGTTGGGATTAGGGCCAGGGAAGTGGTTATGGCTAGAGCAATCTATTAGTGATGATGTAGTGCTGAGATAGTGAAGCAAGCATTTTAGGTGCTGCTCTCAAATATTAGCTGCTCTCAAGTAGTGTCCTTGGGCGTGGGCTTACTAGGTGGCAGGTGATGGTGAGACCAAGCTGGTTCTAACATCTTAGTCAGGACAGTGATAGTCAGGACAGTGAAAATCAGGATGAGCTAGCTGACAATGAAGCTGCCTGGAGGATGATAAACCTGTTTCATTACCCTGTAGTTTCACTGTTGATTGCATTTTAATAACACAAGTGTAATAAACACCTTTTCACAACTGGATGAATGAGCAGCTTCTGATCGTGCAAGCCATTACCCATACCATGTCTTTAAATATACCAGTAAGGATATCCATGACCAACAAATGTCTTCCTCTCTCCCCCCCCCCCCCCCTACCCCCCCTCTAGATCTGAAGGCAGTATCCTTCATAATCTACTTCACAGTCAAAAACCTAACTCCGGCTATACATTGAATCACGTCACCTCTCAAGTTCTTCATAAAGTAGTGGACTACTTCATGGAAAATCCCATCAATGGCAAGACAGTTTTGAGATATCCAGTCGTCGACAGAATTGTAAGTCACTTACTGCAATGTAAATTAGTGAGAGGGAATTTTCTGTTTTGAGTTTGCTGGGTATAAGACTGCTTCTCTAAAATGACATTCTTTCACCTGAAAATAGTGGTGTAGATAGAGTTATCCTGATTATCTCATTACCCCCATGCATATGGAGTTTATCACAGACACTTGCAACTACATCCATTTGTTTTCACAATGTAAATTTGCTTGTCATATGGCCAACATGCTAGGTAATGGTGAATATTAATTATGATATCATTTCCTCCTTCATATATTATGTAGTCAAAACTGACAAATACTGGAATCGCAATAAAGGACTGGTTAGGAGACGGAGAAATGAACGAACTTAGTTTCACTTATGGTTCTCTCATCACCAACATCCAAAAGAAGTCTAGGGATTGGTTAGTGGGGGATCACCGTGGTGACAAGCAGATGAACTTCAAGACAAGTCACATCAGATTCTTAACTAAGAACGAGTTGGAATATGTCAAAGAACTGGTAAGTGCTTGATATTAATTTGATTAAGCATAAATGCAATATTTTAGCGAGGCTACCAAATTTACCATCAAAAAAATTCCTATAATTTTAATATTCTTTTGTTTTTAGAAAATAGTCCGATGTAGAGCAATTCAAACCAGTACGGATACTGGTTGTATTGGAAACACTGTGGAACTGTGCTTACAAAATGACTACACATTTGACTTGGCCCACGATGATGACCAGCTTGGGGACATGAATCTAGTTGTTCAATCCATCAATCTCTCTGTTGATCAGTGCCGTCGTACTTACAGATTGTCTTGTCCTTCACTCGAGGTAAAAATACTACCTAAGCCATCCAATAAAGGCATATATAGTCTTAGTGAGAGGTTGTGCTTGTACATGGGATGGTTGGGATGGCTGTGTGTTTAAACTTAGCAAAGTGGGTGAAATAGGGAAAACCCAATTAGCTAACCAGCCACCCAAAAGACGAGCTTGACACCAGGTGGTCTTACCTGTGGTATTTGAATCTAATTAATTTGGATTTCAGCAACGAGGAAAAAAGGAGGAAATTTTTATTGGCCAGACTGTTTGGGTATAGGCTTTCCTCCCAGAGCATTTGTATATAATTCTTCTACATTGTTCAAGGGTGTGCTATCAAGTTTGTCACTAATTGCTTCCATTTGCAGGATTTGGAGTCATGGTATCAGTCCCTATGCAAGGAAAACTGTCTCCAGGGCCGTCAGAAACATCTAATGACCAAATTAAAACTGAACCAATGTAAAATATGTTAGGCCCAAGTATTCCGGTTTTGTGCTCTCCTCCTTTCTTCAAGTTTATTTATACTGTGTTTGCATTGTGATTAATGTAAACCTTCATCCTCGGTACCTTTGATCCCCCCTCCCCCCTTTCAATTTGTTTTTGTTGTTGTTGCATCGTTCAACTCATCTGTGACTGGTTTCATCACTTTTTTTCATGTTAGGTTAACCATTCAACCCTCAGCCACTATAGTGGCATTCATATATTCTGTGATTCATTCTCAGCGGAAAAACCGTATCATCATCCACTGCTCGTGTAAGAAGGGGCACTCTAATGTAACTCAAGTGAATACACTCCTTTACTATTGTTTTTGAGACAAATGATAAAGGTGACTACAGCAAGATTGAGTGGACTGCACCTCTTATGGCACACACTGTAGTAGATAGGTGGTTTCTGAGTGAACCAGACTCAAAGCAAATGCAGTGGCCCCCCCCCCGAGTGGACATTTCGCACACTTTGAGTACAGTGGACCAAACACTTTCCTATCCCATACATTATAACAAGACATTAAAGCAAATTTCACTTGCAACAATCCAAACCAAAGGCAACATCAATATTTATATACATAATTGGTAAAAGTAATGCTTTCAAATTTGCTCAGCATCTTTGATCTGGGACAGTTTCTGTATGAACCGCAAGATGTGCATCTGCACTTGGATGTCCTGAGAACTGTTTGTCACGGAGAAGAAAGGTACTGCAGTTCGAAATAATGTTGATTGCTGATCACTCACAATCTGATCCAGTTCCAAGATCACCTCTTGGTCCGTTCGCCTCAGCTCATCTGCTAGTTTCTTGTCTAGATCAACCTTTTCCTTGTCGTGCTCAGTCTTCAAGAGAGGCAAGTGATGAGGCTTGTGTCTGTTCCTTGCCACATTTTCTATGTGTTTCTTGGTCATCTCCACCTTCATTGCTTTATGGTGGCCGACAACTTTCATCCGCTTATGCAGGAGTCTTCGTTCACAGAGAGACTGAATATCTTCCAGCTCCTGAACTATATCAAACACTGTATCATCTAGCAAGGAATATGCTAAACCTTTCATTTTCTGGTCGGTCATCTTTGTTTTCAAGTTTGGAGCCAATGCATCTCGATAGTTGCACAAGTTGGAGTAAAAGATGTGCAACTTTCTCTGTGATTCATCAGTCAGTTTTCCCTCGTCGGATGGATCATAACTGATGCCCTGTGGCTCTTGCAGACTTTTAGTACGACTTTCCATCTGAAAAGTAATGCTGATACCAAAACAACAACAATTTTATCAAGCATCGACAGAATTTGATTTTAAAGGAATCCTTCTCTAATAAAATCATGCCAAGCATTAGGTTTTAAAACACTCATCAATTACCTCAATAAGCAGAAATATTTTACTTAGTTTATGGGAAGTTAGTTTATGGGAAGTAAAAGAGAATGATATCAGATCACAAGGCAGTCGGTCACTTTACACAGGCTTCACTACAACACACATAGCACCACAACCACACACCGTAACAAAATTGTGGAAGAGACTTTTTATGGGGTGGTTAACAAAAAAAGGAATGTCTCGAAATTTGTAAGCCTCATAAATTTTCCCTTAGCAATTAATTTTGGTTCCAGAAAATAGCTTGTTTCAAGAGCTTTCCAATGATGTACTTTACAAAGGCTAGTGACTGATTCTTGCTTGTCAGTTAAAATATAAATATATCTTTATTGACTTCCCATTACCCTACTGACTGGTACAAACAAACAAGAAGAAATTTTCTGACAAGTATAGTCCAATAAAAACTGCACCTGATCACAAGTACCTGCAAACACTTCCCATTCACAGTTTGTGATACAGAACCACAGAACCATGTTTATGAGCGGAGAGTTTTTTCTTCCAGAATAGAAGGGAATGATGACTGATTCTTGCTTGTCGGTTAAAAAAAAATATATATATATATATATATATCTTTATTGACTTCCCATTACCCTACTGACTGGTACAAACAAACGAGAATAAATGTTATAGCTCATAACATGCTTATGTAGTTCTGTTACACAACCTAAGAATGGGAAGAGGTTACAGGCATTCCGTGATTTCGGAGGATCTTAAGATGGTCAGGGTCAGTTTTTAAGGGAGTATACTTGTCATCACTGTACAGACTTAGTGATGTACAGACTTACATGCCTTCATAAAGTGGAAAGCTCTTGAAACAAGTTATCTTCTGGTACCAAAATTAACTGATTAAAAAGTTATGGCAATTTGCAAAGCAATACCAAACCTCTCTATAACCACATGTAATTAGCTCTCTCTCTCTCTCGAGCTAAATTCTCCATGGGCCAGCACCATGGATACCGATCTCGTCAAACCCATCACGTTTTGTTTTGTTCTGGGTTGCCACAATGACGGTGGCGTAATTAAAAAAGTTTGTGAGAGAATCAATTAGATGGCAAATAAGCAGACTCGGTGTAATGACAGAAACAAATATTTTATCACATTACAATACTATTGAGGGCAGACAGCAACCAGTGCTGAATTCCTGTGAATGAATAAAATATCTGCGTTTCTATCTGCATTTGACAAGACTCTATTTCCATCACAAATGGCGATAAGAAATTGTCTGGGTAGTGAGTAACTAACATTGCTACACTCTAGTTAGTGAAGTGAAACAAACCACTCTAGTGTACAACTTCAGCTACACACAAACACTAACCATATAACATTCGGTTCTAGGACAAACACACCTGTCATAATTATACCCGTCATAATTATACCCTAAACCAACCTCCCAAGAGGTCTCAGAAGCACACTGAAGAGTTTTCCAGGAAAACCGAACAGCGAAAAATTACTCGTGGTGCGCATTATTTATAATTCGTATGAACACGTGATATGCCACACCTTCTGCAAATTTGGCAAGTTCGCGGTTCCATGCAGTGGCAGAAGTACCATGTATAGGACTGGACAACTACGCGTATAGCTGGACGTGTGAAGGGAGGAATTATTGTACCTCCGTCCGATATGATCGGGAAGGTATGGTTTGTTGTAGTATTAGTGACTGTGGAAATCGGCTGTTTTCCTTGCTGGAGCCAACCAAGCTCTCCCATAGTAATAGGTAAACGGGTTTTTTAATACACAATTTAGGTCTTATTCTGAACATGTTTGTTACAACAATCCTACATCTCATTTTTAGTACTTAGCCAGCTCGTTTGCTTAGCCAGCTCGTTTGTAAATTAGTGACAGTTTGTATCTACCTAATCTACTGATGTGCTTGAATTCAATAGCTCAAGCCTAGGGGAAGCAACTCCTGGACATAATCTGCTTACCCCAAAACGGGTCTGCTCTTGAGTAATAAGGGCCTTCCCAAGCCGAGTTATATTAACTTCTTAATCATTTGCATGTATATTGCACATGAACTGGTATAAAGTTGGTTTCCTTCCTCATTGTTCATTAGCCACTTCCTTTATGATATATTTAGTGTAGTATTAGTGCAGATATATGCACACAGTCTATATATGCCATTAGACATCTAGGATTAAAATGCCATGTATTTTCCTTTCATTAGTTCCTGGTATTCTTGGTAACCAAATTGAGGGAAAATTGAACAAAACTTCAAGTCCTCACTATCTCTGTACCAAACAGACCAGCGATTATGTCACTCTATGGTTGGCTATAGCTGATCTTTTACCTGGAGGAATTGACTGTTTATCTGATAACTTGAGGTAGGTGTAGAACATGAAGTCAACTGTTTATCTGATCCGATAACTTGGTCCAATACTATTCATAGTTAGATGAACAGTGTACAGTCATAGCAATATCAATGCAAATGGCTCTAGCATTTGCAAATTATATCGTTGCACCAGATGACTTTGGTGTTTGTAAGAAGGGGGGGGGGGGGGAACGGCAAACTACATGCACATATGCAACAGTATTTTCTTTGTTGAAATATGATATTTTTCTCTTTATTTCATATTTTATATACCTTATCCATCTGCGAAAATTAATGATAAATTAATACAAAATATGGTAAACAAAAGATGGAAATTTGGTCTGTAGTTGGGTGAACCACAAAAGCAGCAATGTCACATCCACTAGCTTGTGGTGATCAGTGCTGTCTTCACCGACACATATCCCCTTATTTTTGGTCCTTGATAATATCATAGTCTAGGGAGTGCCAGTTTGTAGTAGATGGATTTTAGATGTTGCATAAAAGTTGCATAAAAGTAGCATGGCGGTCTGCTGAGGAAGCTAACAATTCCTTACCTTCCAGGCCTCATTTAGCTTCCCCTTGGGACTGCTATGGGATATCCCACCAAGCAGATCTAGCCTAAAACCTACCTTGGGAATACCTCGAGCACCTTAGGCTTTCTTTGTGAGGAGTCTAGGTGTGGATTTCTATGGTGTAGGACAGTCCCTGGCAGTTCTGAATGGAGTAACATGTCTATGGAACTCATTGAAGTGTATCACCTAAGGACAGAACATATACATATATGTACAGAGGTCTCATTTTTTTATAGTCCACATAATGCACAGTCCAAGTTTATTATAAGTTGGGGCTGCTTAATATCTTGTCTGATGCTATTTGCTCTGCTATTGACCTCAAGGGGAATACTCCAATGCCAAAAGTGCAAAGTCAGAAATGGGTGTGGAAGTCTTCAATACCTTCAATTACCTCTATATCCTCATTAGGAATCTCCCCCTCAAGTTGTAAACTATTAGGAATTGCCCCTCCAGTAGTAAACAACCCCTCCAATTATAACCACATAGCTCACATAGCTCACTCTCAATTATAGGAACTGCCCTGAAGAAGCAAATATGAGAGGCCACACCCATCAATCAATTAACATATTGGACCACATATTATTATTGAGGTTAAGTGTACTATACAACAAAAAATACTTCACAACCAAGATTATGGCAGAAATCCAGCACGGCAGGTCAATGAGAGGAGCTATACAGCAGCTTTAAAGCAGTACTTCAATTTGCAGAGCTAAACAACAATTGAAGTGCAGGCAGATAGTTTGGGGTGAACGAGAGGCAGGCGAGCGGTGGACAGAAAATAGCACTTCCTGAGATGGAGAAGAGTTATTGGCACTGGTGGAGTCGCTGAGAGTTGAACATTGAAGGTTTGCCTTCTTGGATGAAAAGGATGAAGAATAAATGGAACAGAACGAACTTCTTGTAGACGATAGTGATTAGCCATAGATACTAGAGTGCATTATGTGTTTAAAATCTATAAGCTAACTACGTAGCTTGACTGTTGACTTGTGAACTGAAGATGCACCTATTGTGGACTCGACTATAATTCTCCACCAAAGCCAGTGCTGTCCTTGCCCAGCACAATGACTCGCAAAGAATGTGCAAGCTCAGCAGGCTTGCGAAAACACACAATCTACACAGTACGCAAGCACCTCACCTAAACTTGGCTGGAAGTAGCCACAATCAATCGAGCACTTTGATAATAATAACAATGACCTTCTCAATAATCACTTGAAATTTACTCTCGATGTTTCGACTAGATGCTCGCCTTCATATGTATGAAATATGACGGCTAGAGCATCTAATCGAAACGTCGAGAGAGTAAATTTCAAGCTGATTGTCTTTGTAATTTTGTTATGTCAACTAAGAGGTTGTGGAGAACTTAGATAATATAACTGCCCTTCCAATAGTAATCACCTTTCCAATAGTAACCGAAGAATAGGAAACACGAATACTCCCATTTTATTAATATATTTTGCCTTTTGACACTGAACCAATGATGCATATACCCATGCTTTGATCCTGAATCTCACAAATTTGTGAGGTTACAAGATTCCTTATTTTTAGTGGTCGTGAGACTGTGATAAGATGCTTTTGGGGGGCCATTGGTGTTAATAGCTAATGATTTGAAGAAGAACTGATTAAAGTTTGACATTCATACTTCCATTTAACACATTACCTTTGAAAACACAAATTCACACAAAAGATTTTATCAAGTGTCCATGACCACGGCTGGTTCACAACACGTCGCTGGCCGAGCATTGCATTGCGTGTTGTCAATTGACCTTTGACGCCGCGGACACGCAATGTTCTGATTGGTCTGATGTTGCATTTCTACCGCTGGATTAGAAAAAAAATTCTAATCCAGCGTCTGAAATGCCGTGTCGGACCAATCAGTGTCCGTCTTTGTTGAGCGCGATTCGAGGGTCAAAGGTCAATTGACTACACACAACGCACGGCCAGCGTCGTATTGTGAACCGACCTTAGGATTGACTGACCTGGGTACCAACTTTGGGTGCATATATTTGTTCATACAGTTACGCCTGTACCCACAGTTTTGGTGCCGAAAGTCAAAAGAAAGCACATAGACGGAGTTAATTAATTAACCGTGAACCATGTGTAAAGTTAGATTTTCTGATTATTCACCAATGTGCATACAGAGCACATCCAGCATGCACCAAATACACACTAAGTGTGTAGTGTGGACGCAACCAATGTGCATACAGAGCACATCCAAATGCACACTAAGTGTGTAGTGTGGACGCAACCAATGTGCATACAGAGCACATCCAGCATGCACCAATTATTCACTTATGACATCAAGTTTTTCCTTAGACGTATGTCAGCTTCACATCTTCTACTGCTTCTCTACCTTCCAATCTTTGGTTACCTGAACCATGAGGACTAACTGTATCCCCTCTTATGTTGTGAATGGTCTCTCACACTTCTGGAATATTTCTTCTCATTGCCAATGGAAGGTTCTTCCCTCGTCATGAACGTCCCTCTTCTAAACCACTCAAGTCCCCTGCACTCTCCCCGACTCTCCTACGCTACTGATAGCAAAGCATTGTGTGGGAAGCATAAGCTCCTTGCCAGTCTTTTGTTTGGTCCTATTACTAGATATTCTCAATGAGTAGATGTTCTTAAAAGCAGATGCCCAACTTCTAGTGGTTGCACAACTGGATGCCCTGCAATACAATGGGCTGGCTGATTCTGAAACAATAGTCTTTGTGTGAACTGTGGCTGAGAAAAGTCGAGAAGACTTGGAAGAAGTTTCCTATGAAGATAGGAAGCACACTAATAAGAGTTAGACGATCAGGCAGCAATGATTGCTGGATGACAGAATGATTTGAGTGCTGAAGCATATGCAGAAGCTGACAAGGAGTTTTGGACACTATTAGTGAGGTCATCAGGCAGTATTTCTGGTGATGATAGCATTATCTAAGTACTAAAGGGAATACCATATAATAGCCAACATTAACTTACTATGCAGCTCACTTTCACTCAACTTCTATGTAACCAGTTTCCTTTCTGTCATCCAGTTCTCTCAATCTTTTTTTTATACTAAAAGGATCGTTCCTTGTGTGATTCAACACATTTTAATGATAGGATGCACAGCCACATTCATGTATAGATGATTGATAGATACATCACAGATATGGCCACTGTACCAGCAATACTAACTTTCCAGTTCAACTCCCCCATGCTCGCCAATTAACACTGCCTGGATATGAATATTATGAGCAATGTTTTCCCTTATTTATCAAGGCATATTTATCAAAGCATAGAAACACACTTTGTAGACATTGAAGAACATAAAGCCTTTGTTTGAAGTGCAGTTGTTGGGAGAAGTGATGAATTGTGGTCCAATAGCATTGGACCTTGGTTTGAAGTGCAGTTGTTGGGAGAAGTGATGAATTGTGGTCCAATAGCATTGGACCTTGGCCATGTAGGGGAGGTCCAGTTTATTATGTATATACTGCTAGCCTGCATCTGTTGGTTCTTATCAACATCCTTGAGAAGTTATACGTGGCTAGCCATCAATATACAGCGAGCAGGTAATGATACTACTCTGCCAGTGAAAGCACTCTACCATGGCTGAGATCCTACAACCCTCCATAATTGAGTTATGGAAAGTTCTCTGAACATATTAAACGATTACAATCACTTCCTCAATAATAAACTTGAAACTTACTCTCTTTCTCCACATTTTTCAGAACTCAGTGAATCATCGAGTCTTGGAACGCAAATGGGGCTCCGGAAGCATGTTGGCTGGGCATTTGTTCTTTTGTGCGTACGCCACCATTTTTGCCCGTGTGTGGTTTGAGGCCTGTTGCCTGCATCTTCTGCACTGCGATGCGGGCATCCCCTGTTGCTTTCATCAGCCAAAACAGTATAAATTTCAAGTTGATTCTTTGTAATGCATTGTCAGCGGAGAGTTCGCTGAGAAAATAAATGAATATATATTTGCATCACCCTCCCTCGTCTTATTCCCTCGTCTTATTTTGCCAGATAATGTCATAACCGTCAAACATATCAGTTACCAAAATGTTAACCATGCCCAACATTTATACTTCATCTTCTTCAATGTCTTTTCTGCATCTTGAATGTGAAAAGTGGCCTTTAAAAAAATACTAGGGCCTTGGCAGTGTATATGGCTGTGTGTGTGCTCCCTACTGGCCCTGGCTGGCATCACTGTACATGGCTGGCATCACTGGCCCTGGCTGGCATCACTGTACATGGCTATGCATATGCTGCCTGGCATTTCACCAGCATATCTAGATATTTCTTCTGCTCTCTCCCGATATGCCCACCTTGTCTCAGTGTTGTTGATGCTGCTCAGGGGCATTGTCATTATGCTCTTTCCTGGCATGTCGTTTTTTTTCCAACCAGTGTTTTCGCTACTCAAGGATTTTGTGCAGTCTCTGCATGTTCACTGCCTCAGGGCTTTCCTCTCACCTTCTCTGCTATTTTCTTTGGCCTTCCTGGCTACATTACATTCCTAGTTGAAACTATGCAACCTGACACTATTGTTCTAAATTTCATGACTAACCACTCCTCTATGTCTGAGCAAGAAGATTGCAAGACCTCCTTCAGATGAGTAGGCTCAGGTTGAAGTGAGTGGTATCATCTTTCAACGTCCCTCACTCGTGTGCAGACTTGCTTCGGCTTTAACGAGCCAATCGCGAATATAAAGCTGTTTATAATTATCATCGCATTTATAATATCATAACAGATACACATTTGTTCGTAAAATCCCAACAATTCCCTTTGGACAGGTCAACTTTAACTTAGGAGATAATTGTCATGACACCAATAATACAGGCTTGTGCATGATCCATCCACGGGAGAGTACAACAATGCTCCAGGGGTGAAAATTCGTGTTCCCGGGTTCGGCAACACCAGCTCCGTCGAGTTCCTGGATCCGGACACCAACTGGTTATCAGTGACACAATACTTCCACGCCATGGTCAAGCATTTCGTGAAGAAAGGATATGAGAGAGGGAAGAACATTGTTGGTGCTCCGTATGACTGGAGGGTCTCGCCAAGTGAGTGTAGAAAGTTTACGATTACTACTGTTATTATTATCATTATTATTTATTACTTTTATTATTACATACGTTTCCTTCTCAATGTAGTGAGTCAGCATTTAGCATCAAAGGCCTTACTGTTACACGAGACTGCTCAGTTTCCATTTATCGGCTCAATTTCCCTTTTCCCAGTGTGTGGCGTAAAATGAGCTTGCTAATCATGGTAACCTTTTACTCGAGCATGGGGATGGCTCCATTTTCCTTTATTTATGATGTGTTGTATATTCCTTTATTTATGATGTGTTGTATAAAATGAGCTTCCATTGAATGTTCAGCTGTCTTGGTAACCTTTTTATTCCAGCATGGGAACGGTAGTGTAAAATTAAGCTTGCAGGTTTGAGAATATGTCTAGTGTGGTTATGTCTCTATGCAACTCTGAAAACAAACAAAGAGTTCTGATTTACTCTTGGACTCTGTGGCTTTATGGTGGTATTCAGGTGTATAACAGGTCAACATAAAGGCCGGCATGGCTAGACAAGGGTTTCAAACATCTGCACAAATGTGGTAGGATTTTCAATCATGAGATTGGTGCTTAATTTAATTAAGGGGCTTCTACTGTGTGAAACATTGTGATTATACTTATATGTTGTCTACAAACACGTGAAAATGTGAGGCTTGCAATTGTGCTCATTGTTTAGGCATTGTCAATCTTACTCATAATTATAGTTCTGCTGGAAGAACCACCTTCTTCAATATCAAGTGATCTTTGCCAGGTTTCCTCCTTGGCTCCTCCCTAGACTTGTGGTCACTTGAACCTGCACCTTGAGCTTCCTTCTTTACCCCAACAGACAGCTGCACTCATTCTAACCGCATTGGATCACTCTCAAGCATTGGATCACTCTCAAGCGTTGCCTTACACTAATAGGATCTTGAGTTTGTTAGATTATTACCTCATTAGAGCACTTCCTGTACATACAAGACAACCTTGCAAAAGTACCTCGAATTAATAAGCTGTGTCAACTGTATAGCTATATTCCTATCATAGTGTGTATAATATATATATTCTGACAAGGACTATAGCCATCTGTTGACACAGCTTATGTTTGAATATATATAATCTCATCTCTTCCCCTTACCCCCCCCCCCCCCCCCCCTTCTCTTCTCTTGTGTTGCCTGCAGACCAGTACATCACTATGGGCTACTACGACCGTCTCAAGGAACTGATAGAGACCACATACTCTATAAACAACAAACAGCGAGTAGTCCTGGTGGCACACAGCATGGGCTCTCCCACTGCACTCTATTTCCTCACGAAGGTCGTTGATCATGAGTGGAAGGACACGCACATCCGAGACTTCATCACCATGTCTGGAGTGTGGCACGGAACTGCCAAGTCCGCCAAAGCCTTTGTCTCTGGTGACAACGAAGGGATTTGGATCGTCCCCAGTAGTCAGGGACGATCTAGCCAGAGAACGTATCCTTCTACCGCCTGGCTGTTGCCTTACCCTTCTAATACCTGGTCGAAGGAAGACATTCTTATCGTCACACCGAAAAGGAATTACACTGCATGGGACTACAAGGATTTGTTCGACGATATCAACTACAAGAGAGGATATGATATGTTCGAAGAGGTTTCTAGTTTGACAGGTTCTCTCCCTCCTCCAAACATTACAATGCATTGCCTTTACGGAACAAATGTGAAAACCCCTCTGCAGTTCATTTACAGCGATGATGAATTTCCAGACAAGCAGCCCAGAACGATATTTGGAGATGGAGATGGAAGTGTGAACGTTCAGAGCTTGATGGCGTGCGACAGGTGGAAGGGGAAGCAGAGCCACAATGTAACTGTGCGGAGTTACCATGGGGTTGAGCATGTGCAAATGATCAAGGAGCCCAGCGTTATTAGCTACATAGATGCTGTGGTCTATAAATCCTCTCACTGACAACTTCCTGTTGTGAGCTGATGTCTCGTTGTGCAAGTAGCACAGAACCCACCCAAACCTTTATTTATTCGTGTGTTTTTAAATATTTCAAGCATAGACAATGTGTGTGCAATGAGGTTAATCTCTGTTACTATGACCTCACTAGGTTACCATAATCACTAAAGTTTATGGGAGGGTATCCTGTCATCTTTGAATGTAATGATGTAATATCTGTTAGCAACTCCACTGCAATGCTCCGAACCTATATATATATATATATATATATACAGATATAATATATATACAGATATATAATAAAATATTTAAAGCCTGCATAAAAAATATTACTATGGGGAGGTTGGGTGGGATTGTGGTTGGACAAGGTCATCATCACTGGCACTTGTTCCTTTCTAAGTAAGTACTTGGATTATCAAGAGGGTGATACCCTCCTCCCCCAAAGATGTACGAGTGGTGGCTCGACTTGTGACATTGTATGATAGCTGGCCTATACATACATCTAAGATCGTGTGAGTGTGCCTTTTGCGTTTAGTACATGTGCGTTTAGTACATGTGTAACTTGAGATACTACGCTATAGCAGCTCCAGTGGCAGTTCAATGCTGATATATATGGTTCAAGGTATGCATGGCACTTCAATGATGATATATATATGGTTCAAGGTATGCAGTCAGCCTGCAAGTTTCCTAGAAGTGGCTAGACTACAAGCCAGAGTTCTAATAATGATCTCTAGGGAATATACCCACATCAATCTTGGATTAGGTTAGGTTCTTGGATAATTGACCGATTAAAGAAGATAATTCCTTCCAACAACAAATTCAATTTTGATGTTTTGTACCAATGGTAGCTTTGTATTCCATCAACAAAGCTCTGGCAAGTAATATATTTACAAGCAAGTAATATATTTACAAGCTATGCATGTAGGGATTTGACAATGGACTTCCCATTAGTGATTGGAGTAGGGATAATTTTAAGTTAATTAAAAGCACTAAGTTTGACAAGGTTATACATGTCAGTTCCTGCATATTTCTTAAGAAATCTCAGGTATAATTATGTGCAATTAATCTGGGTCTATAAAGAATCTATAAAGAATCGCTAAAGGCTAAGAAATCCCCCACTAAACAACACCCTCCTTCTGCACAGATTATCGACGCCATCTTAACCCGAATCCCTGAGCCCTTAAATGTAAGGCAGGTTGTGTATAATCGTGTAGATACATACCAGTCTAGCCATTAGCCTCTCTTCTACTAGCCCAAGACTTGAATATCAACCTCTCCTTTGCCTACATTCAAGATACATCTCCCATACCTGGTCCTAACCCGCCACTGCTGACACTATACTAGAGGATAGACCCCCCCTCCCCGTCTGCCTGGTCCTGACCCTAGACTAGAAGATAGACCTCCCCGTCTGCCTGGTCCTGATCCTAGACTAGAAGATAGACCTCCCCTCTGCCTGGCACTAACCCTACACTAGAATATAGACCTCCCCTCTGCCTGGCACTAACCCTACACTAGAATATAGACCTCCCCTCTGCCTGGCACTAACCCTACACTAGAATATAGACCTCCCCTCTGCCTGGCACTAACCCTAAATATAGACCTCCACTCTGCCTGGCACTAACTATACACTAGACTATAGACCTGCCCTCTTCCTGGAACTAACCCTAAATATAGACCTCCTCTCTGCCTGGCACTAACCCTAAATATAGACCTCCCCTCTGCCTGGCACTAACTAGAATATAGACCTTCCCTCTGCCTGGCACTAACCCTAAATATAGACCTCACATTTGCCTGTCCCTATCCCTACACTAGAACATAGATCTCCCTTTTGCTGGTACTAACCCCACACTAGAATATAGACCTCTCTCGCCTATCTGCCTGGGCTTAACTTTACACTAGAATATAGACCTCCCCTCTGCCTGGTCCTAACCCTACACTAGAATATAAACCTCCCCTCTGCCTGGTCCTAACCCAGGGCATATGTAAGATTGGGGACATTTTTGCCACACCCACAGTACTAATCGCTACTATATATACTAAGGTTGCTATGAATAAAAAATTAAAAAACAAATAAATATGCTTGCCCACTCCCACCCAATTATAGATTAGCAAAGTTAGGGCATTTCAAACTAATTTGGCTTGTGATAATAAATTCATTTTACAAAGGTCGAAGAAAACATTTAAACTTAACAAATATCTATATGCTCCGTGAGACATTTTTCTCTTGAGCTTCTTGTAAGCTGTGGGAGTTTATCCTCTAAGAAGTCCTGAGCCCTCTCATAAATGCATAATGTGTGTCTGTACTTTAATAAGTGTTAGCAAGAATTTAGCCATAGTTTGTACTATTTGAATTTTTATAAGCACCATCTTGAACTAGTCTGGGTCACGAGAATCAGTTTTGACAGCCTTAAATGTAACAATTGTCATGATGAAGATAGTGTGGAAGTAGAAAAACTATGCTCAGCTTCACACCCTTAACTCCTTTACCTCTAAACTACAAAAGCATTAAACAAAGGCATTATACAGAAGATAGTGTGACCATATGCTCTATGAAGTAATGCTAACTCATTTATGGTGAGAAAATTAAAGGTGCTCTCAGTTTCTTTGGCACTTCTAGTTGCATAACATTAGGACCTTCACTTGTATATGCATACTAGACTAGATAACCATGCAGCTAAGATACAATATGAATACTTTCCTATCCCCAAATCCTACGCCCCATTATGCCCAGAACAATGCATGTCTTGTATTCTCTACCCCAGAGATGGAGAAGATCCAGGGATCCATTACAGATGGAGAAGACCCTAGGGATCCAATACAGATAGAGAAGACCCAGGGATCCAATACAGATGGAGAAGACCCCAGGGATCCAATACAGATAGAGAAGACCCTAGGGATCCAATACAGATAGAGAAGACCCCAGGGATCCAATACAGATGGAGAAGACCCCAGGGATCCAATACAGATGGAGAATACCCAGGGATCCAATACAGATGGAGAAGACCCCAGGATCCAATACAGATGGAGAAGACCCCAGGGATCCAATACAGATGGAGAAGACCTAGGGATCCAATACAGATAGAGAAGACCCCAGGGATCCAATACAGATGGAGAAGACCCAGGGATCCAATACAGATAGAGAAGACCCCAGGGATCCAATACAGATAGAGAAGACCCCAGGGATCCAATACAGATGGAGAAGACCCTAGGGATCCAATACAGATGGAGAAGACCCTAGGGATCCAATACAGATGGAGAAGACCCCAGGGATCCAATACAGATGGAGAAGACCCTAGGGATCCAATACAGATGGAGAAGACCCTAGGGATCCAATACAGATGGAGAAGACCCCAGGGATCTAATACAGATAGAGAAGACCCTAGGGATCCAATACAGATAGAGAAGACCCCAGGGATCCAATACAGATGGAGAAGACCCTAGGGATCCAATACAGATGGAGAAGACCCCAGGGATCCAATACAGATGGAGAAAATCCCAGGGATCCAATACAGATGGAAAAGACCCTAGGGATCCAATACAGATAGAGAAGACCCTAGGGATCCAATACAGATAGAGAAGACCTAGGGATCCAATACAGATGGAGAAGACCTAGGGATCCAATACAGATAGAGAAGACCCAGGGTTCGAATACAGATAGAGAAGACCCCAGGGATCCAATACAGATGGAGAAGACCTAGGGATCCATTACAGATAGAGAAGACTCAGGGATCCAATACAGATGGAGAAGACCCAGGGATCCAATACAGATGGAGAAAAGACCCAGGGATCCAATACAGATGGAGAAAACCCAGGGATCTAATACAGATGGAGAAGACCTAGGGATCCAATACAGATGGAGAAGACCCAGGGATCCAATACAGATGGAGAAGACCTAGGGATCCAATACAGATGGAGAAAACCTAGGGATCCAATACAGATAGAGAAGACCCAGGGATCCAATACAGATGGAGAAGACCCCAGGGATCCAATACAGATAGAGAAGACCCCAGGGATCCAATACAGATGGAGAAGACCCTAGGGATCCAATACAGATAGAGAAGACCCTAGGGATCCAATACAGATAGAGAAGACCTAGGGATCCAATACAGATGGAGAAGACCTAGGGATCCAATACAGATAGAGAAGACCCAGGGTTCGAATACAGATAGAGAAGACCCCAGGGATCCAATACAGATGGAGAAGACCTAGGGATCCAATACAGATAGAGAAGACTCAGGAATCCAATACAGATAGAGAAGACCCTAGGGATCCAATACAGATAGAGAAGACCTAGGGATCCAATACAGATGGAGAAGACCTAGGGATCCAATACAGATAGAGAAGACCCCAGGGATCCAATACAGATGGAGAAGACCCAGGGATCCAATACAGATAGAGAAGACCCCAGGGATCCAATACAGATAGAGAAGACCCCAGGGATCCAATACAGATGGAGAAGACCTAGGGATCCAATACAGATAGAGAAGACTCAGGGATCCAATACAGATGGAGAAGACCCCAGGGATCCAATACAGATGGAGAAGACCTAGGGATCCAATACAGATAGAGAAGACTCAGGGATCCAATACAGATGGAGAAGACCCCAGGGATCTAATACAGATGGAGAATACCCAGGGATCCAATACAGATGGAGAAGACCCCAGGATCCAATACAGATGGAGAAGACCCCAGGGATCCAATACAGATGGAGAAGACCTAGGGATCCAATACAGATAGAGAAGACCCCAGGGATCCAATACAGATGGAGAAGACCCAGGGATCCAATACAGATAGAGAAGACCCCAGGGATCCAATACAGATGGAGAAGACCCTAGGGATCCAATACAGATGGAGAAGACCCTAGGGATCCAATACAGATGGAGAAGACCCCAGGGATCCAATACAGATAGAGAAGACCCCAGGGATCCAATACAGATGGAGAAGACCCTAGGGATCTAATACAGATAGAGAAGACCCTAGGGATCCAATACAGATAGAGAAGACCCCAGGGATCCAATACAGATGGAGAAGACCCTAGGGATCCAATACAGATGGAGAAGACCCCAGGGATCCAATACAGATAGAGAAGACCCTAGGGATCCAATACAGATAGAGAAGACCCAGGGATCCAATACAGATGGAGAAGACCCCAGGGATCCAATACAGATGGAGAAAATCCCAGGGATCCAATACAGATGGAGAAGACCCTAGGGATCCAATACAGATAGAGAAGACCCTAGGGATCCAATACAGATAGAGAAGACCTAGGGATCCAATACAGATGGAGAAGACCTAGGGATCCAATACAGATAGAGAAGACCCAGGGTTCGAATACAGATAGAGAAGACCCCAGGGATCCAATACAGATGGAGAAGACCTAGGGATCCATTACAGATAGAGAAGACTCAGGGATCCAATACAGATGGAGAAGACCCAGGGATCCAATACAGATGGAGAAAAGACCCAGGGATCCAATACAGATGGAGAAAACCCAGGGATCTAATACAGATGGAGAAGACCTAGGGATCCAATACAGATGGAGAAGACCCAGGGATCCAATACAGATGGAGAAGACCTAGGGATCCAATACAGATGGAGAAAACCTAGGGATCCAATACAGATAGAGAAGACCCAGGGATCCAATACAGATGGAGAAGACCCCAGGGATCCAATACAGATAGAGAAGACCCCAGGGATCCAATACAGATGGAGAAGACCCTAGGGATCCAATACAGATAGAGAAGACCCTAGGGATCCAATACAGATAGAGAAGACCTAGGGATCCAATACAGATGGAGAAGACCTAGGGATCCAATACAGATAGAGAAGACCCAGGGTTCGAATACAGATAGAGAAGACCCCAGGGATCCAATACAGATGGAGAAGACCTAGGGATCCAATACAGATAGAGAAGACTCAGGAATCCAATACAGATAGAGAAGACCCTAGGGATCCAATACAGATAGAGAAGACCTAGGGATCCAATACAGATGGAGAAGACCTAGGGATCCAATACAGATAGAGAAGACCCCAGGGATCCAATACAGATGGAGAAGACCCAGGGATCCAATACAGATAGAGAAGACCCCAGGGATCCAATACAGATAGAGAAGACCCCAGGGATCCAATACAGATGGAGAAGACCTAGGGATCCAATACAGATAGAGAAGACTCAGGGATCCAATACAGATGGAGAAGACCCCAGGGATCCAATACAGATGGAGAAGACCTAGGGATCCAATACAGATAGAGAAGACTCAGGGATCCAATACAGATGGAGAAGACCCCAGGGATCTAATACAGATGGAGAATACCCAGGGATCCAATACAGATGGAGAAGACCCCAGGGATCCAATACAGATAGAGAAGACCCCAGGGATCCAATACAGATGGAGAAGACCTAGGGATCCAATACAGATAGAGAAGACCCCAGGGATCCAATACAGATGGAGAAGACCCAGGGATCCAATACAGATAGAGAAGACCCCAGGGATCCAATACAGATAGAGAAGACCCCAGGGATCCAATACAGATGGAGAAGACCCTAGGGATCCAATACAGATGGAGAAGACCCTAGGGATCCAATACAGATGGAGAAGACCCCAGGGATCCAATACAGATGGAGAAGACCCTAGGGATCCAATACAGATGGAGAAGACCCTAGGGATCCAATACAGATGGAGAAGACCCCAGGGATCTAATACAGATAGAGAAGACCCTAGGGATCCAATACAGATAGAGAAGACCCCAGGGATCCAATACAGATGGAGAAGACCCTAGGGATCCAATACAGATGGAGAAGACCCCAGGGATCCAATACAGATAGAGAAGACCCTAGGGATCCAATACAGATAGAGAAGACCCAGGGATCCAATACAGATGGAGAAGACCCCAGGGATCCAATACAGATGGAGAAAATCCCAGGGATCCAATACAGATGGAGAAGACCCTAGGGATCCAATACAGATAGAGAAGACCCTAGGGATCCAATACAGATAGAGAAGACCTAGGGATCCAATACAGATGGAGAAGACCTAGGGATCCAATACAGATAGAGAAGACCCAGGGTTCGAATACAGATAGAGAAGACCCCAGGGATCCAATACAGATGGAGAAGACCTAGGGATCCATTACAGATAGAGAAGACTCAGGGATCCAATACAGATGGAGAAGACCCAGGGATCCAATACAGATGGAGAAAACCCAGGGATCTAATACAGATGGAGAAGACCTAGGGATCCAATACAGATGGAGAAGACCCAGGGATCCAATACAGATGGAGAAGACCTAGGGATCCAATACAGATGGAGAAAACCTAGGGATCCAATACAGATAGAGAAGACCCAGGGATCCAATACAGATGGAGAAGACCCCAGGGATCCAATACAGATAGAGAAGACCCAGGGATCCAATACAGATGGAGAAGACCTAGGGATCCAATACAGATGGAGAAGACCTAGGGATCCAATACAGATAGAGAAGACCCAGGGTTCGAATACAGATAGAGAAGACCCCAGGGATCCAATACAGATGGAGAAGACCTAGGGATCCAATACAGATAGAGAAGACTCAGGAATCCAATACAGATAGAGAAGACCCTAGGGATCCAATACAGATAGAGAAGACCTAGGGATCCAATACAGATGGAGAAGACCTAGGGATCCAATACAGATAGAGAAGACCCAGGGTTCGAATACAGATAGAGAAGACCCCAGGGATCCAATACAGATGGAGAAGACCTAGGGATCCAATACAGATAGAGAAGACTCAGGGATCCAATACAGATGGAGAAGACCCCAGGGATCCAATACAGATGGAGAAGACCTAGGGATCCAATACAGATAGAGAAGACTCAGGGATCCAATACAGATGGAGAAGACCCCAGGGATCCAATACAGATAGAGAAGACCCTAGGGATCCATTACAGATAGAGAAGACCCCAGGGATCCAATACAGATGGAGAAAAGACCCAGGGATCCAATACAGATGGAGAAGACCCCAGGGATCCAATACAGATGGAGAAGACCCAGGGATCCAATACAGATGGAGAAAAGACCCCAGGGATCCAATACAGATGGAGAAAATCCCAGGGATCCAATACAGATGGATAAGACCCAGGGATCCAATACAGATGGAGAAGACCCCAGGGATCCAATACAGATGGAGAAGACCCCAGGGATCCAATACAGATGAAGAAGACCCTAGGGATCCAATACAGATAGAGAAGACCCAGGGATCCAATACAGATAGAGAAGACCCTAGGGATCCAATACAGATAGAGAAGACCTAGGGATCCAATACAGATGGAGAAAAGACCCAGGGATCCAATACAGATGGAGAAAACCCCAGGGATCCAATACAGATGGAGAAGACCCAGGGATCTAATACAGATGGAGAAGACCTAGGGATCCAATACAGATGGAGAAGACCCATGGATCCAATACAGATGGAGAAGACCTAGGGATCCAATACAGATGGAGAAAACCTAGGGATCCAATACAGATAGAGAAGACCTAGGGATCCAATACAGATGGAGAAAACCTAGGGATCCAATACAGATGGAGAAGACCCTAGGGATCCAATACAGATAAAGAAGACCCTAGGGATCCAATACAGATAGAGAAGACCCCAGGGATCCAATACAGATGGAGAAGACCCCAGGGATCCAATACAGATAGAGAAGACCCTAGGGATCCAATACAGATAGAGAAGACCTAGGGATCCAATACAGATGGAGAAGACCTAGGGATCCAATACAGATAGAGAAGACCCAGGGTTCGAATACAGATAGAGAAGACCCCAGGGATCCAATACAGATGGAGATGACCCCAGGGATCCAATACAGATAGAGAAGACCCCAGGGATCCAATACAGATGGAGAAGACCCCAGGGATCCAATACAGATAGAGAAGACCCTAGGGATCCATTACAGATAGAGAAGACCCCAGGGATCCAATACAGATAGAGAAGACCCTAGGGATCCAATACAGATAGAGAAGACCCAGGGATCCAATACAGATAGAGAAGACCCCAGGGATCCAATACAGATAGAGAAGACCCTAGGGATCTAATACAGATGGAGAAGACCCTAGGGATCCAATACAGATAGAGAAGACCCCAGGGATCCAATACAGATGGAGAAGACCCAGGGATCCAATACAGATAGAGAAGACCCAGGGATCCAATACAGATAGAGAAGACCCAGGGATCCAATACAGATAGAGAAGACCCAGGGTTCGAATACAGATAGAGAAGACCCAGGGCAATACAGATGGAGGAAGAAGACCTCCAAAGACAGAAGACGCCCCCTCCCCACCCACTCATCATTTCCTTTCATTTAGCTGATACTTTTCCTTATCAACACTCATACCAAAGTCACCTGAACCAGTCACAAGATACCAACCATGTGACAGTCACTAGTGCACCATATACTCATCCACCTCATCACACATGCAGACCACCATCATTCCAATAATGATATCACTGCATTGAAAAAGCTTCATCCCTCAAACGGGATACCAGACTGTACGTGCTCACATTCTATACACCCACCCTCCTATGTCGACTGCAGGCACAGTGAGCCAAAATGCCATTGCCTCTCTACCACTCCTTCTGTTGATTGAAGGCAGCACTGTAATGTGAATGAGACGACTAATACCTCCTCTGTCGACGCCATAATCTCCAAGGGTTAGTTAATCCATTAACACACTTCCAGCCCAACTTCCCCAAGTCATAATTACACTACTATAAGTAGCTTTAGCAAGTAGCTTTAGCTAACTAGCCAGGACAAGGATAGCACCCCAACTAGCCAGGACAAGGATAGCACCCCAACTAGCCAGGACAAGGAGAGCACCCCAACTAGCCAGGACAAGGAGAGCACCCCAACTAGCCAGGACAAGGGTAGCACCCCAACTAGCCAGGACAAGGAGAGCACCCCAACTAGCCAGGACAAGGATAGCACCCCAACTAGCCAGGACAAGGATAGCACCTCAACTAGCCAGGACAAGGAGAGCACCCCAACTAGCCAGGACAAGAACAGTACCCCAACTAGCCAGGACAAGGATAGCACCCAACTAGCCAGGACAAGGATAGCACCCCAACTAGCCAGGACAAGGATAGCACCCCAACTAGCCAGGACAAGGATAGCACCCCAACTAGCCAGGACAAGGATAGCACCTCAACTAGCCAGGACAAGGAGAGCACCCCAACTAGCCAGGACAAGAACAGTACCCCAACTAGCCAGGACAAGGATAGCACCTCAACTAGCCAGGACAAGGATAGCACCTCAACTAGCCAGGACTAGGATGGCACCCCAACTAGCCAGGACAGGATAGCACCCCAACTAGTCAGGACAAGGATAGCACCCCAACTAGCCAGAACAAGGATAGCATCCCAACTAGCCAGGACAAGGATAGCACCCCAACTAGCCAGGACAAGGATAGAACCCCAACTAAGGATAGCACCCCAGCTAAGGATAGCACCCCAACTAGCCAGGACCAAGGAATTGCCTTTGAACATTAGACTCTTATCATCTTAAAACAAACAAGGATGATAATCACAATCAGGTAAGGTAGTTAACTAAAATGACCACATGGTAGTTAACTAAAATGACCACATACAGAAAAGGGAGGGCGGAAATGGGAAATGAAAAACATTGACAAATTATCATAACATTCACCCCATCATTTCAGATGTTCATAGGTTGAGTCTATCAGGCGCACGCCTGTTGCACTCCGAACGTCTGAGTAGCGTGGCATCCTCAGTAGCAGGAATCACAGGGGCTTCGGGAGCACCTCTTGGGATCACAGCCACCACTTCACTGTTCACAGGTGCACCGGGCTAAGGCAGAAGGTCATTACTCAGCAAAACATCCCAGGTGGAGCCAGGTGTCGGATCGATACGGTAGTCTCTCGTCCATCAGCATGCAGAATGTGTGCATATTGAGGGTTAGCCTGCAGGAGTTCAACTTCGTCCATTAGGTGTTCATCCTTTCTGGTACGGACATGTCTCTTGAGTAGTACTGGACCAGGAGATTCATAAGCCAGGGTATCGATTCGCCCGAAGAGCGTCTCTCAAAATTGAAGAGCCTCTTCCATGGGGACTGCAGTTGGTGGCTGTGCACAGCAGAGAATGCAGTGAGTGCAGTGCATCTGGGAGCATGTCTTGCCAACATGCCATTGGGAGGCCGCGTGTCTTGAGTGCCATGGTTACAGACTTCCAAACTGTCCCATTATATCTTTCCACTTGTCCGCAAGCTGGGTTGTAAGCAGTAGTGCGACTAGCAGCGCGATCCCTCTGCTTAAGAGAGAAAATGGTGCAACTCTGCACTCATGAAGGAGGAGCCCCTGTGAGATATGCTGGCATCCCCAAAACAGAAAATAGCTGGCACAGGCATTGTATGACAGTTTGGGCGCTGACATCCTTGCACGGGAAGACAAAGGGAACCGGCTGTACTCATCAATTATATTGAGAAAGAAGGTGTTCTGATTATTTGATTTCAATGGACCTTTGACGTCTAGGTTCAGTCTCTCAGATGGCCGAGTAGCCTATCAGACGCGCTTGTACAGGTTTGTGAAACTGAGGCTTATGTTTGGCACACACCCTACAAGCCTTGGTCATCTGTCTCACTTCTTCAACTGAATTATGGTAAATTCCAAGTTCTCACAAAGTGGAACCTACGAGTTACTCCAGGGTGACAAAGTGAGTTATGAAGTTCCACTAGATCCGTACCGCAAGAGACAACAGCACAGAATGCTCGAGAAGATGTATCAGGGGAACTCCTGGACGGTACACAATATCAAAGCTGTAACAAGATAGAGCTCCATCCTCCAACGCATAATCTTGTCATTTTTAATTTTTCCCCTCAGCTTGTTGTCAAACATGTATGTGACGGGGAATGTCTTTATGGAGAAATGCCTTCCTGTAAGGTAGTGCTTCTAGTGGCGAACTGTTTCAATGATAGCTTGGGCTTCTTTCTCAACTGATGCATGCCTAACCTCAGAACCTTGTAATGTGCAGGAGAAGAACGCTACCAGGCGTCCATTTTGGTTGAGGGTAGCAGCAATGGAAAACTCCGATGCATCAGTCTCAATTTCGAATGGTATGCTTTCGTCAATGGCACACACCATTGACTGCTCAATGTCCCTTTTTAGGGTTTCAAAAGCAGTTCTGGCCTCTCTAGAAATTGGGAAACTAGAGGTGATTGCGAGGGATCTTATCTTCTCAGAGTAACATTGAATCCATTGTGAATAGAATCCAAGGATTCGACGGAGACTCTTCATATCATTAGGAACAGGGAGTTGTTGCAGAGGGCGTAGATGATCAGGATCTGGCCTGATCTCCCCTTCTTCATGACCGAGACAAGAATTGCCACTTTTCGAGTGGAAAAAACACACTTATCGTCATTATAGATAATCTGGTGTCGAGAAGCTGCTTCCAAAAAATGCTCGAGATTTATATCATGCTCTTTCTGATCTTTCCCACATATTGTAATGTTGTCAAGGTAAGGAAAAGTCACCTGCAGCTGTTCTTCAGCTATTATGGTATCCATTGCTCTTTGAAAACATGCCACTCCGTTCGTCACTCCAAATGGTACTCGTGTAAATTGGTACAATGCCTTACCAGCCTGGAATGCCGTATAGGGTTTGTCAGTGTCTTTGATGAGGACTTGGTGGTAGGCACTGCGTAAATCGATGGTGCTGAAGACCCGGTACTGTGCAATAGTATTGACAGTAAAATCAATACGGGGTAGGGGGTATGCATCCAGGAGAGTGAAACGATTTATCGTCTGTGAATAATCAATGACCAGACGCTTCTTGTGGCTTTCATTGTGGGTCACCACGACTTGGGCTCGCCATGGTGAGATACTGGGCTCTACGATTCCTTCCTTGAGTAGGCGTTGAACTTCTGTGTCAATGAACTTTCTGTCATCGTAGTTGTACCTTCATGATTCTGTGGCGATAGGATGACAGTCAGCAGTCAGATTGGCAAAGAGATCAGGAGGTTCAACCTTCAACGTGCTGAGTCCACAAACCATCAGAGGTGACTGAGGCCCACCATGATGGAAGGTGATACTCTGGTGCTGCTTCTGAAAATCAAGTCTAAGTATTATATCAGCACACAAGCCTGGGAGGATTGACAAGTGAAGATCTGAATACTTCTTACCTCCAAGCTCTAAATTAAGAATGCAGTATCCAAGAGTCTTTGCTGTCTCCATGGCAATGTCCCTATGTTTAGAATGTGTTTGGACGCTAAGAGAATCTACAAGGTGGGGATGAATGAAACTCTTTGCTGCAGGAGTCTATTAGTGCCCTAGTATACTTACATCATTTGATAGTGACCTCAGAGCTGGACTTAAGCAGGGATGACAAGTGTATTAGAATCGATCGCCGCTAGTGTAGGGCACATAGCTGCCACTACTGCTTTCAGACTGGCTACGGGCAGGGTTAGACCTGCAGACTTTGGCAAAGTGCCCCTTTTTCTGACACTTATTGCATGTCGCATCCTTAGCTGGGCATTTCAGGCGAGGGTGCTTGTTGTAACCGCAGAAGTAACACTTAGCACCAGCAGTGACTGCAAGGGTACTGTCCAAGGATTCCTCAGTGTGGGTGTGGGATAAGGTTGTGGCTGTTGTTGGGCCAAGGAAGTTTGGCGCTCTTCTGGGCAGGATCTAGGGACCGAGCCTGCGTGAACATCGTATTCAGGTCCAGAGTATTATTCTCAAGCAGTCTCTGGCGAATGACATTGGACTGCAGTCCCGTGATGAAGGCATCACGTACAGCCTCATCTCTGTACATAGTCTCAGTAACAGTTACAGTCCTTAGACAGCGACTTGAGCGACTGAAGAAACTCGTCGAGCATCTCTCCACTTTTCTGTCGTCAGGTGGCAAATAGATGTCGGGAAAACACTTCGTTGGTGGACTTTACACACTGGGCCTTCAATAAGTCGATGGCCTCGTCGTAGTTTGTGCAATCCTCGATGTATTCAAAGATCCGTGGACTAACATAGTTCATTAATACAAATAGCTTGTTAAGTCCCTCCCTAGGCAGGACAGAAAGAAAGTTCTCGAAGGTGCGAAAACAGTGAAGCCAGTCCTTGCTAGCGGAACTCGAGCTCAGATCTGTATCTAGCTTCTCCGGTCATAGGAGTCGGTCCAAAAGTTTTAAGATGATAAGATTGTGATATAATCAGAACAATGAATTGCCTTCAGAACATTAGGCTCTTATCATCTTAAAACTCCAACACAGCAAACAAGGAGGACAATCACAATCTGGTAAGGTAAGGCAACTAAAATGACCACATACAGAAAAGGGAGAGGGAAATGGGAAATGAAAAACATTGACAAAGTTATAATAACAGATAGTACCCCAACTAGCCAGGACAAAAAGGATAGTACCCCAACTAGCCAGGACAAGGATAGCACCCCAACTAGCCAGAACAAGGAGAGCACCCCAACTAGCCAGGACAAGGAGAGCAACCCAACTAGCCAGAACAAGGAGAGCACCCCAACTAGCCAGAACAAGGAGAGCACCCCCAACTAGCCAGGACAAGGATAAAATTCCCCCTTACCAACTAAGGCTTAGAACCACCCCCTCCCCCGCGGTTGCACATCCATTAGAGCATCCTCCATTTACATGCTCGCTCATCCTTTAGGAACCCCACCCCTGCCAACACCCACTCTCATCCGAACCCTCCAGGAGGGATGATATTTTCCTGGCTGTAGACCATAGCCCCAGCCTGCTAAGGAACTGAACTGGTCACAACTAGTCCTTTCCCTTTCCAGTGACATCTACACCCTTTACCATAATCACCCTTTACCATAACCCAACACCAATGATGTCATCTTTTACCATGCTGCTCACTGCACTGAATGTCACCCTTTACCATGCTATTTAGTGCACCACCCACGTGCTATTTAGCCTGCACCACCCACGTGCTATTTAGCCTGCACCACCCACATGCTATTTAGCTTGCATAACCACCCACGTGCTATTTAGCACCCACATATTCAGCTTGCATCACCACCCACATGCTTGCATCACCACCCACGTGCTATTTAGCACCCACATATTCAGCTTGCATCACCACCCACATGCTTGCATCACCACCCATGTGCTATTTAGTACACCACCCACGTGCTGCACCACCCACATGCTATTTAGCTTGCATAACCACCCACGTGCTATTTAGCTTGCATCACCACCCACATAATTATTCAGCTTGCATCACCACCCATGTGCTATTTAGTACACCACCCACGTGCTATTTAGCTTGCATCACCACCCATGTGCTATTTAGTACACCACCCACGTGCTATTTAGCTTGCATCACCACCCATGTCTTGCATCACCACCCATGTACTATTTAGCTTGCATCACCACCTATGTGCTATTTAGCTCGTACCACCCACGTGCTATTTAGTGCACCACCCATGTTGCTCAACTGCCCTTCTGATTCTATGATTCTAAGCATGTCACTATGTGAGGTGCTATAGTACTCCGACTGTGTGTTCAGGTTCCTGCAACAAGCGATGGGTTCTCTGTTTAATTAACCTTCATCCTCTTTACTTTCATCCTCTCTCCAACCCTTCCCCCCCTTCTCCCCCGACAATTTCCAGTCATGCCATGTGTCATCAGTTAATTTTTCAAGAACCAGCAGATATTTAGGAAAGCCATTTTCAAGAAATGAATTGATATCTGGAAGGAGGGAATTAGCCAACTCCACAGGAGAAAACATTGTAGTAGTCTACTTGTAGGAAAGAACCCCCCCCCCCCCCTCAAGAAATTTTTTTTCTCTATAAGGAAACTTGGTTATTACACCCTGTAACCATGGAGCCTGCTCTTGCCAGGAAGCTGGACTGGAGCATCAGACCTCCCTCCAGCCAAAAAGAGAGCTGTGACTTTAGAGACAGAGGAGAAATGGAGTGCAGACATTGACAAGTCCAACACGACTTCTTGGTTGAAGTTTGACAAAGCTAACCATGAATGTATATCTTCCCACACCTACATACATATGTAGCAAGTAACCTCCACTCCACAAGCTAGAGATATACCATTTCATGTTTTGAAAGAACTGAAAAAGATGGAGGAGCAATGTCAAGAGCATTATGAATGTGTGCAGTTCGCGTTTGAAAGTTCTCTCCATTAAATTTTTCCCTAAAGTGTTTGGTCTGTATTGATAGGCTTCATGGGCAGAAACTATAACACAGCATTTATCCAAGGTTCCACTAATTTCCACTGCTCTTCAAGGACACAGCTGACGTGTTTCATGCTTCTGCTTAGGAAGGAACAGTGCAAAACAGTTGAACATCACCAGCAATATGCACCAATTGCAAGAACTCTATCGACTTTTGATACTGAGCTAGAAGCAAGGCTGGAAAAGGAAGTTGAGTTAGTTTATTTCCTATTAAACGAAACCTTCCTTTCAATAAGATGCCTTCCCTGTGCATGCTAGAGGAGAGGCACGGTGTGTACTTGGGTTGCCAGCATCAGTTAAAGTTTTATTTGTCATTGAAATGTCAGGACAAATTATGAATATTGGTTGAGCAACTCTCAATGCTTATCGTAAGTCCTGTATATATAGACACCATCCAGGTGACCATCTTTCCCTCGGTGGGAAGTTAGAGTAAAGTACAGCATCAGTAAGCAGCTATATACCATCCAGGAGACCATCTTTTCATTGGTTGGGGGGTTGGAAGTGGGGTACGGCATCAGTAAGCACTCAATCAGGGATATCTTCCTCCTATAGGGTCAGCCAATGACTGTAGCAGGAATTCCTTCTAGCCAAGACCACCATGGCATCTCTTCAAGCAGCTGGCCATCTCTCTCAGGACAGGCCACAGTGTTTCCCAAAGGTAGACAACAATTTTACAATAGTGAAACTATTAACTTTCTTCATGTCACAATCCCAATGTTAGTTACATCACCATGATGACATCATCAGCACTGCACAGATCGGTACTGGATTAGGCCTTCAGCTAGGATTAGGGCAGTGACTATAGAATGTCTAGCATTAGGGCAGTTGGTAGGGTTAGGACCTTGATAAGGATTAGGACAGCGACTAGGGTTAGGGTACTGGCTAGGGTTAGGGTAATGGCCAATGGCTATGATTAGGGCAGTGGCTAGGGTTAGGTAGGCAGCAGCTACGGCAATGGACAAGGGGCAGTGGCTACGATTAGGCCAGTTACTAGGGTAGGGCAATGGCTAGGGGAGTGACTAGAGCAGTGAGTGACCATGGTTAGGCTAGTGGCTAAGGCAGTGACTAGGGTTAGGGCAATGGCTAGGGCAGTGACTAGGGCAGTGATCAGGGTTAGGCTAGTGGCTAAGCAGTGACTAGGGTTAGGGCAATGGCTAGGGCAGTGACCAGGGTTAGGCTAGTGGCTAAGGCAGTGACTAGGGTTAGGGCAATGGCTAGGGCAGTGACTAGGGCAGTGACCAGGGTTAGGCTAGTGGCTAAGGCAGTGACTAGGGTTAGGGCCATGGCTAGGGCAGTGACTAGGGCAGTGAGTGACTAGGGTTAGACTAGTGGCTAAGGCAGTGACTAGGGTTAGGGCCATGGCTAGGGCAGTGACTAGGGCAGTGACCAGGGTTAGGCTAGTGCCCAAGGCAGTGACTAGGGTTAGGGCAATGGCTAGGGCAGTGACTAGGGCAGTGACCAGGGTTAGACTAGTGGCTAAGGCAGTGACTAGGGTTAGGGCAATGGCTAGGGCAGTGACTAGGGCAGTGACCAGGGTTAGGCTAGTGCCCAAGGCAGTGACTAGGGTTGGGGCAATGACCAGGGCAGTGACTAGGGCAGTGAGTGACTAGGGTTAGGGCAATGGCCAGGGCAGTGACTAGGGTTAGGGCAATGGCCAAGGCAGTGACTATGGCAGTGAGTGACCAGGGTTATGCTAGTGGCTAAGGCAGTGACTAGGCTCCAGTACGTGTCAGACACTAGTTGGTTCTGGGGGCACTCAACACCATCCACACACCCCACCTCCCCACTCCAAAGCATGAATTGCACCCCCCCTCCCCCCAGCTCTGCAACAGCAGCTCTACACTGCCTCATCCATCAGTATCTGAAGCATTGCTGGCCATAGCAAGCATCATGGAAAGGTTGGGATCACTTGCATTGGCTTCTTCCATTGCAAACTAGATAGTTTTATTTACTATAGGTACATGTATCTGGGCCCGTGCTCCCCTTATGAGTCATTAGTCAACCACGCCCTATACAGATAAAGTTGACTGTGCACCACTTCTTTCAAAAAGAGCAACTATTGATGTTTAGTTCTTTCCACAAAGAGATCGTACCCTCCACATCTATATATTATCACAAATTCCTGGAAGTAGTCAAGAAGAGCAACTATTTAACAAAAATAATGTTCAATTTTTCCCCACAAAGAGATCATTCCCACCACATCTACACCACACCACATCTATTATATATTATCACCAATTCCTGGAGCCTGAGAACTTTAGCAAGAAAACAGGGTCTCTGTTTTATTGTTCACTAAGCAAGAAACATCTTGTTCCTAAGCAAGAAACATCTTGTTCACTAAGCAAGAAACATCTTGTTCACTAATCTTATTCACTAAGCAGGAAACATCTTGTTCACTAAACTTGCACAAATGTATCTAGTAGAATATTTATTTCTCCCCTCCCCCTCATCCCCAACACACCCAATACCCTTCATCCCCTACACCACACCCCTTACCCCCACAGTGATTCAGATATACTTGCACCGCTCAACAAGGTGTCAACAAACCACAAACACTCAGCTGACCCCCAATCACTCATCTAGAGGTTGTATGCACCTCAGTGTTGAGGTCCGTAGTTAGTCGCTGCAGCAATGGGATCGAGATGTCTTCCAACCCTTCCTGGATGAACCCTGAACTCCCTTGCTCAAGAATCACAGACTGTAGCAACCTGGAAAATATAAAATCATGAGCTCTCTCCCACTAATATTCCATTTATGAAAAAGATGAGGATTTATCTCCCCCTAGTGCAATATTGTGTTTCGTCACCACGACTACTTTTATCTTCATCGTGTCCATACCACATGCTTTTCAAGAGGGAGAGAGAGAGGAAGTATGTGTGTGTGCCTGGTGTATGAGTGCGCGTGAGGGAGGGGGGCAGAACTTGATGTTTGCATGGGGGAGGAGGGGATGTTTGGTATCCCCGAAATTATCTCTCGGCCCACCCACTATCTCAAAGGCAGCACCATGTAAAAACAAAGTTTACATCTCGGCTAAAACACTAATTTCGCAGATTTTTAGTATCGTAAATAGTGATTTCGGCCAATTTTAACTCCAACAACGCTAAGTGTGCCTTGAATCCTTCGCAAAGGTGTCACCAGCAGTCTTCCCCCCAACCCCCCACCCATTAAAAACTGAAATTATTCTTTAGGATCTTGTGTCCATCTATTGGGGAGTGCAGTCCCTAAATTGGTTTGCTCCTGTCTTTAAGGGAGGCAGACAAAAACAACAACAAAGTTTAAAACCCACTTTGGCAGCTTCTTAGTGATAGCCAACCTGATGAATTATGGTTATGGAAATCGAGCCATCTTTGCTGACAGAGGGTGTGAGCATAGTCATCAAGATTAAGCATGTTAAACATGACACTCGATATTATCCTAAATGGGGGTCTCAGCCGATATTTTTTTAACCCCCAAAACACTTCAAGTTTGCCTTGAATCTTTTGCCAAGGTATATACCAGCAGCTCCTGCCCACCACTCCCCCAAAAAGTAAAAAATGTGACATTGTTCTTCAGGATCTTGTATCTATCTATGAATTTTTGTATCTATGTATGTATATATGCATGCATCTATCTATGCATCTATCTATGCATCTATCTATGCATCTATCTATGCATCTATCTATCTATGCATCTATCTATCTATGTATCTATGCATCTATCTATGTATCTATCTATTATGCATCTATTATTGTATCTATCTATGCATCTATCTATCTATGCATCTATCTATCAATGTATGTATCTATGCATCTATCTATGTATCTATCTATCTATGTATCTATCTATGTATATATCTATTATGCATCTATCTATGCATCTATCTATGTATCTATCTATGCATCTATCTATCTATGCATCTATCTATCAATCTATGTATCTATGCATCTATCTATCTATGCATCTATCTATCTATGTATCTATCTATGTATCTATCAATTATGCATCTATTATTGTATCTATTATTGTATCTATCTATGCATCTATCCATCTATGCATCTATCTATCTATGCATCTATCTATCAATCTATGTATCTATGCATCTATCTATCTATGCATCTATCTATCTATGTATCTATCTATGTATCTATCAATTATGCATCTATTATTGTATCTATTATTGTATCTATTATTGTATCTATCTATGCATCTATCTATCTATGCATCTATCTATCAATGCATCTATCTATCAATCTATGTATCTATGCATCTATCTATCTATGCATCTATCTATCTATGTATCTATCTATGTATCTATCAATTATGCATCTATTATTGTATCTATTATTGTATCTATCTATGCATCTATCTATCTATGCATCTATCTATCTATGCATCTATCTATCAATCTATGCATCTATCTATGCATCTATCTATGCATCTATCTATGTATCTATGCATCTGTCTATCTATGCATGTATCCATCTATTTTTCCTCCCACACATAACTTGGGTACAATATGTCTATTTCACATCCAATGACTAATCCATTTCTCAATTCAGTTTCAGAAAGAGGTAAAAGGTTATCAATATCGTAAACACACTTGCATATATATATGCAATATCGAGTCTAGCCGAGTCAGAAAACAGCACGTGTATTCATGAATACATAGGTGCATGTGAAAATGGTTAATAATACATCTACATGTATGATTGGTTAGTTCTGGTGCTATCTGGCGGCTGCTTGACTAATTGTTGAAGTAAAACAAGAGTTAACCAACGTAGACGACAAACATTTACAGGACCCTTTACCTATTATGATTTCTAGTACATCGCTGCGCTCTCTGAAAAGGGAGAAAACTGACACACTTGTAAGATTACTTTCAGCCGACATCAAATACTTGAAGGGTTCTCTTTTAAATTTTTGTTTTTAGAACGTTTCAAGAAAACTCCTTCGGTCTTCATTGCTCAAGTCGAGATGAGCTGAGTCAGGAAGCAGTCGCACATTTTCCTACCAAGAAGTGATCAGTTGGTTTCCTCAGAAGTTTGCTTGTGACAATAGTTAACAGCACAGACTTCCAACAAAACCAGGTGCAACTATTTATGATGCATGTGCCTATGTGAATACAACTAGGCAATGTTCCAACATTGGGTGTCGAGCAAAGCCACGTGGCAATGTACGTGTGGAAGCCAAAGTTTATTGCTGTGAGCAATGTAGGTCATGTATACATGCACGCATGCCTGAGGCAAAAAAGATTTTCACAGCCTAGGTCTTCTCAGTTGCTAGTTTTTGCTCTTTTCTCACTCATTTCTTGCTTCCCGTTTCATCGTTACATACCAAACTGTCTCTTAGCAGTGTAATTAAGTGCATGCACAGAATTACATTGTTGCAGCTCACACAAACATACATACAGATACCATTTATTGCCCTGTGTAATGAGCATAGATACATACGTATGCCTGAGGCAAAAAGGGATATATAGTTTAGTGTCATGCTTCGCTCAATGATCATGGTAAATAATAGCATCTACGATTGACTAATTCTGGTGTTACACTGAGTAACTACTTGAAGGTGGCTGCTCGACTATAAAAACAAATAACAAGAATCAATGTAAAAATTTAGAAAAAAACATGTTTCATTAAAAAAAAAAATTTTTTTTAACGAGTCAATCCAATTGAGTGAGTCAATCCAATAAGAGATTGGTTAAAAAAGAAATGAAACAAGAATTTACCAACAACAATCTATATCACCCTTTACCTATTACTAGTAAAGCATTGCTTGGTGAGCGAAAGTGAGATGGAGAGAAAAAGAATCAATTCTTGTCTCGGCCAGAGGCCATTGTTGATCATTGTTTCCTTTTATTTGCTGCAACAAGGGAGTATTCTCATGTTGAGCGACATTTTTAAGCACTCTTCCTCTAGCTCTATTTTTTTAATCCTTCATCTTCTGCTCCTCTCTTCCTCGGCCTCTGAGGTACGTGTCACTCTTTCCCAATAGTTTTTATGTATTCTTCTAACTTTGTCGTAGTTTCACTTAACGATGTGGCTGAGCATGCACATTACTCCGTATACCACCTATTAGTCTGTGTAGTATCCACGTAGTAAAGCAGAAAAGCTTGATTTAGATTTATATATAATAATGCACCAATTGACATGATTAGAGTCAGCTCATTTCACTCGTGGAAATATGATTAAGACTTATTAAAAATCTGTATTTGGATATTAATAGGTAAAGGGTCTTGTAAATAGTTGGTCTACATTGGTAAATTCTTGCCTTTTTTTGTTGACTAATCAATCCATAAACTTGTCTGGTATATATATATATATATATATATATATAAATATGTGTGTGTGTATGTGCTTCATGTGACAGGCAAAACAAGTACTTGACCCTGCTTGTGCATGCACTGGGTGGGGTAATTACTTTTTTTATGGTGACATTTCAGTCTGGAAAACTGATTTTTTTTAAACAAGTACGAATCTCCCATTTTTTAGTAGTGCTCCCTACCTGAGGGTATGAAGCCGGTTTGTAGAATCTGTCTCCTCTAAAACAACAACAACAACAACATGCGTTAATCACACCAATGATGACTTTTACAATTGGCCCACAGTTTGCGTTTAGTTGGTTCACCTTGAAGTAACCAAGTCAATTCAGAGAAAAGTTTAGGCTTGTTGGTAAGGTACTCGATGCCTTTTGTGTTGATGCTATGAAGAAACATCAACAACAACAACAACAACATTTTAAACAACAGCAACAATGTCAAACAGACTTATTAAAATCTGTGCACATCCTTTCACTCCGAAACTCACTCAAAACTCTACCCCCACAATCCTAACTGCCACCTTTGTACAGAGAACAGAGACTACTTAATTGACACTAGAGGATATATTGGCATGCGTATGTGTTCCACTTCCCAACGATAGCAGATAGATTCATACAAAAATCGCAACTTGGAAGACACTCTGAGGGAGAATCATTGCCTACGTCATATATGTTGTGCATAGCATTTTTTTATTTTCGGCCTTAATTAAAGAGTAAAGACTGACTGGTTGTTTAATTCAGGTTCTACATGTAGTTAGAGTCTAATTAATTAAAGCATGGCTAGAAAACTGGAAGTCGGATAAGTTCAATAATTATAGTGCCATTGCTCAGATATATATACATGCATGTATAGTCAAAGGTAAGCACAGACTGAGAGGACTCACTACACTTGCTCAACAGTGCCACTGGTGCCTTGCATATCACTAATATTGATTGTACAATGTCTACCTGATGTTGTAGAGAGCCATGAGCAGTAGACCCCTGAGCTTGCAGCTGCAGATAAATAATAGCATAATGAATATTGTTAGGTATAGGCCATGCCTAAAATAAAATAACAGCAGAGGTTTGAAGAACACACAAGTAGTTGGCTTGAAATGATGGATAAAACAGGTCTAAAGCAGAAGTTTACTATTTGCATTTGATGCCATAAGCTGAAAAGTCACCCTTCAGGCCTGTGTTGCAGTAACTGTAAAGCTATCTCTATTAACTAGCTTGGTATACTGATGAGTAACTAGCTTGCTACCAAAGTTTGTTACATTGAGACAAAGACTGCTGGTCTAAATGTTTGGGGGTTGGCTTTGCAAAAGTGTTTGCATAAAAACTACATGAGTCACACCCCATTTAGAAAGCTGGGTGTGGCATGCAAGGTGGTTTTCAGACTCTTTCACAAAGCTAACGCCCATGGTACCAACGTGTAGTATATTACCAACACTAATGGAGGCACCACCCATCATAGAGTAATTTTGGAACCCACGTACTAGTTTTGCTGGAGAGGAGCAGTGATCGCCACTGAACATAGTGTGTCAATTAACTTTTTACCGTCCTCACAGTTGGACAGGAAATCACGACCATATGTGGAGGCTGCAATGTCTGCCATGAAGAGCAAATAGAGGAGATACAACATGCATACTTGACAACTTTATGAACTGGTGCTATAATTAATGAATATTCTTACTAGTGCTATAATTATGAATATTCTCAGGGATTCATACAGTTGGAGAAAAGTGTTGAACTTGGAATTTTTCCATGCCCATTTCTGACTTTTAGTCAGCTGAAGATCATGAAGACAAGTCTTCGATATAAACTAACTGCATCAACCTTCTTGCTGAATTACAATGTTAAAGATATTTTGTGGATTTTTGGTGCAATTTTGAACAATTGAAGAGAAAAATCGTCCCATTGTATTATAAATAATGCTGTCTACTTAATTGCCAAGTTCATGTCACTGTTAATTAATGAATTATTTAACAGCTGCTGAAACAAAAAATGTCAAACAATTTACAATATATAAATTATGACATAGTTTTTGAAAATCCTAGAGGGAGAAAGAAACTCTTGCTCGAGGCAGGTTCCCCCACCCCCTAATGAAACCTTGTTCTTTCTGGTGCTACAATTAATGACTAGTGCCGAATATAATTACTAGTGCTATAATTATAATTACCGTATGAATAGTGCTATGTTATCATCACTGGTGGTAATGCTGGTAATAATATTAAAATAGCGTTATAAATATTCCTACTGGTGCTATAATTATACAAGTCTATAATTAATTCTTACTCGTGCTATAATTATACAAGTCTATAATTAATTCTTACTCATGCTATAATTACGAATATTATTATTGGGTGAAAAATTACATACTAGTGCTATAATTTATACTAGTAAATTATACTTACTAGTATAGTACTTTAATTATGAGTATTCTTACTACTAGAGCTATAATTTTTAATTATGAATATACAAAATATTTTTACTAGCACTATAATTATGGTATTCTTACTAATGCAGAATATTCTTACTGGTATAATTACAAGTATTCTTACTACTATGAGTATTCTTACTGGTTATAGTTCCACAGAGGGCCAGTACAAATTGTAGCTCGGTGCTGGATTCCTCTGGTGAGGTTGAGTCCCTGTAGGCCTCCAGGAAGCTGAACAACGTGTTGCCTGCTAGTTCTAAAAACTCCTTCACTTTAGTCTGTTGCAATCAAATTGTTCAAGAACAAATCAGAACAGCTTAGGCCTTAGGGCTAAACTGCAAATGTTGGATATATAGCGCCATCAAAATTTAAGCACCACTCAGAATCCCATCATTTATTTTCCTTCTCAATTAGTGTCCCTTGGCACTTATGCAAAGAACTTTTTTCCTTCTTTTAAAAGCAAAGTTCAGGATTGTCACTCCAGGTCTTTAAAGGAAATTAAACAGCTTTAAGAACCCTCCCTCTCCCCTCGTACAACATCTTCCAGATTCCTGCCATCGAATCTTGATCTTGTGAAAGGGGAAAAAAGGTCTATCAACTGTTTACAATTTTGGAAGCACTGACCTAATAAAAGTGAAAGAGACAATAGAGTTTGCTTTCTGTGCTATGCTTATTTATAGTGAACCATTTGAATTGGGAAATTATTTTCCCCTGGTGTATAAATATCCAACATTTGTGTATCAGTACACGCTCTATAGTGGGTTAACTAGCATTTAAAGATGGATCCCCCCTCCCCCCCTCCCCCCCCCCCACTCACCTCCCAAAGCAACAACAACAACAAAGCATCTCATTATCTCAACTAAAATATAGTTTAACAGCTTTGTAACATCTAGACTTTGTCTTTGGCTAAAACAACAATACTTCTAGCATGCCGTAAATCCATACCAGAAGGCTCTTCCCAGAGGATTATCTTCGGGAGTTTCTTCATTACTACGGTGCCTAATAATTGTGCCCTACATCTACTGAAACAACCTGTAAGTGTGCAGCATCTCTTTACTTTCTACATAGCACTTTCAAGCATTTTCAAGTGTGCATGATGCACACATCCAAGGACACACATCTATACACAGAATTGTTGTGGAGATTATGGAATAAGGATCATGTCTATTGTGCTAACATGTCCAGCTCAGGGGAGACTTGCCCATGGCCGCCTGGGCTCCCCACAAAGTGCGACCTAGGCACCCAGGAGCTGGGCTGCATGTGAAACAGAGCATAGGTACCAGATCCACAGAAATGAGGCCTAGATATATACCCATAAGCTGGGATTCACAGAAGTGGGGCCTACTGCAAAAATAAAAAATTCAGTGTGAGTGGTAGTGTGAGATGAGTGGGTGTAGTGACTGCACCCAAAATGTCACTAGAAACCGAACTAAAACCTTACGTCAGTACCAGGTCCATATATAGCACAGCTTGCCTGTCATAATTCAAAGCCAAGGCTGAATTTCTCCCATCATTCACTTGTGTCCTAAAATCTGGGGCTAGGTATTTATTTGAGGTATTTGAGGTATTTGAAAAACTAAAACAGGCCAGGACCTTCACTAAGGTACTTCAGTGCCGGGGCTATTTAATATGCGAGCTTGCCCACCATCATCCAGAGTTCGGGCTACATAATATCCAAACTTCACCTGAAATTCATTGGGTTCCATGACATACGTCTTAGTCTACTTCTGCACCTCGTACATAAAATCAGTAAAGATTGTCTCATAGAGATGGGTATTGAAATTGTCATTGTGTGGTGACAATACTTAACGGCAATCATTAAAACAGAAGCGGGTTTTGTCATTAAATAATGATAGTTTGCTGCAACATAGATAAAATTAACAGGAATATATCCATAGAACTCGTGCAGCATGTAATGTACAAGATTAACTCACCTGCCACCTGGTTTACCTGGCTCAGAGGTATATACGTAAGGGTTTTGATAGCCCTCTTGACTAAGCAGTACTTGAAATTGATCGACTGCAGCTGCTTGCATTGTGCTGAGTCAACACGACCGGAAACCGTACGTATCTGAAGTAGACATCATAACTCGTTTTTTTACAGTTCTAGTCTGCTAGCTAAAATGACTTTTCAGCTATTGTGGTGCATGCTAAATTCCATTAAGAGGTCCAGGTGTCGAGGTCATGGAGGCAAAGAGTGAAAGCTTCCCAAGATTCAATGAATTCCATGTCTTACTTCTATCTGCTTTCAGAGCCTTTCCCCCATTATCAGCATCATCTCCTCCTGTCTAGCAAGTTTATGCAGAGAAGGAATGCAAAGATACATGCAGTACATACACCCTCTATCTGACATTGCTAAACAAGAAACATGCACGTTGCATTTTATGCAGGTATTTGCACGGTCATAAAAACTGACTCTTACAACTGCAAAACTTACGGCCATTCACAAGTAACTTACTCCGCTGAGAATAGTCTGGATGCAGTTCTCATGACGAGAGACTCTCCAGAGGAGCATGCAACAAGCCGAACCCATGGAGGAACAGTAGTCTGCCTGCTGGGTTAGAACCTCTTTCAGCTCCCTCAATTCATTCTGGACAAAATCAAGAGGAGCGTAAGTCAGTAAGGAAATTGGAAATTACAAGTAGCAAGAAAAGGTTAGTCCATTTGTTGTTGAAGTCATGTATACCTTAACAGAGAAGAACTCCTTCTTCCCTTCCTCAAGGTCTGCCATCAATAAATCATTCCGTCTTCGGAGGTTCTTGCACTGTAGCACCATGCCCTCCTTCTCCCTTCTTGCTTTCCTTAACTTCTCCTCCAGCATGCCGACACGGCCAACACAAGATATGTAGTATGCGTTCACCACCATTGGTAGACACTCCTTCAACATCATGGCCTCTGCAGTGAGACGATCCAAATCGGATCTGCAAACTTGAACCAGTGAAGGATGGGTGTATTGTTCAGCCTTGGCATCCATGCTCGAGTTCGAGGACTGAATAGTGGCATCACAAAAGGGCAGTGGTGTTCTGGCTGTTGCTGCAAAACTTATGGAAGCATGGTCACATAAGGCTGTGCCTGTACTGGAGAGTCTGTAGTCATCAGTTTCTAAACATACGGGAATATCAGGTAAAGACGAAGGTTGACCATGGGAATGCACCACCCCACAAAAGGAGCTGCTCTCTTCTATTATTGGTAATTCCTGAATGGACATTAAAGCCATTTCAATTGCCCCAGATGACATAATACAGTCAGAAAAAGGAGAGGACAAAGTCATGGTTGTAGCTTCTCTGACCACCATACAACTATTCTCCTTGTTGACCATAAGGTCGTGACTTGGGGGCACACTTTCTTTTGGTGTCAAGTCAATGGATACTGTCTTCATATCACATAGTTCAGCCTTGACCTTAGCTGAAACATCACTGGAATCTTTTATAACGTTAACATTCAGTACGTCTCCCTCTTGCTGTGGAGGGGAGGCGGCAGTGACTCTAGAATTGTTCTGGCAGTCCAAAAGAACATTTGAGAATATCTTTTCAACAACATTCCATTCTTGCACTAGAGAGTACACGTTAGCTCTCACGGTTTCCAATAGAGAGACCTGCTTGTGAGGGTTCGAGAAATGAGCCAACGCACTTTAACATGGTATTGTAAGCCTTACCAGTTCCTTGGCACTCTCGCTCATCTGTGCAGCCATAATAATACTCTTCAGGACGAAACAGCTGGAATAAATGTAGGTTCTAAATTCCCGCCAATATTGCGCATACGTAAGTACTCGAGACCGCGCCATGACTCAACCGCCCAAGCTCTTCAATTGTGGTCAACACAGAAGACAATAATTATTATCAAGATAACATGAAGATTTACTGGAGATATTTTCCACCTGGATTTCTCCGATAGGCTACTTGGCCATCGCCCTTTGGAGAGGGAACGCTTCACTGTGGGTCCAGAGGCAACCCATTCACCTGGCGGAGGTAGATGGTGTAGCCTAATTAACTGAACTGTTTCATCCCTGCAGAGGTGGTTGGAGATGTTTAATCTTTGATGTATTTGACTTAAGTTAGTGTTACGTGTAGTGTTACGTGACAGCCAGCTAGGCATCATTTCTGTGGACTCCTGCCTCACGGGATTGAAGCTAGTAAAGCACAACAGCCATAGATGTCTACGCGGAAAATCCGCACTACTATAATAGGTCGACTCGTTGTCAGATACCAAAAAAGTTGCTCTTTGATATTCAGTCCTCAGTACTCAATCCAGAGGTAACCACAATAGTTACAAAAATTATTATTTCGATAATCAACAAATGTCGTTTCGACTCGAGCATCTATATAGTCATCTATATAATAGCCGGACGAAGACAATTTCAAGTTGATTATTGAGAAGGTTATTGTAAGTTCATTGAGATTATTATTGTTGACATGTAAAAAGTTTTATCAAACAAATATACTTTTAATACATAAATACAAGGCTAGATATCAGAGTACACTAAGTATAATAATGTTAAACATAGATAATTGGTCTGAAATTCTAATCCGCTTTGACTCCAAGATGTTTGGTGTGGTCAGGAGCATTCTGAACCCAATCAGTCCAAGAACCCTGCATGGATGAATAATCTCACTGTTGAATGTAAAAAAATTAATAAAAAATTAATTTAAATTAAAAAAATTTAAAAAAGGGCTTTTTTCTAATAATTTGTTATTGTGAGCTAACATATATACACAATGTATTTACTTTATATCTCCTATATATATGTAATTACATGTTTTTGTACTGTTTTTGTAGTTACTGTGCTAGCGTATAGGATGCAGTAGCAGCTCCAAATCTCTCCATTTCAGAGGTGCACTATTGAATGTGTTGATTTTGCTGGAATATTAGTTGCAGCAGCTGTAGTGAACCACTGGGCGATGTCACATGTCACAGTGCAGCACACCCACATGCATGCAACCTTGTAATGCCAATGCTCTCGATTATTATTGTGTGTGAGAGTGGAAATATCTGGTACTAAGTGCATGAGCATTCTGTAGCTAAAGTTGTTGAATTTACAGAGAAATGAGAAGAGCTGAAAGGGAGTAGAGAAGCTAGTGCCAGACTAGAGATCAACTTGACAACACTGTCAAGCTAGCCAGATCACATGGAGTTGAGGTCAGAGCTTACTCTAGCTCCAGTGAGGTGGTAGAGGGGTGCTCTATTTATTATGACTTAAAACACTCTGGGTTCTGCCAATTTATTTGCTATTGCAAAATATTAAAATTAAATTGAGAAAAAGGTGGGAGGAAGGGATTTTATTACAAGGCCTTGAAAACCTAACATACAATGCATGCTTACTCACATGCAAAAACAATCACAGATATTCCCTTACCAAGCTCCATTATATATCACAACCTCTGCCAGGTATAGTTCCCCCCCCCCCCCCCCCCCCCCATTACCAAGCATGTGAGTTGACCTATGCTATACCCTCATAACAACTGCGGGCCGTGATTTTAATTTTCCCCGAATCAAAAACAAAAAGATTGACCTGTCAAAAAAGAAGAAGTAAAAGAAAACAGAGTGTGGGAATGTGTTGCATGTGGGGACAGGAGGTTTGGATTCTTTTAAACCGTTCTTGGTAGTTACGTACATCATAGACCGGCACATGTATGTCCAGTTCGCTGAGAGAGAGTGCCAAAATTCCTGCCACCACAGCACTACCACAGGAGACCAGCAGAGGCCGGCCCAGGTCTACGCCAGCAGCTTCAAATGCTGCACATTATATAGATCAACAACAACAACAACAACGACATATTGTAAGGGATTGGATTTTTCATGTACTTGTCGTTTCTGCAGTCATTTCTACTGTGTGAATTTTAGCATCTTTGATAAATTTTACATTTTAGATGACCGCACATATTTTTAACATCCAAGGATCACAAAAACACGAGACAATTCTATATAGCCATTGTAGTACTTAATAATGTGCACAGCAACCATGGTGTGTGTGTGTGTGTGTGCATGTGTGTGTGTGTGCGCTTGCACACACTCCTGCATTATCGTTTAGCTCGTGCATAATTCACACGATTCACACATGATTCACATGGCACACCCAGAACAGGTATTATTGACTAAATTCAGCAGACGTCTATTGTACAGCTGTTACGTTGTTTTACTTTCTTTCTGAAACATCGTCTTTGCCAGAGTGCCTCATACCCATACAAACATCATCCATTTTGTATGACAAGAAAATTCTGTTGGTATTCTTCCACTCCACTCCACCCCCAGGCATTTTTCAAATGTATTTATTAATATTTTTAAGCTACACTAGTCTACATAAATACCTCTCGGCGAACTCTCAGTTACTCGCTTGACATTTTAGACTAGACTAGATGCTCTTAGTCGTGATATTCCTGATGAAGTCTAGAACATCTAGCCGAAACGCAGTGTGTAAATTTAAATTGAGTCGTATGTTAACTCAATCTTTTCGCACCCTTGATCACTTCACACCTTCAAATAGTTTGTTCCCAAGCTACTCCAGACTTTCCATGAATTAAAACGCACCTCAAATTAATTGTTGCACTAATTAATACCCCACCTTTATTTGATGATTAACATCCAACATATTGAGCACATGCTACATACAGTATTTGATCTGAGTGAGGAACCATGTGCCCATTTTATTCTGCAGGTGCTCAGTGAAATAAAGCACACCCTAAATCTCCCAGTGCCCTCGTATAGCATGCACGGGTTCTAACTGGTCGTAATGAATAATTTGCATGCGAAATATTCGAGAAAACACGGATATATTACAACCAACAACAACAACAACAACCCTACAGCATACAACACAAGTATGTTGCATACTTCGCTTGATTCCTTCTTTGTTCTTGAGAGTCTTGCTGTCGGGGTCTATGAGAGTTGCGAAGGGAACACTGTAGCTGCCCAGGATGTGCCCGCTACGCAGCTTGGGGTTGGGCTCAGGGGCCGTCCCATTGTAGCGTCCAGCGGGACGTCCATCACACACCTGCATGTGGTCAGAGTTCAAAACTCACCTGGTTTACACCACAGGCTGGCGAATATAAAAAGTAGATGCATTGGAAGTCCACACAGTAACAAGCTCGTTCAACTGCATGTAACACCAGCTAATCACTAGAACGGGTCCGCCCCACCCCCTTTTCCAGTCCACTCCAGTTCTAGTCAGCCATTAATCATCTGCTGAGAGATTCCCCTTGGTGAATTCTCTGTAGCTATGCCAACCATCTTTCCGTTTTTATTGGAGGTGATTTAATTTGGTGGTTGGGTGATTTTCCGAGGAATCGTCAAATTTAATGCTGCCAAGCATTATTTGTAAACTGAACTTTGATAATTAAATTTGAAATGGAGATTTGCACATGCGTGACCTTAATTGACAAGACTCAGGGCACTGAAGTTCTTCAAGCGAGTGAGGGGGAGGAAGTGATGTTACCTACAGTGAGCATGCGCCAGGGGTCATCTCTCACTAAGGCACAGCTTAGAGAGCCCACAAAGCTATAGTGAGAGCTATAGAGAAGACAAGAGCAGAATGGGAACCAGAATCTGTGAATTCAGGCAAGTAGTTAGCTCACCAGTGGTTGCAGGTGTCTTGACATGAATTGATGGAGCTGTAAAATTTAATTCTCGCCAAATCGACAGAAAGATGAAATCGCCAAATTAAACCATTCGCCAATAAAAAGCTCTATGTGGTATTTCACATCCAGGAAGGAATATTAGTATAGTGAAGGGTCTTGACTTGATTGCTTCACCATGGAAACATCCAAACCAACTTTGTCATTTGTAAAAAATATCATCCTTTACCCTTGATTAACCCCGACAACATGGGTGTGGATTTTGTGACACCCTTTATCCAGTTCCTAAAACCACATCGATTATTGAAGAATTTGGCACGACGGTACATTTTTCTATCCCCCCCTCCCTCCCCTTTCAGAGCGAATGTTAACTCATAAGGTATTCACCAATAATAAAAGCAGATAGCAAAAACCTGGTTGTTATCATAGGACACATGGCTCCCAGCGCTGCAGTACTATTCACAATGGGGGTTCTGGGTCATTCTGGGCCACCCAATCACCTGGGCAACCTACTTTGCGCCATCCTGTTCTGGGCCACTATAATAACCTGGGCTCCTGGAATCTCTACTGTGTGGTATTCCAGCCTTTCCCCTAGAACCTTCAAAAAGGTTCACCCTCTCCAAGATCTGCAATATCAACAGCAATATCATTTCCCTTAAGGGTACCAAGCGAGGAGACATGACCCACATGCTGTACATAGCCTGGCAGCAGAAGGTACCATTTTGTCCCTGATGAAGGCTTATGGCATACTAGCTCTGATTTGACAAGATTCAACTGCAAGCCTAGACCACTCGCCAACACCTCAACGAGCTCAATATCTTTCAGAACAGAACCGCTGGAACCTCCCAATAATATAGTTCCATCATCTAGGTTGAAAACACAGAGTTCTGATTTCAGGTTCTGACATGGGTGGTGGATATGTAGATAAGCAGAACCACAGCAGGCCAGGAAACCTCCATGCTATTCCCTCTTCCAATCTGAGCGTGTTAGTCTAGTCCCCCATAGAATATTCTGAGTGACTAAAGGAAGGAGAGCAGGAACTAGCTCACCAACAATCTCAAGCATCTTATCTCTCCCGACAGAATTATAAATTGTTATATTATGTTTGTACCATTAGGAGCTCTCATGACTGTCAATCAGAATGGGACCACTTCCTTTGTTATGCAAAGATCATAAACTGCTGGCAAGATTATTTACAGGAGCACAATGTCCACCTGGATACGGTTCATGTTAATAGGCATAGTCTCTTAATTAGAGGCAGGTCTTTAGGGGGAAATTAGAACTATAGAAAAAATGTATTCCATAACTTCCACATGGCACATAGTTTCTATCTCTGTGCTACGTGGCACTAGAATCGTGGGTGTAGTCATGGGTACACCCAAGATACATGTCCCAAAGTCAGGCAGGAGAGCACCAGATCCTGGGCAGTTTCACTCCTTATGTGTTGTTCATGAGCATCTGAAACGTTATGTGGGCCCTCAATCAGGAGAGCACCAGGTCTTGGACAGTTTCACTCCTTATGTGTTGTTCATGAGCATCTGAAACATTATGTGGGCCCTCAATCAGGAGAGCACCAGGTCCTGGACAGTTTCACTCCTTATGTGTTGTTCATGAGCATCTGAAACATTATGTGGGCCCTCAATCAGGAGAGCACCAGGTCCTGGACAGTTTCACTCCTTATGTGTTGTTCATGAGCGTCTGAAACATTATGTGGGCCCTCAATCAGGAGAGCACCAGGTCCTGGACAGTTTCACTCCATATGTGTTGTTCATGAGCATCTTAAAACATTATGTGTGTTTTGTATTACTATAAGTCGATCAATAGAAACCTAAAAAAAAATAGAATGGAGCTTCAAAGTATTGACAACTTTTTTCTCGATTTTGACCTTGAGATCACTCCCCCCCCCCCTCCCCCCACACACACACACACATCCATAGAATAATAGCTCGCCAGCATCCCATGCTTTGATTATATCTCCGTGTACCAGAGTTCAGGGTGTAGCTCCACAAAACTCCACCAACCCACTGCACATGCCCATATATCCCATTGGAAATTCTAGGGGAAGATATCGGCTGCCACCTGTCTTCAAAGGATTCTTATTACCTGTTCAGTCTTGGCATCAATAGCCTCCTTGACTTGGTCGAAAGTTCTCAACAACGCTGGGTTAAAGGTCGCCATGTACGTGGAGGTGGGAACTTGTTCCTGAGGACCTGTTGCTATGGGACACCCACCAGCCTTCCACTTGGGTAGACCACCATCCAAAACAGAGACTTTCTTATGACCAAATATCTGAGAATGATGAAAGCATGATAAGGTATATATATGATATTATACATTAAGTCCGGAGAGTTTCTCCGCATCAAAAACAAAGCATTATTCGACTACTTTTTCCCCTTCTTCCAGAAACTCTATTCTGCCTGTGCATCATTTTTCTCTCGGGCAAGTTCAGAGAGAAACCAGAAATGATTGTGAAATCGCTCATTTGGAACTCCAAGTTACCTTCTTCCATTCCCAGTGTGGCCATGATTTAACTATATCACCTTACCATCTTACAATTTTTCATACAAGACACTTTCATATATTTTATTAGTTACTATATAGGTGAGGTTGGGGCGAGTTGCGCATCGTCTCTAGTCGACGAGCTCCGAGACTAGAGAGTGTCTGTATCTTATCCTAAACCTCGCCTAATAATGAATTTATTGTGGCATCAATTAAAACATAAAACATAAGCACATTAAACACACCTCCATCACTACAAATAAATATATTAAAATTTCCATGAGTGATCGCAGAGTGAATGGCTGTGTTTGTGCTGGCTGTTGTCTCCCTCACTGAAACAGCGATGTGGCTTGATTGGCTAGCATACTCTGGGCGTGACTAGGTGGCCCCAAGAAGCCATCCAAAGCCGTATAGCGCTGTCAGAAAAGAATAAATTTAAAATTAAACCCTGCCCATATCCTCCCAAAGCAGCTTGGTTGTTTGATGTGGTTAGTAAATTTGCCGCCCAAATATAGCGTGGTTGGTTAGTTTACTGCCTAAATGTAGCGTGGTTCATTAGTTTACTGCCTAAATGTAGGATGGTTGATTAGTTTACTGCCTAAATGTAGCATGGTTGATTAGTTTACTGCCTAAATGTAGCATGGTTGATTAGTTTACTGCCTAAATGTAGCGTGGTTGATTAGTTTACTGCGGCGTGGTTGATTAGTTTACTGCCTAAATGTAGCGTGGTTGATTAGTTTACTGGCATGGTTGATTTAGTTTACTGCCAGTCTGGTTGATTAGTTTACTGCCTAAATGTAGTGTGGTTGATTAGTTTACTGCCTAAATGTAGCGTGGTTGATTAGTTTACTGCCTAAATGTAGCGTGGTTGATTAGTTTACTGCCTAAATGTAGCGTGGTTGATTTAGTTTACTGCCTAAATGTAGCGTGGTTGATTAGTTTACTGCCTAAATGTAACGTGGTTGATAGTTTACTGCCTAAATGTAGCGTGCCTAAATGTAGCGTGGTTGATAGTTTACTGCCTAAATGTAGCGTGGTTCATTAGTTGACTGCCTAAATGTAGCGTGGTTCATTAGATTACTGCCTAAATGTAGCGTGGTTCATTAGATTACTGCCTAAATGCTAATAGGTTGAAAGTGCGTAGTGAAGTTGTAAATATGACCCACACAAAAGGTGGACTAGTTGAAAGCTTAAATCCTGCCACTCTGGGGTCAAAGTGCATGCCACACCAGCTCTTTTTATATGCGGTGGGACGGGAAGTACCCGGGAACTTTGCGCACGCATGTACTAGGACATATAGACCCAACCTTCTCCAACCCCCACCAGAAAATTCTGGAGATCTCTGGAATTTTGGTTGTTAGTGGATGAATCTCCGGATCTCTGGAATGCTGCTGGAGATCTCAGAAGTTCTGAGAATTTCTGTTTTTTATTATATTATTGGCCGCTTAAATATTTTAGTTGAAATCAAACTTCGTTATAGCCGATCTTTTACACCACTGGGGGCGCTCCAAGTCTGTGATGATCACGCCCTCATCGTCCCGGCAAAAAACAAACATTAACTATAGATCCGGTAGTTTGATAATGGCTTCCTCGGAGAGCGGTGACCATGGTGCTCACGAGAGAGACTGTATATCCATGTGTACATCCAGTACTTTGGATAATGCCTTCCTCGGAGAGCCATGACCATGGTGCTCACGGAGAGACTGTACATCCACGTGCACATCCGGTACTTTGATAATGGCTTCCTCGGAGAGCCGTGACCATGGTACTCACAAGAGAGACTGTATATACATCCACATGTACATCCGGTACTTTGATAATGGCTTCCTCGGAGAGCAATGACCATGGTGCACATGAAAGATAATCTTCTGTGAAGAAACCAGCAGTATATAAAAAAGTAAAAAATACCATTGCACTAACCTGAAATCATGGGAGAAAGAACATCCCTGCATCTCTGTCAGCTGAAAAGGTGTACATTACGGACATCTGTATATCCCATAAGGGAGCACTGGATCTGAAGACTCACATGATGTCTAACATGTTTGCTTGTGCTGTGCAAGAGGTCAAAGCATGCAACACTCATAATTTACCAGAGAGCTGGTCAAGACCAGACACAGTCATCACTGAGGGTAAAATAACAGCTGCAGAACTGATGCTTTCCCCAGTTCATAGCTGGACACACTGACCGTGGGAGTCTACCATACGAAGTGGTTAAAATAGCATTTCTGGAAAACCAAACCAGCAAAAGGCTTTGCCTTAGGCCACACTCCAGTAGCCGCTGTCATGAACAAGATGCTTGGGCCACATTTCAAGAAGGAAAGTAACGGATTGGGAAGGGCCCTATCATAATAATGCCAGATGAAACAACAAGATGTGGTGACCGATGACAAGGCCTGTGCGATACTAGTTCGGTGTGTCAAAAATGCAACACATGCCGACCTGTAATGTAGACGATGCCGAAAGCCTGTGGAAAACTCACTGCAAATCGGCGGTCTGGACTGCTAAAAGTTGCTGTACGCTTCCTCACAGATCAAGACGACGATGAGTACCTGCTGGAGGAGTGGCATACCTAGAGGAGCTGTTGGAGGAGTGGCATATCTATCAGAGGAGCTGTTAGAGGAGTGGCATATCTATCGGAGGAGCTGTTAGAGGAGTGGCATATCTATCGGAGGAGCTGCTGGAGGAGTGGCATACCTACCAAGTACCTGGAGGAGCTGCTGGAGGAGTGGCATATCTATCAGAGGAGCTGTTAGAGGAGTGGCATATCTATCGGAGGAGCTGTTAGAGGAGTGGCATATCTATCGGAGGAGCTGCTGGAGGAGTGGCATATCTACCGGAGGAGCTGTTAGAGGAGTGGCATATCTACCGGAGGAGCTGCTGGAGGAGTGGCATATCTACCGGAGGAGCTGTTAGAGGAGTGGCATATCTACCGGAGGAGCTGCTGGAGGAGTGGCATATCTATCAGGGGAGCTGTTAGAGGAGTGGCATATCTACCGGAGGAGCTGCTGGAGGAGTGAATCAAAATCTTCTACAGGGAGGGGGGGGGGGATAAGATGAGAACCACACACCCCTCTTTATTGATTTTGATCTACAGTGCAGGAGTTAATTCAGCCTGAGGCTGTCAAGGCTCTTCTGTCCTGTTGAGCTGAACACTGATAGCCCTGCTACAGTGTGCCTGGTCTTCTGAGGCTGTCTAGGCTCTTCTGTCCTGTTGAGCTGAACACTGATAGCCCTGCTACAGTGTGGTTGTTCAGCCTGGTCTTCTGAGGTTGTCAAGGCTCTTCTGTCTTGTTGAGCTGAACACTGATAGCCCTGCTACAGTGTGGTTGTTCAGCCTGGTCTTCTGAGGATGTCAAGGCTCTTCTGTCTTGTTCTGAACACTGATAGCGCCTGCTACAGTGTGGTTGTTCAGCCTGGTCTTCTGAGGATGTCAAGGCTCTTCTGTCCTGTTGAGCTGAACACTGATAGCCCTGCTACAGTGTGGTTGTTCAGCCTGGTCTTCTGAGGCTGTCAAGGCTCTTCTGACTTGTTGAGCTGAACACTGATAGCCCTGCTACAGTGTGGTTGTTCAGCCTGGTCTTCTGAGGCTGTCTAGGCTCTTCTGTCCTGTTGAGCTGAACACTGATAGCCCTGCTACAGTGTGGTTGTTCAGCCTGGTCTTCTGAGGATGTCAAGGCTCTTCTGTCCTGTCAAGCTGAACACTGATAGCCCTGCTACAGTGTGGTTGTTCAGCCTGGTCTTCTGAGGCTGTCTAGGCTCTTCTGTCCTGTTGAGCTGAACACTGATAGCCCTGCTACAGTGTGGTTGTTCAGTCTGGTCTTCTGAGGCTGTCAAGGCTCTTCTGTCTTGTTGAGCTGAACACTGATAGCCCCTGCTACAGTGTGGTTGTTCAGCCTGGTCTTCTGAGGCTCAAGGCTCTTCTGTCCTGTTGAGCTGAACACTGATAGCCCTGCTACAGTGTGGTTGTTCAGCCTGGTCTTCTGAGGATGTCAAGGCTCTTCTGTCCTGTCAAGCTGAACACTGATAGCCCCTGCTACAGTGTGGTTGTTAAGCCTGGTCTTCTGAGGTTGTCAAGGCTCTTCTGTCTTGTTGAGCTGAACACTGATAGCCCTGCTACAGTGTGGTTGTTCAGCCTGGTCTTCTGAGGATGTCAAGGCTCTTCTGTCTTGTTGAGCTGAACACTGATAGCCCTACTACAGTGTGGTTGTTCAGCCTGGTCTTCTGAGGCTGTCAAGGCTCTTCTGTCTTGTTGAGCTGAATACTGATAGCGCCTGCTACAGTGTGGTTGTTCAGCCTGGTCTTCTGAGGCTGTCAAGGCTCTTCTGTCTTGTTGAGCTGAACACTGATAGCCCCTGCTACAGTGTGGTTGTTCAGCCTGGTCTTCTGAGGCTGTCAAGGCTCTTCTGTCTTGTTGAGCTGAACACTGATAGCCCTGCTACAGTGTGGTTGTTCAGCCTGGTCTTCTGAGTCTATCCAGGCTCTTCTGTCTTGTTGAGCTGAACACTGATAGCGCCTGCTACAGTGTGGTTGTTCAGCCTGGTCTTCTGAGGATGTCAAGGCTCTTCTGTCCTGTCAAGCTGAACACTGATAGCGCCTGCTAGTTACATACGCCCAGTCTTCTGGAGGCTGTCTAACATGCCACTATGAGAGCCAACAAGTCTGCCTGTGCATCCACAGCAGATGGTGATTAAAGCATAAAATACAATGGCACGTTTATTCATAAGTGACTGCCATTTCTTTAGCCGGTGGCAACTGCACGTCTCTGTTGTGATATTCCTTGCTCGTGCAGCCATACAAGCGAGCATTTTCTGTATAAAATAGCCCTTATCTTTGGTTTTAACGGGTCTGGTTACTTTTAATCAATTTCCTGTCTATATTTTCAGTGTAACTATTCAGTATCAGTGTGCATGCATGCAACTATCTATCCCTGCCATGCACTTGGAGAGCCTATGTGTGCACATGCATTCAATATCAGTGTGCATGCATGCAACTATCTATCCCTGCCATGCACCTGAACTATCTATCCCTGCCATGCACCTGGAGAGCCTATGTGTGCACATGCATTCAGTATCAGTGTGCATGCATGTAACTATCTATCCCTGCCATGTCCCTGGAGAGCCTATGTGTACACATGCATTCAGTATCAGTGTGCATGCATGCAACTATCTATCCCTGCCATGCACCTGGAGAGCCTATGTGTGCACATGCATTCAGTATCAGTGTGCATGCATGTAACTATCTATCCCTGCCATGCACCTGGAGAGCCTATGTGTGCACATGCATTCAGTATCAGTGTGCATGCATGCAACCATCTATCCCTGCCATGCACCTGGAGAGCCTATGTGTGCACATGCATTCAGTATCAGTGTGCATGCATGTAACTATCTATCCCTGCCATGCACCTGGAGAGCCTATGTGTGCACATGCATTCAGTATCAGTGTGCATGCATGTAACTATCTATCCCTGCCATGCACCTGGAGAGCCTATGTGTGCACATGCATTCAGTATCAGTGTGCATGCATGCAACCAACTATCCCTGCCATGTCCCTGGAGAGCCTATGTGTGCACATGCATTCAGTATCAGTGTGCATGCATGCAACCATCTATCCCTGCCATGTACCTGGAGAGCCTATGTGTACACATGCAATACCATACATGAATATATGCAGCGTTTAATTGACCGACAGCAGATCGAATGCCTCTCAGGAAACTTCAGGAATTCTGAGAATTTGTACCTTATGGGTTTGGAGCCTCTGCTTCTCGTACACTTGAGGTACACATGTGTTCCCATGGTGTAGTCATGGAGATCGAATGCTAGAGTGAATTACCTTTTCCCTTCTTTAATAATCATGTGCATGTGTGTATGGACGTACGTACCTTGAACATCCACCACACTCGTCCGGCTGAATACAAACCAAAATTGGCATTGTTGTCATAGATCACCACATGACTATCATTGGACACACCCATCTGAGGAAAACAAACAACAACAACAACAGAAATGTAAATAACTGGATGAAGACCGAGACATTAGCCTGCTCCACACAAGCTACTGCCAAGGGCTATTGAAACCAGTACCAAGTAACCATGCATTCTAAGAAGGCCATAATTAGTAAGCCACACCCTAAACAGGAGGTATAAAAAACACCATTTTTGTGGCCTATATTTTGTGGCCTATATCTTTGGTAAAATGGGGGTGGGGGGGGTTAATGAATACTTTTTGCCAAGTGGCTCTGACCTCAATGGCTCTGACCACCAATGGCTCTGACCACCAATGGCTCTCACCACCAATGGCTCTCACCACCAATGGCTCTGACCACCAATGGCTCTGACCTCCAATGGCTCTGACCACCAATGGCTCTGACCACCAATGGCTCTGACCACCAATGGCTCTGACCACCAATGGCTCTGACCACCAATGGCTCTGACCACCAATGGCTCTGACCACCAATGGCTCTGACCACCAATGGCTCTGACCACCAATGGCTCTGACCACCAATGGCTCTGACCACCAATGGCTCTGACCACCAATGGCTCTGACCACCAATGGCTCTGACCACCAATGGCTCTGACCACCAATGGCTCTGACCACCAATGGCTCTGACCACCAATGGCTCTGACCACCAATGGCTCTGACCACCAATGGCTCTGACCACCAATGGCTCTGACCACCAATGGCTCTAACAACAAATGGCTCTGACCACCAATGGCTCTGACCACCAATGGCTCTGACCACCAATGGCTCTGACCACCAATGGCGCTGACCACCAATGGCTCTGACCACCAATGGCTCTGACCACCAATGGGTCTGACCACCAATGGCTCTGACCACCAATGGCTCTGACCACCAATGGGTCTGACCACCAATGGCTAGGACCACCAATGGCTCTGACCACCAATGGCTCTGACCATCAAAGGCTCTGACCATCAAAGGCTCTGACCACCAATGGCTCTGACCACCAATGGCTCTGACCACCAATGGCTCTGACCATCAAAGGCTCTGGCCACCAATGGCTCTGACCACCAATGGCTCCGACCACCAATGGCTCCGACCATCAAAGGCTCTGACCACCAATGGCTCTGACAACCAATGGCTCTGACCACCAATGGCTCTGACCACCAATGGCTCTGACCACCAATGGCTCTGACCACCAATGGCTCTGACCATCAATGGCTCTGACCACCAATGGCTCTGACCACTAATGGCTCTGACCACCAATGGCTCTGACTACCAATGGCTCTGACCACCAATGGCTCTGACCACCAATCGCTCTGACTACCAATGGCTCTGACTACCAATGGCTCTGACCACCAATGGCTCTGACCACCAATGGCTCTATGGCTCTGACCTCAATAGCTCTGACCACCAATGGTTCTGACCACCAATGGCTCTATGGCTCTGACCTCAATAGCTCTGACCACCAATGGCTCTGACCACCAATGGCTCTGACCATCAATGGCTCTGACCACCAAAGGCTCTGACCACCAATGGCTCTGACCATCAAAGGCTCTGACCATCAAAGGCTCTGACCACCAATGGCTGACCACCAATGGCTCTGACCACTAATGTCTCTGACTACCAAAGGCTCTGACCACCAATGGCTCTGACCATCAATGGCTCTGACCACCAAAGGCTCTGACCACCAATGGCTCTGACCATCAAAGGCTCTGACCACCAAAGGCTCTGACATCAATTATGCCTTTGGGAGGATATGGCGTTGTTTTTTTCCAAAAAAGATTCAGCACTTATTCCTTCACACTCAAAAGGTCACTAACACATTGACCACACCACTCCCACAGATGCATCACTCTCACTTACACATTGACCACACTCCTCCCACAGATGCATCACTCTCACTTACACATTGACCACAACACTCCCACACACGCATCACTCTCACTTACACATTGACCACAACACTCCCACACACGCATCACTCTCACTTACACATTGACCACACTCCTCCCACAGATGCATCACTCTCACTTACACATTGACCACACCCCTCCCACAGACACATCACTCTCACCACACACTGACCTCTCCAACCTGTCTGGCAAACTGTTCGGCTGGTGGGAGCATTTTAGGCAGAGTTGCCTGCTTGTCTATTACCGTGGCGATATCAAACCTTACAGCACCAGGGATGTGACCGTCTAAGTATTCCTGGTCTGCGTCCCTCTTCCAAGCCGGCATGTTCCACGTTCCTGCAAATCAAAGGGTTAAAGAGAGATGAGAGAGTTAACTCTTAACCGAACGACTGTCATGCTAGTGAGACTAGACTCAGCAGAGCGTCCTGGAATACACCGTGATTGTTGGGATGTTGGTCACTAAACTTGGCAGCTTCTCAGACATCTTCTAGCATCCTAAATGATGGTTTGGGATTTTAGGTCCAAGAACACTTCAGCAGCTTTGAATATATACTTGGCAAAGACAATCAACAGGCAGCCACCAAAAACCAGTTACCGTGACATTCACCTTCAAGATCTTGCATATATTCCCCCCGTCCCACATAATTTGCATATGATTATATAAATCCCGTGTCTCTCTCTGCCTTGAGAGGAGGGTGCGGAGACCTCGTTCGACAGCTTTCTTTCTATGCAGTCATAATCCATCACCGGTATAGACTATCAGATATGTAAACTAACGCTAGACGTCTGTCTGTCTGTCCTCTACACACTCCAGGAACAAACCCACAAACTATATGTGTTCTGCATGACCAGGAGATGGTTTTAGGTGAAGAAGAGTGATTCCAAGCTCCTGCAAGCCACCATCGCATTATTGGCCATTTTGTATGGTCATATACCCCTGCATATATTTTTCACATTCCCAACAATAGCTCACAAATTATGGAACACAAATTATGCAACATGGCGACATCACCAAAGAAACTGCACCAGCTTAGAGCTCGCATAATGCAAGCAGTTTGCTAGTGAGGCTCCCTCCAGCCCTATAAAAATGCCTTAGTTACTTGCACAGGCAGGTTATGTTATACGTCTTCAGAAATGTATCAGTTTTGGCCAACAAAAAGGATATCTTCCTTCTGGCATCTTTGGTGCGAGTACCCCTGCTAATAATTTACTACCAGAGGACTCAAATTGAATTGCAGTGACTACTAATCTGTTTATCAACTCAGTAAAATCTGCTTATGTATGTAGCTCGAGTTATGTCGAAGACAACCTTGATCAAACTCTGATTGCACGTGGACTAGCTTCATTGCATCATCGACAACCACCATTACCCACGCCTCGTTACCCCACGCCTCGTTACTACAGTCAAGAAACCTCCAAAGCAGTGAAAATATGCTGAGCTGCTAGCGTGTTTATTGTGCTGATGACCTTTTACTGATTATTGAGAAACTGGTTGTTGCAGTGGAGTTTTCTGGTAGTGAACTATAGAATGTAGGTAGCCATCTATAGGTTAGGTATAGGTAGGAAAAGGAAGCTTTTCACTATTGTGTTGTTTGGGGCTTACTACTTTAGCGAAGGATCCAAGGCACCATGGAAGAGTTTTAGGAGTTACAAATGGCTGAAACTTTAGTCCACTAAGAAGCTGCAAAGTGAGTTGAGTGATATTGGGGAGCACAGTATATTGGTTTGTATAGTGGCAGGCCACAGCCCCCCTGGTTTTTATAGTCAGGCCACAGCCCCCTCCTTCCTAAGACTCTCATCGACAGTTTCTTCAAATATAATTCAGAATGTCTTATCATACAGAGGTAAAATAGATGTCCTGGAGCACCTGAAGAACAAGTTTGGTTCCTGAGAGGTAAAATAGATGTGCTGGAGCACCTGAAGAACAAGTTTGGCTCCTTGAGAGGTAAAATAGATGTGCTGGAGCACCTGAACAAGTTTGCTTCCTTGAGAGGTAAAATAGATGTCCTGGAGCACCTGAAGAACAAGTTTGGTTCCTTGGGAGGTAAAATAGATGTGCTGGAGCACCTGAAGAACAAGTTTGGTTCCTTGTGAGGTAAAATAGATGTCCTGGAGCACCTGAATAACAAGTTTGGTTCCTTGGCTGCCTAAAGCATTTTCTATGAAGAATGTTTGCACGATTAGGAGGTATGCCCTCAGTACAGAGGTCAAGTACATGCAGTGTTCTCCCCAGGAATTTCTGAAGGGATATTGGGAGGGGGGCATGGCAACCGACTAATTTACCTTAACCACACCCTATTTAAATTGGTCTTCATTTCTTCACATGCAATACTCTTGTTCCCTCAATACCCAAAAGAAGGAAGGGGTCACACAGAAGCTGAAACCTGAAACTGCTGCTTTTTAAAAAGCCCGAGTTTTGTTGGGGGGGGGGGGGAGGTCCAAGATACATACTGAATTGCTCTCCCCCTATCCCAGATTACTCAAGAATATTACAGTGACTGTGTTATTAATCACATACATGCACATTCGGTCATTCCCATTTCTTCATGTGTTTCTTAATTTAATATTGTTGCTTATTTAAATGATTATTAGTATTCATGATATTACAAGTGAGAATGCATCAGAAATGGGATGGTGGCATGACGATGGGCGACCAGGTATGCTGTGGTTGGCTGTGGTTGATTGATCAAGTCCATGGCTGATAGCCAATGAATAGTATCTTAATTATGATGATGGGGGAGTTGATGCTGTAGTTTGTTAGTGAATATCATTTAGTTATCCTGAATCTCCTTAAGCCTAGCAGTTCACTGCCGAGTGCTTCTAGAAGTGGTAAAGCCGGTCAAGAACATCTTTAAAGATAGGGAATTTCAATTTTCTGCATGGCCACAAGCTAGTCAAGACGATGAACAATGCAGTGGTTGGAAGCAATGAAAGAAACTTTATCCTTAAGGGGCCTAGAAACTCCACCTCTTGTTTGCAGATGCTCCGGCATTAGACCACAGAAACAATGTGACAACTCTAGCTGAAGGTCACTGGGGTGCGACAACTCTAGCTGAAGGTCACTGGGGTGCGACAACTCGAGCTGAAGGTCACTGGGGTGCGACAACTCTAGCTGAAGGTCACTGGGGTGGCAACAACTCGAGCTGAAGGTCACTGGGGTGGCAACAACACTAGCTGAAGGTCACTAGGGTGCGACAACTCTAGCTGAAGGTCACTGCAAAGCTTCATATGTGTCAGATATTGTGATAGCTGTTGTTAGGGCACAGCCTAACTAAGGAACCGTATCCAGCACTTTAACCACATGGACATTATGTAATTACATGTACTTAACACAATTAGTTAAGTTAACACATAAGGTCCTGTTCAGTCATGTGTTCTGAGTGTGTGTTTAAGCCCCAGTGAGATCAGCCCAGGCAAGGATTAAAACTTCTTTTTTTAGCGTTGCAAGGCAGCCCCTGGTGGCAGCCTATCGAAACTCAGTTAGGTACCTCGACCTATGTACACTGTGAAGGGCCTAACATCTGGTGGCAGCGGTGTTCGAAGTCGTCATCGAAGAAAGAAACAACAATGGATAAAGGTAAAAAGAAAGATATAGAGATGGCTGACCAATCGTTCGAGTACGAGCCGGAAGCCCAAGAATCAGTGGCATCGGGTCACATGCCAGTCACTAGGAGACACCGAAAGTCAAAACTCCATAGGGATGGAATCTCTCAGAATGATGTCCGAAGCCGTGGAGAGAAGAGACGGCCTAAGGAAGCAGCACCTTCGGGACACACAGCTAGCTAGAGAGGAGCGAATGCAAGAACTGTGACAATCATACTGAGAGACACAGACAAGCAACAACATGACCACGAGATCAACCTGTTGGAGCGACAGAGGAAGAAGTCACTACCTCGATGGTCAGATACAGATCGGCCGGCTGACTTCCTAAGGCAGTTTTAACAAGCATTAATTTGCAATGAAGAACAAGCACACCGTTGGGCTCAGCTCTTGCCTCTCTATCTATCAGGCAAAGCCATGACCATCTACAATGCAAGAGTGTCAGCCAACATTGCTGATGACTACAGCAAGGTGAAAACACGCTATTAGATGCTTTTGGAGACACAGTGGAGCAAGCTCGCAAGGAATGGCGGTCCATCAGAAAATTGACAGACGAATCGTATGAAGACGTAGGGATCCGAATTCAGCGTATTGGAGTTAGACGCCTGGAAGGCTGCAACACGATACAAGACGTGGTGGACATGACAGCATTGTCCAGGTTCGTGACCGTACTTCCATTTGATGTCCGTGTGTACGTCTTCAGCAGAGGAGCCAAGAACTTGTGGAGGCGACTCACCTGGCGACGGAGCTCGACAGCCTTCATACAGGGAATACTGGGAACTACAACCCCAGACGATGGGATGGCAGGGGATACCAACACTCCCGCCAACAGCAGGAGCAACCCTACTGAAGGGATCCAATGCACTTCAAGACGGAGCATCCAACCGATCTGTATTCCAATCAACAAGGTGAGAAACGAAAGTTTTTGGATAAATCTAACTATGAATTAGAAGGTCACCTAACACCGCTCTCAATACAACTTGTCACCTTACACCAAATTTGTTTGTTGCCAGTGGACAGAAAGGCCACAAGCGCCCAGACTGCCCAACGAGAATCAGACGAGTAGGGTCCCCCAACAAAAAGAAAGCATTGCTTGTGCATGGAGACGTCGGGGAAGTGTCGTGCAGATGCCTAATTATCGATCCAGGTTCCGAACAGACGGTGGTCCATACCAGTCTCGTACGACCAGACCAGTACACAGGGAAACTAAGTGCATTTGACGGTACAGAGGCGTATCCTCTAGCCTCAGTCAAGGACGGGAGAGTTCTCAGCCCAACATGAAGCGGCAGTATCAGACTGAATTGATGAAGATGCACTGCTAGGGTTGGACCTAAACAACGTCGACTACTTGATGAAGCTGAAAAACGAGCAGAAGGCGGAAGAGGGAAAAACTGCAAATGTCCGACATGCCAGGAGACAGGTAGCAAGCGAAGAAACACAGGAGCAGGCAGATGACCTGGCTGGCACCCAGTCAGGAGCCACTCCTGTTCCCCTAGGTGATATTTTTTATTTTGACGAGTCAGTGTTTGCAACTGACAACTATCCAAGACAGCATCAGGTATAGGCAGTGCCGGACGACACCGACACTTCGGACACTCCACTGCCAGACCTCCAAATGGACAACACGGATTGAGACCATCTATGTCAACAGCAACAGGATGACCCATCACTGGACAACTGGCAGATCAAAAGAGAAGGGGTATGATGGAGATAATGGGTTGCTGGTACATAGAGAAGCTGACGAGCTAGGTGTGCATGAGAGTGGTATTGCCCAAGGTCAGGAGCCGTACAAATGGCATATTCAGCCCTCACAGGAGGACACTTTGTAGTCAAAAAGACATGTGCCAGAATGCGACCCCATGTTACCTGGCCGGGCGAAAATTGATTGACCTAATAAATGAAATTAGAATTTACCAAATGTGGGCACACAAAAAAGTTTTACTCGACAAATTTTGAAATAAAAGAATTCACCAAATAGTATTTACAGGAAGGACCCTTTACCTGTTGATATTGAAGATCATTCATTTTATTTTAAACTGTATCCGTACCTTACACAACAAACATTAATATGATGATTACAATTCTTTAAAAAGGGGCAATATAATATCGCTCTTCATTATATCAACAGGTAAAGGACTCTATGAATGTTTATAGCCTACATTTCATTGGTAAAATATTTCTACAGCTCCTTTTTGACTTGAATTTCCATGCCTCCTACAAGAAGTTATTCAAGGTTAACTCGAGAACCAACCAACCATTGTTATGCTTATCACTAAAATCTAAAACACAAGCCTATTATTCTCAATGAACTCTCAGTTGACGCAACGAAATTAAAATGACCTTCTCAATAATTGACTTGAATTGTACTCTCTGAACATTTCGACTAGATGCTCTGGCCTTCATCAGGAATAATGACTAGATGCTCTGTCCTTCATCAGGAATAATGACTAGATGCTCTGTCCTTCATCAGGAATAATGACTAGGTGCTCTGGCCTTCATCAGGAATAATGACTAGATACTCTGGCCTTCATCAGGAATAATGACTAGATGCTCTGGCCTTCATCAGGAATAATGACTAGATACTCTAGCCTTCATCAGGAATAATGACTAGATGCTCTAGCCTTCATCAATGAAGGCTAGAGCATCTAGTCGAAACTTCGAGAGAGTAAAATTAAAGTTGATAATTGAGAAGAGTATTATAAGCTTATTATTAATTATAATTATATATATATATGTGGTACCCATAGATTGGCTTTTTTATTGGGTCTGTGCTATTAACTGTTTTCACAAGAAGAGGCTCCTAAGGAAACCACTACTTTCTTTTTATCGAAAAAATGCAGCTGCCTATTAACTCAGCTCAGCCAGAATTGAAACTGCACACACAAGCGTGTGATTATTGCACTGATAATGCTTTGATTTTTGGGTGTTTTACTGAATCGAGTGAATCGAGAAACAGATTAGTCGTTGAAATGATTAGACAATTTTGGAGTCTTCTGATAATAAAATTATAAAAGAATGGGCCTATTTTGCATTCAAGTTACATGTGGGGTTGGGTGGGGTGTGTGTGTGTGTGGGTGGTGTGTGTGTGTGGGAGGGGGGGGGGGGTAGTAGAGAGGCAGAGGATCTTTGAGAAAGCAAATTTCAAGTTGGTTGTTGAGAAAGTAACTACGTCAACTGCGAGTTCATTGAGAAGACCCTTGAAGACCAAACTTCACAGTTTTTATGTTTTGGCGGGCTCCCCAGGGGCACTACTACCTTGTGAAGGATTCAGGGGCACTACATGGAAAGTGTTTTGGATGTAACCACCCTAGCCCTAACCACAGTTAGGTCATTTTGAAAGCTGCCAAAGCGAGTTTTAGCTGAGGTATATTTTATGTAGCCATTTTGAAACCATTATAGGGAGAGAGTTACGCACGCCTCTATTATTATACACACTAGCTATAGCTATGATTTAATCTTGATTTTGCTGAGCCTGTTAAGGCCATCACATGTAACAATAACTAACACTAATAACAATCTATATTAAAAATCAACAATACTTAATTTATAAAAATATCCACGATATTAAGTTATGAGTGTCCCGCTGCTCAAGGAGGGGGGAGGGGAGGGGCCAAAGATCATTCCTCAGCTCACCATACAACAGTTCCTTTCTCCTCTGCCACCACTTCCCTACCCAATACATAACACACTCGCCCACCTCCTCCAACACTGCATCACTTACTCCCTCCACATCTTTCCCCAAAAGCAATGCCACCTTTCCATCCTTACTCGCTCTTCTTAATTCATCCAGCCACTGTCCTGCCCCTACAATTCTGCGCACTTCATCCATCAGTACCAGCCATCCCTCTCAAATTCCCCACACATCACAAAGAAATGTTCCACATCTTCCCCTGGTCCGCTATCACACATTATACACCTCTCATCCCTAACTATCCCACATCTCTTCTTATCCTCTCTAAGAACCCAGCTATTAAAAAATATATATAGCGAAACAAGTGCTTCTGGATGATCTCTTACCATCTATAATTCTGATGCCAGATGTTTCCTTGTCCAGCTTCTCCTTGAGCCATTCACAAGAAACCAACGAAGTAGGCATTTTCAAAGGGATAGAAGCTGCCTGCAAGTTGAGCCAAGTGAGACGATCGGCACGCGCGTTAAAAAGTTTTCGATATGCGCGTGCGTAAAAGTTAGCGCATGAATTGAGACGATCTTTACCTTTTGTACATTTAATTTTTTTAATTTTTTTTTTATTTTTTTTTTTTTATTACTTCACAGTATCATATAATTGAGACAATCGAGGTGAGACACGAATAGAAATACACTGAAGGACAACTAGCCTATGTGACTAGTAGCCTAAACATGCAATGGATAAAAATTATTAAATTAATACTTAATTAAAGATAGGAGCGTGGGGTGTATGGGAACAATTTGCACAAGGACATACATAATGAAAGGTACAAGGGGAGTCAGGGTTGAAGTTGGGTTTGATGTGGCTTAATAAAACCTGCTTGATATTATGCTTGATGGTGCTGGAGGATAGATTGATATCAATAGGCGGAAAGGAGTTCCATAATCTTGGTAACCTATTAAAGTAGGTATAGTGTGTAGTGTTTGACGTGCAACGGCTGTGACTCATACGCTGGTTGGTGCCCGATCTTGTAGTGTTAGAACTAAATTTGATGAATTTATTAATGTCAAAGTGGCATGCTGGAGATTTGAGGCTTCTCACACAGAACATCACATCATTTAGTTCAAATTCATACATCAAAGGTAGAAGGTCCAGTTGAATAAGCCTTGTTTTATAATCAGTTACATAGTCATTTAGAATGAACTTAGTAGCCCTCCTCTGTATCTTTTCAAGCTTCAGGATATCCTTGATTAAATGTGGACGCCAAATCTGTGAGCAGTACAAAAGTTGTGATCTTACGACAGATATATACAGAATTTTCTTGGCTGATACAGAATCAGCTGAGCTGAATGTGCGCCGTAGTAGCCCAATGATTTTATATGCCCTTGAGGCCAGATGATTATAATGAGCCGTCCAAGAGAGATCAGATGAGGTAATGACTCCCAGATCTCTGTGGGTAGACTTGACAGGAATGTCGTGATCGTGGATGTGGTAAGACGAGGAAATTGGAGGATCTCCCATGCAAAAGCTAAGGGTGGTACACTTCACTTCCTTAAACAGAAGCTTCCACGTACGGCTCCTTTCCCATAGGTTGTCCAGATCAGCTTGAAGGCATAAACTGTCAGACATGTTTTCAACAAGCTTCACACACTTGGCATCATCGGCGAACAAGAAAATATTTGAATTGTTGACACAGGATGGGAGGTCATTAATGTAGACTAGAAATAGTAGAGGACCCAGGATGCTACCTTGAGGTACTCCTGAGATCACAGGCAATAAGCTAGAGCGGATGCTTCCTAGGCTTACACATTGCTGTCTTTTCCTGAGATAGCTCTGAATCCAGGACCAGAGATCACCACATATGCCTATGCTCCTCAGCTTGACCAGAAGTTCATTATGCGGAACACTGTCAAATGCTTTTGCAAAGTCCAGGTACATCACATCCGATTGAGAATTAGTATGGACTGACTCGCTAATGTTCGCATAAAATTGCAGAGAGGAGCGTCCTCTAAGAAAACCAAACTGCACAGTGGACAGAGCAGATTCTATGAATGAAATAATCTTTTTATAAATAATACGTTCCAAGATTTTAGAGGTAGAACTCAAGAGGGAAATAGGTCTGTAGTTCTTGACTGAGCCACGGTCTCCAGATTTATGAATAGGTGTGATACTGTGAATCCGCCACTCAGAAGGGATTGAATGCTTCGACAAACTAGAATTGAATAAGTGGTGTAGAGGTTTATAGAGTGCCAGTGCACAACACTTCAGAACCTTGGGACCGATTCCATCCAAACCCATGGCTTTGGTGCTATCAAGTGTTGAGAGGGCTATATATACATCTTCTTCTGTAATCTCGATGGTAGACAATGTAGATTCAGACAAAGGCATTTCCTCAAGAGTGGGTAGTGAATATGAACTATGAGTGAATACAGAATTGAAGTAGCTGTTGAACATGATCGCTTTGTCTACATCAGACGTGGCAGAAGTAGAATCATGAAACACTTTAGATGGAATTGCTCCACCCTTCCGAAGGTTATTGATGTACTTGTAGACAGCAGAGTTGCCTGAAGCTGTAAAGTTGCTTATTAGCTTACTTTCGTAAGTAGCCTTGGCTTGCTTAGAAGCTTGCTGGAAAAGTGCCATAGCTACTTTTAACTGATCTAGCTTAGTTGGAGTTGGATGCTGGGCATAACGTTTACGCCTGGACTTTAGACATTTGAACTGGTGACGAATGTCTGCAGTAAACCATTTTGGCAATTGGGAGATTTTCAGCTGGACCCTTGGTATGTACATATTCATGGTAGAACTCACAATATATTTGAAAGCAGACCAGATTTCATCCACATCCTCTAGCTCCATGCACAAGCTAAGGTCCCCATCCATCAGGTGATTGCAGAGGCCTTCCCAGTCTGCTTTCGGATAATCAGAGACAAGAGAGGTATCCCTGAGGCTGGCACTACTTTTGGAGACAATTACTTGAAAGGAGACCAAAAAATGATCAGAAGAGAAAAGTGTGTCGCCAGGTGGATGAACCACAGCATTGCATACAAGATCCTCATTGTCAGTGAACACTAGATCAAGGATATTGCCTCTTACGTGGGTAGGGCTATGAAGTAGTTGCGTTAGGTTACTCTCAAAAACAAAGTCACAAAACCTACTAGAAACAGCACTACAACCACTCAGGGTACACCAACAAATATCTGGAAAGTTAAAATCACCTACAATGACCACTCTGTGTGTGTTTGAAGTCAGAGATGTGAGATATTTAATCAATTTATTGTGGTAATGGTCCGGAACATTTGGAGGGGTATAAACTACACAGACTGTAACCACATAAGGTGAACCAACAGTAACAGTAACAACTTCGATATCACTTGGAGAAGTCACAAGAGAACTTGTTATCGAGTCCTTCACCGCAACCATGACACCTCCATCACGTGAAGGTCTATCTTTCCTATAAATTGAGTAACTAGATGGTAAAATCTCACCGTCATATATGTTCTCAGATAGCCATGTTTCAGTACAACAGATGACAGAGAAGCTAGCAGAGTAGGCAAAGGCCATGAAGCTGGAGAGTTTGTTAACCAAACTTCTTGTGTTAATCATGCAAAAGTGGATGCAACTCAGTTGTTGATTGCTATAGGCTGGGTAAATTTGATCCACTCAGATCGCGCCCACGTCCAATCCTAGCAAGGTTGGCCAGACAGATTGATGTACTAAGTGTCTTGTCCCACAGAAAGGAGCTTAGTGGGAAGATTTCGATCAGGATAGACTTATCCAAACAGGAGAGGGCAGCTGAGAGGCTGCTTCTCGGTGAAAGATGGAATCTGATCCAGGGTGGTACCAACAGAAGGGACATAAAAATTCGACAGAACACACTTTTGGTCAAGGGTAAAGTGCATGCTAGCGTCAATCAAAATACCCTTGAGGTTGCCGCATCAGGTAATTCTGATAACCAGGCACCTACGGGGCCCCATATACCAGTATTCACTGATGGAGTCTACCAATCTGGATCTAATACCTCTCTTATTGATCCTCCCCAGATTAACAGAGCAGAAACAAAGAGCTCTGATCATGCATTTACTACTGTATCTATGTCTGTCATTCCCGAAACCCAGACTTCTGCCTCGAGTTCTTGTCCTGAGAATACTGTTCTTTCTGCACTCCCCTCTGGGTCAGGTGATTCCTCCCCTAACATAGACCCCTGCCTAGACCCGCAGAACATACTTGTAAGTAAACACGAGGGTACAGCAGCAGTTAAAAACGTAGACACCAATCCAAGGATTCAACAGTTATTACAATAAAGAAGTTTGATTCTGGTGTACATTGTGTATTTGGTAAGGGATAGTCATAAGATGCCACTAAAGAAAGCTAGCATGGATTTGTGTCGAACCAGGTGGGAAGACCAGGTGGGAAGCTAGAAACAAATCCTTGCGGCTTTTCCCATCTTTGGCTAGCAGTGGTTCATGCATTGATTGCTATAAGCTAAGAGAGTGGATGGAATTCTGATTCTTCCTAAATGTTGCATCTTTTTTTCGTATATTTGTTACGCGCAAACCTCGCAATCCCAGGAGATTGAGCGGTGTAACGGTCTGAGATTGTACCCAGTCTCAAAATGTATTTCGGTATTCTGCGCATGCGCTAAATCGAGGTTACAATTTGAGACTGCATGGGGCTGGTCTGAAGTTGTATATCCAGTCTGAAGTTGTATATCCAGTCTGAAATTGTATCGGACTGCTAATGTTCTAGTAGGATTATAGCGCTGTAGTTTACATAAAGACAAACATGTTTTCATGTCAACCCCTCTCTCTCCCACTAACAAAAAAACATATTATAGCTGCTGGTCTGAAGTTGTAAATTGTATCCGACTGCTAATGTTCTAGTAGGATTATAGTGTAGTTACATAATCTCATAAAGACAAAACATGTTTTCACGTCAACCCCTCTCTCTCCCACTAACAAAAAAACATATTATAGCTGCTGGTCTGAAGTTGTAAATTGTATCCGACTGCTAATGTTCTAGTAGGATTATAGTGTAGTTACATAATCTCATAAAGACAAAACATGTTTTCACGTCAACCCCTCTCTCTCCCACTCTATAACAACAAAAAACATATTATAGCTTGCTCACTCATTAAAAACCCAACATCAACATTTTGTACAATTCATGTTAAACACTTCAAACTGCATATACACATTATTTGCAATGTTTACATAAAAACGTAATGTTATCTTCCACAACTTTCGGCACTTTCTCACAGTCACGGTGAAACCAGTCACGACACTGGTTACATTCGATCATAAACCTCTTGTTTAGTGTACGGCTGACGACAGTGACAGAACACCTCGACTACTTCCTGTTGGCAGAATATATCGTGTGACCTTGGTTGTGCACTTCTGGAAAGGGTGACAGCTCTCCCTGTTTGAAGCATTCGGACAAGTGACAACGCACGAGTTCCTGGTCCCACAAACAATCCTGCGGTGAAACAGAATGGCACAGAGCAGTTGCTGTAGATATTGCAAACAGTCCACAGTCTGAGCTATATACCCACTTGTCTCTGCATATCAGCCACTTCAGTGTCATCTTTCCGTTTGATGGGTACAGCATGAAAGCAAGTTGTCTAAGGAACTTATTTTTGTATGACATGCACATTGAACAGTTTAAGGAGTCATATATCACAATGGTGTCTTTAGCACAGCTATATAACAGTCAACCAATGATTGCCTGTAGATTTGAATGAAGTCCTTGTCTGGTGTACCAACCATTTGACACTCCTCTGGCTGAAACACACATACTGACTGGCAGCCTCCGATATCTTTGACCTGACGAGAGAGTAAGGATTGCGCATGATCAATATGCTCATCGGCCAACCAGGTACCTTTCCGAAGAATACTTCTGGTGAGGGAGGGGGTGTCCTTGCTTTGATAGGCTGGTTTCAATACATCCACAGGACCAACCTTGCGAATTTTTGATCCAGTATCCTTTGTGATGTACACATCTGCCTTGCGTTTAGTTGACCGAGTAGTAGTGTCCTGGGAAGACACATCCGGAAATGACTTCTCGGGTGAACTGTGTGTTGGAATCTTCACAGGTTTTCTGCTACTATCCGAAGTAACCTGTGTGTTGATGGAATCTTTGGTGATTTTGAGGGCTGTTGAATAAAGGTCGCTGGTGCTGTGTGGTTTGACCTGGTCATATAAGGAACCTTCACCTTAAGGGGTTTCCCAGTCTCGGGATGTGCAATTGATATTCGTTGATTGCTGTCGATCTCAAGAATTCTGTAAAGAGCAAAGTAAACAGAAGATATAAATAACATGCACAGTAAAACAATGTTATTACTATTACCTAAATATATAATTTTACACCATCATTTATACCAGGCGGAATATAAACCACAATGTAGCTATAGGAGAGTTACTCGATTACAACCAAACTTTGTGTATCTATAGTTTCATGCCTGGAAGTTGTATTTCTTCATTGCCTATGTAAGTTTAGCAGTCAATTATAATAGCCTTTCATAATTTTGTTTACTGGCTATTTACTGGCAAAAATATGATGCAACTTTATTGTCTTTTTGTCTTCATCGAAATTTCAGACGTAATAATTTTATGATTTCTGCGATTTCTGCGGGTAAGGGATTATCAGAGAAGTAGAATTCAGTGGTGCGTACTTTATATATAGTCGTTTTGCATAAACAAATCTTATAAGTCATTTTCTTTGGAATGGCCGATCAGCGTTTCACAAGATTCTACCGCAGGTGCTAGTAGGTTGGCGTCAACAATAAAAGATCTCTGATTCACTCAGTGGCAGCTCTGAGTTCTCCCACCAGTGAAACGAGAAAAGAAAAGTAAGTCGATACAACTTTAGAAGAATTGTTAGGTTATCTTTGTTAGTGTGCACTATGTCTAGGAACCATTATTATATTTAGACCAATATGATCCGAAGCGCAAATTTAGGCAGATTGATGAGGACATACGCTATTTGATAACATACGCTATTTGAGTATCAAGTTATATCTGCTATCGTTGGCAGCATGCAAATGCATGAACAATATAATGGCTATTGGCCCTAAAGAAAATACCATATTTCCTTGAATGGGATCCGCGGAAGGTATTTGTTTCAGCCTAGCCGCAATGCGGACAGAAAATGAGGGAGGAAGCAATACAAGGGTGTCTGAAATTTTCACAAGCAAGTTGGTTATCCGCGCATGCGGGCATCAATCATGACCAAGTGCGTATTAAATAGAGGTGCTAGAGTGTATCTTTGGTGTGATCAACAGAACCGTCAGTTTTTCTCGCTAGTCACGAGTCATCCTCGACAGCTGCTTCATTAGCATCAAGTTCTTCATCGCTGGCGAAAAGATCTCCAGCGATATCTGACGCTGGTTCCAGCTCCATTGTTGCTGTTTGTTTGGCTATCTTGGAAGCTGCCTCAGATGCTACAGCTCCACTCTTCAGACAGTGAATCTCACCATCATCGCTACCATCAGTGGCCACAGATATACCACAACGCATGCACGTAAGTATAATGAACTGCACGTAGATTTCCCCCCCCTTCAATGCGTGGAAAGCAATTTGAGGGTGCAATTTGAGGGCAGATCCAATATCGGTCGCCCTTGTATTTATGCGGATGCAATTTGAGGGTGCCAGTAAATCGAGGGTGGCAGGATTTCAAAGAAATACGGTAGGTATAATACGGTAGGTATAATATACCAATAAGATCCATGCCAACGAGTTCCAGGGGTTCCTTCACCTTGATGGACTTCAGCTCTGGGGCCTGTGTTTTGAGCTTGCTGTACCTCTGGCAGCGGTCACATGCACTGCACTGTATATAACCAAGAAATGAATTACTTGTGTGTGTGTTTGTGTGTGTGTGTGTGGAGGGGGGGGGGGGGTTGAAGCATGAATGCCACCCACCAACCCACCTAAATACAGTAACACCCTTGTGTATAATTTTATATTGTATTGTTGTGGGGGCCTGATTAAAATATGTTCAGAGGTAAAATAAAAAAATTGCTGTTTGCTTACATATTCAGCAACATCCTCCTTCATGCCATGCCGTATTGGGATATTTTAGCCAGGGTGCTGTTTACACCACTATGTCCACCCATTGGGTTTGAGTGATACTGGTGCAGTATCTCAGCAATGTCATCTATCTCACTGACAACTTTCTTTCGTATGTCTCGCTTGATTCCAACGTATATTAGTTCCATTTCTATGATAGAAAAGAATTTTTATAGTTTATGAAGTCTTCCCTCTATTCAAGAATCGTTACAGATAAGGGAATAACTAATATTCATTGGTGCTTCACAATCACTGGTGTGAACTTACTTTGAGCATCCCATTTGTGTGTCTTACACTGGTTCTTCAAGTTACTGGCCTCATTCTTTGGAAGATCAGTTGGGAATTCTTTTGTTTTAAGGTAAGTCGCTAGGATCTGGCATCGTTGTGTGTACTTCAACAATCTCTCCTCTCTACCGATGGGACCTTCGCCTTTGGTGGAGCATTCAGCAGACATCCTTTAGACACAGGCCCTAGGCACGCTTCACCAGTTCGGTGTGACAGCGCGCATGCGCAGAATACCGAAATACATTTTGAGACTGGGTACAATCTCAGATGCGCGATCCTGGGATTGTGAGCGGACCAAACCTAAGATTTGAGGATTGAGCAATGCAGAGTTGCTCTATCCCAGGATCGAGCACTTACAGAGTTGCTCTATCCTGGGATTGAACACTTGCAGAGTTGCTCAATCCTGGGATTGAACACTTGCAGAGTTATAATGTACCTAGATATGTTTAATCATACTGGTGATGAGGGTCAAGCTATTTACCCACAATATTAGGTAGAGCTTGTAAATATAATATGGTGTAATGTTTCACCATTGACTTAACCCAAATGGATGGAACACTTGGCTAGGTACAAGTTATACTGTTCAATGTTTTTTTATTTTTTAGTTCCAATAACTGTAACAACATTCATTAACAACATTCATTACATAAAATTTATAGTATAAAATTCATAGTATACATAGAATTAGTTTGTTAATTATCAGTTTGGCATTTGGAACATATCTACTTGCTTTTTGGGGACAGGAAAACTATGTTTGGAGTCCCAACACAATCCTGATGGTACCACTCTGCACATTTTTCACGCTGAACCATTCTGTCCATTATTCCAGGTTTTTCGACAAACACAATAAACATGAATTATTTGAATGCATCTTATGCTTTTCAGAGGCTTTGTTATCTTCTTTTCGAGAGGAAAGGGCGTCATTTTCTTGATTTCCAAGCAATCAAGAAGATGTGGCCGCATTTCTGAAACATTCCAGGTGAGAGTGGAGGGATCATCTTGATGGCATAGTGCCACAGCACAAGCTATAGCAAATACACCACAGTCACTCTTGTTTGTGTTTGCATAGTGATGAATTGCAGAGTGATTGTTTTGCTGCTAGTGCACACCAGGGCACAAATCTGCTGACAAGTGGATAGTGGTAGAGAATTGAAAAGGCTATCATAAACTTTGACATTACTCGAATCATTCATATCTACGGCTATACAGATCCAGTGACTGTTTTCAACATTAACAATCTGAACAGCATCACCACAAAGAGGACCTCCAGACATACTAGCTACTACTGCGGTAGCTCGTAACCCACCAAAATGAGGGAATTCAGTTTTTAGAAGTTTATAAGCAGCATATATACATATGGCCGTTGTTCAACCAATCTTTGTTCTCAATCAGTTTCTTATCTCTTGCAGTAAGAGCTAGTTCTGGCAACCATATTGTGGATGTGGTAGATGCTAGCATATCAGGGTAGCTCTCTATATCGATCACTTCCAGTGGTTTCTTCTTAATATGTCTCCCTCCATTGGAGCAAGGCAAGTCTGAGTTGGAGAGCTATTGTGGTGAATTGGAACTAGAAGTGACTGGTTGGGAAAAAGAGCATCTACTATCCTTACGTGAAGCTACAATGAAATTTAATCCAAAAAATCATTCCTTTAACTGTAAAACAGGATGCAATAGCAAGCGGTGCTCCTGTAAAGCATCAAAGAAGATTTGCACCAAGCGATGCCATAATGCATCACCAAATGGACATCGCAAACGATACAGTCGCTGCTTGACTGCTACTACAATACAAGGCAGCCTACGTAAGTCAGTGGATGCTCTATCAGCTCTTGGTATTGTAATGCTGACTCTGTCACCAATAACAAATGGCTCAGCTTTATGTCGTTTTCTGGTATTGTAAGCTGCAATCATTTTTTCTGCATTTCTTCGATAGTTAATATCTGCCTTCTGCCATTGACTGAGATGCTTCTTGCTAGTTGCTAGCACCATTTCTACATTAACAACAACAAACACATAAAAGTTTACATGTATGTACTCAAGTTTACTGCAATACCTTTGTCACTACTGTCAATCTTGTTACAAGAGTCTTCTTTACTGATCGAGTCTCTGGTAGAGTCAGATGGTTCCATATCGGTGAACAATAGATCAGAGGGTGGGGACTATCACCTGATATGAGTAATAACAATAATAATATGACAATGATTATCAACAAATGTCAATGAATAAGTATTGTGCATAGCTATAGAAAAAACAGTATCATTGAGTAATGGAAAATTTACTTTGTGATGAAGAGCCTGGTTGATGGAGGACCACAGGAGGGACACAGTCCAAAGTTTCATCACTGTTATAGAGATTATACTGGTCATCATGTGGAGTTGAAGGGCCAGAGTATTCACCACTTGGAGATGGATTACCAGAGTCTTTGATACAGTCTCTGGTAGAGTCAGAGGTTTCCACATCGGTGAACAATAAACCACAGGGACTATCACCTGAGTAATAACAATAAATGACAAAACATGCAATGATTTTGTCAATGAATGGTAATATGCATAGAAGAAATAGTATATATCACTGAGTGATGGAAAAAGTACCTTGTGATGAAGAGCCTGGTTCTGATTGATTGAGGACCACAGGAGGGACACAGTCCAAAGTTTCATCACTGGGATAGTGGTCATCACTTGGAGTTAAAGTGCCAGTGTGTTCACCACTGGTAGCTGGATCAGAGTGTGTCAGACTGAGAGCAGTCACCACTTGGAAATGAAGGAAAAAATGAAGAGTCAGTGTTCACCACTGGGAGCTGGAGAGTATTGTGGTTTATTACATGGGCTAGATTGTTCATCACTGTGGGATACACCAGAGCATCTGTTGCTTGATGGAGATGGAGGGCTGGAGTATCCACAACCAGGATTTGAAGGTTTATCAGAGGGTCCATCATTGTTTACTGGGTAGTGGAAGTGGTTTAGAAGGTTAGATGGAACATTAAAGTATTGTTACGCATACTATCTTCATTAATAAGGTCATGTACATCCTCCTCCATCACCTGTCCAGGATTGTTGCCAGGAAATATACCGCTACGAGGAGGCTGTCCATATACCAACTCATATGGAGTGCACTTCATTGTATCATGTACACATGAAGTTGATCTGCAATAATCATAATGAATAATGGTATATCTTATCTATTGCTATAGTGTTAAGAAACTTACACTGAATCTCTGGTAACCATTGTGACCATGCTACATCATTGCAACTACTAAAGCGACATGCAATTAATTCTTCAACTTTGGCATTGCCACGTTCCACGACACCTTAGGATTGCGGGTGTCTTGGTCGTCCATTGACGATCGTAACTTTACCAGGCCAACGTTGCACAAGGTCCCAAATTATATGGTTCACAAACTCCCTACCATTATCAGACTGAAGAATCTGTAAAGAGAGAGAGTGTGCTTGTATCGAGTTAATCGTTTTTGCAAACAATGCTAAGCTCACACCAGAGTATAGGTAATCATTGTGGAAGATATGAATTATTATGAGCTGCACTACTTACCTTCGGAACACCAAAGTATGCGACTCGATAGATTAGTAGCCACTTCAATTGCACTCTTATGAGACGAAGGGAAAAGGACATGGATATTTGACCAATGATCCATGTAATGTCCTATCCAGTGATATTGATCATCAGGTCTATGTCTCATATCAATTAGATCAACCTGCATTACACAATTATGTTTATGCATAAATAATATATTGTTTATACTTGTCCTCGAGTCATGAATCCTGAAGATATGATAGGTTTAAGTGGGGCAGTTGGTTTGTGGCTTCCGAAGATTACAAACTGGGCAAAGCTGAATATCCTTCTCCACTGCTGACCTTGGCAGACATTCATAACTTGCTGTAACCTATATAATACATTTTACAAGAGGGATGAGTGGTGACCCAGTGAGTGGTGTATCCATTGTACAGTTTAGTGGTCATGGATCACCCAAAAGGAGAGATTTAACCATTGACGAGGATTCCGTAAGTCCTGTATTAAAAGAACTAACATGTAGCTGAAATAAACCTTCCATAGTAAATTTCAAAGTACACTTATACAACTCCATATATGGCATACAACTGAGTGTATATATCTAGCAAATTGAACAGAAACAGATCTATAGCTATATAATTACAGGATTCAGCTGACAAGAATAGATGGCGAATTCGTCAACACTCTTGCTATGATCATGTTCGCTAAGCTGCAAATGGTCGTCCGGTATTGGTAAACTGGAAATGATCGTCACCTGCATTTTTTCTTGGCCCCTTCTAATGCAATCTAATGACATCAGATCAGCTCTATAGTGTTAGGCCTGCAGCTATGCTTGGGGTAGGACAATACTTTGAGTAATGTTAAATTCTTGTTTTTTTATTGCACCTGCTTCCCACACAATGCCTTCTATTCATTGCATTTGATGTGCTTATGTCTCAATAATAAATATGTGCATCTAGGTTTGGTCCCATTGTCTCACATTGCACCTATGAATCCAAGCGTAATAGCTTGGTCAGAAATTTGGCCACTTTATCAACCTTCATGCAATGCTGATCGCTCAATACCAACAGTGGTCCTGCTATATACCAATGACTGTGGACAGATGATAGAATTGCTGAAAGATAGGAGGTGGAATGTGGTTTAGGTAATGATTCTATTTTATCTGTTGATTATTTATTAGTTATCATCAGAATGAGCCACAGGAGTCGAGGGAAAGTTCTCAAGTGCATAGCTTAGTAGTAGAGATGGTCAGAGTCATCTTAACACAATTGTAAGCCCTGGGTAAAGCAATATACTGGGGGGAGGGGCCACCCATCCACCCACTTGAGTGGAAAATGAACTTTCATAAAATTTAATTGGCATGTTGTCCTCCACAGCTGTTTAGTATATAGAGCAAGAATTAATGAATACACGTATTTGCATGTTATTGGAAGTCAATGTTCTTCAGGACGTGCACATGATTGAAACAAAGTTCAAATGACGGTGTCTCATTGTACTGCATAGCCGAGTCTTTGTTAGTTTCAATCTTGAAAATGAGCATTCCCCTGTACTCTTGGTCACCATCATGCACATGAATGCTCCGAGTGCGATTTCAACATTGGGAAATGGATTTCAGGTTTCTGAAATGATAGTAAGGGTCAATATACTCCCATTGACATCAAATGCTAATGTTTTTGCAATTGGTTGGACTATCTTCTGAGGTGTTTTCAGTTACAAAAATTTTTGAATTTTTCAAAAAAAATTCTGACCATTTCTGAAACGATCTTATTTGCCTCGAAATGGTTCAAAATCCATACAGAATGGTGTTAGAAATAGGAGCTAAAGTATAGATTCTGTATCTATATTGGGGTGGTATACATTAGTGACTGAATTATTAAAATCTTGCTAGTGTGTGCAGTATAAGCAATTGTTTCAAGTATTCCATCTCATAATACTTTTGTACTATATATATACATACATAGAACATCACACAATGTTGTTGTTTACAATGACCTCAATAATCAACTTGAAATTTACTCTCTCAATGTTTCGACTAGCTGCTCTAGCTTTAATCGGGAGTAAGTTTTTTTCACAGGAAGTATAATATTTGAGGTTCTTTAAACTTTTTTTTTTTAATAGTAAAAACGGACAGTTGTATAATGAATTATTAGCACTACATAATGTTATGATTGTGTTAAGATTGTGTACATGGCCTACCAAAACAACAGCAAAAATAAACTACTGCAGTTTTGGTAGGACCATCCTCCTCATGATTGTCATCAAGCACCAGGATATGTCCATGACTGATATTGGCCTGCAAATGCACTTTCGGAGCAGTTGAGGTTCTGTCACTCACAAGAGCAGCGGGACTGGCATTTGTTCTTCTTTCATCCACATTTTCGTCAGATGCATCACAGCAGTTGGAGCAGGTGGTTCAATTAGCACCATTATATCTCCTTTACATTCCATCTGTACTATATAAGTGGCTGACAGATGTGGTTCTTGGTTGTGCAACATTTATTATGGTGGTACTGGGCTCTTAAAGTTGCCATACAAATGCTTTGATACCTCCCTCTGTTGCATTGCTCAGCCTACTGGAGGCTCCTAGTGCAGCAAATGCAGATATCACCTAACCAGAACATGTCTTAATGCCTGCCAACACCTGAGCTTGCCCTTCCCTACACACTTGCCTGACTGATCAGCTCTAGTGAAAGCATGAAATCCAATAAGGCTTCAGCTTTGACAGCACTGACAGAATGGTATATTGGACCAATGGCCCAATAGGGTTTCCTGCTTCTTCCTTGCAGAGATGGTGGTATCGCCAGACTGCAAAGACAAGCACATCGGTGTCTGGTGACTGGATGTACAGTTCTGTGGCTGCTCTTTGAACAGCACCCAGGCCATGCAGGATTATTCTGGTAAGCTTTGAATGTGCTGCATTTCTACATGGTTCGAGAAGACATCCTTTCTCAAAATGGTGGGGGATTTTCTGAGTGAAGTAAACAGTCAGCTCATCCTTGCTGGGATTAGACAAAGATTGTTTGGCAGATACTTTCGCTTATCTTCCATATTGTATGCTGTGGTTGGCTTGCCACACTTGTATCTTTCCTGAGTGGCCTCCATTAGTGAAGTAGAGACATCCAGCAGTAAAACATGATGCACGTCATCACAGTCTTTTGTCTTGCTATCCAGTGTGGTGTTGAAGTTATCAGCTAATTTGGCACAAGTCTTGATGCACATTGGTTTTCCCATTGCCTAAAAGCCACGACAGTCGCCTTCTTGGATGGCACTGGACCAGCATCAGTTGCGACATTATCTGGCTCAGTTTGCTTGGGCAACTCTTTAAGTATGGCTATCAACTGGCTTTTATATGTAAATGTCAGAAGTTTCCCAGTCATCACAAATAGGTCCCTTGGTAGTGAGCGGAACTCATACCAGTCAATAGCATATTGATTTCTAGTTGGGAGTAGGCAATGATCAGCAAGTGTGTAAACAGTATCCAGTTATCCTTCAATTCCACTACCTGGTCAGCCAAATTACGTTTCGCTGCCTTCCTTGCATTTTTCTACAACTTTAGTTGGACCTTCTTCATTCTGGCTGAGGCACTGACTGTGTCAACTGTGACTGTGATGCACTTTTCAACATGTCAGGTGTATTTTTGCAGGCCAATCTCATCTTGGTTGCACACATCTTCCTGCACTTGTGCTGGCATGACAACTTTGTGATGGTATTCATCAGGTCTCTCTCTGCATATGTCATAAGGTTTCTGGATGATCTGATTATATTCGAAAGCCAAGGATGTTTTCCTCCTGCCTAGATCATACGAGTGTTGCAAAGTTGTGATTTGCTTTTGGAGAGTAGAGACACAGCCATCTGCTGTGGTTTTTCTGCAAGCCTTTCTAGTTCAATCTCTCTCAAGCACTGGTATTCTGAGACCTCCAGTGACCCTTATGATTTGATTGATATGCTCAAGTTTGTGATCCACACCGACTGCACAGAACAGTATGTTTCCTCTTGGTGTATTTCTTGATAGGTTGTCTGAAGTGCAGTCATCTCTGTAAGGTACAGTGGTACGAACCTTGCATACTTCTGCTTGTCATGTGCAAATATATTTGCACCGCTTATCCAGGGAAGCTGGACGAAGCTCACACAAAGCATAATGGGTTTCATGGATAAATGCATATATCTACAGCAACATCCTCATGTAGCGACGTACAAGTTAACTTCTGGCCTGCTTCATCAAACTGTATCATAGACACTAGAACTTTGTGTAGCTATCATGTTCTCCTGCTCCATGATCATCTCCACTCTGTTATGTTGAGCACAGGGTTTGTCACATGAGATAAGGATGATCTTTGAAAATTCCTCTACATAAAGGTTATGGAGGGCTTGCACTGTGGTGATGTGTGCGCAGCTTCTGAGTCTCACTTCATGTGCTTGGCTTCAAGGACCTGTCTTGTCATTGTGGACCATGTCTGCCTCACTCCAAGCTTCATCAAAGCTGCTATCTTCTATGACATTGCCAGCTTCCCTCAGTGCAGCCATCACAGTATGAATCTCACCCTGTCTTAGTACCTTGCAGTCATCCATACTCGTCTCGAGCTGCTTGCCTCGCTCATACCTGGCCATGTCCAAGTGGTCACCATCTTCCTGTTAGTATAATCTCTAAAACAGTTATCAATACGCACATTATCCCAATTTTCGTTTAAACCAGAGGGTAGAGAATGGGAGATGGGATGGAGAAGACTGGAGATTCCATTGTACATCAACCCCCAACATATAAAGAGTTGAAATATCCAATAAGTGTTTCCCCATAAAGAGCTTTAGTTTCTATCGCTCACAAGTTATTTGCAGTAGTAAAAGCTAACATATTATGTCATTTTTAGCCTTTTTTATGTAAAAAATCAAATAAAGATTAAAGTGTATTGTGGTTACTTAGTCAGGAATTTATATAGTGTTGCTGAGTGTATATATTCCAAGTTATAGTTGTTTGACATTGAAGACTGGCTCTCGAGATATTCTCCTTACAATCCAAAGCTTTGTCAGTCTTCAATACAAAGTGACCCCAGTGTTGTTTTAGTACAATTAAGTTGTGTTTAAATTTGGTGATAATAATCATGGCATCTTTATAGTCTGAAACAACTGTCATCTTGAATTAGCTCTAAACAGAATGCTGATCTCTTTGAGGCAAGTCTGACTTCATACTAATTATGGATGTTTTATCTCAACTAGTCCCAAATGTTATTTGGATCATTTACCATACCATTAACTTGGCTATACCTGGAGGGGAGGATATTACAAATTCTATCTCTATCACAACAAGGCTAGACATGGCACATGAACAACAGAGTTTATGCAGATTACTAAGGATTGTAATTTGTGGACTAGACTGCTTGTAGAACATGTATATACAAGTTTAACATATGAGTAACATGAAACAACAAATATGCTGGTGTGCGATATGCCTGATTAGGAAGGGGGGGTTACAATTACGGTTAGCCACATAATATTAGTGAAATAGTACCAGCTCTCTAATTAATATCATTTTGTACCAGAAGCTTTTATTTCAGTCATAATGTTTTTAAAAAGGGGCGGGGTGGGCTGGGGATATTGGAAGCTATAGTCCCACATAACCCGTCCTGGATCGTTATGATTCATATTTACTGTCTTCATCAAACTCTCTCTTGTTTCTAGCTATTAGCTCTTCCTCCATACAGTCCATGAGAGTGTGATCATACTCCATATAATACTTGTTGAAGAACAGAGCTTCTTCTCCATTTCTTGTTGCGCTCATAATTGTTCTCAAATCACCTATTTTCGGAATGCATAGATTGTGAAATACTTTTCCTCTGCAGTGTAGCTTTTTCTGTATATTCTGCCACATGGAGTAATTGATGTGCACTGTCAAAACATTGGGATTGAACCCTCCTGGGACCCCTGGAATAGCCGAGAGCGTAGCATAAAAGTGCTCTTCAGGAATAAAACATGGTTTAAAAAATTCCCGAAGTTTAATGGCTGTTGAATTGGTGAAGAGAAAGTTTGCAAAGTCATAAGTCAACCCCATGTAGGTTGAACTTTTGTAGTACGGCAAGTTAAAAGGAATTTTGCCTCTCAATCTACTCAACGATTCAGTGTCATTTACTCGAAAAGGAGCAATAGCTGAAGATCCATTGAGTTTTATGAGTTGGGAAACCATCTCATGGTTAGTAGCCAGTGGCAATTCAGTGCCACACAAATTGATAACATACTTCCACTTGGTCTTGTTGGACTGTCGATTTCGTAAGTCCATCAAGTCCTTGAGACAGATCATCTGGGCATCTATAATGGAATGGTGTCCCCACTGCACTCGTATTAGTTTTGAAGCAATATGCACATTGCTCAGGCATGCAGCAATGTTTCTAAAGGTGCTAATAAATTTTGGTTTTGATTTCAAATCAAGGATTATGCAATACTGGTTGTGTGGTCTGTAAATTGCCTTCAACAGTCGCACAACTTGCTGAGGACTGCTGTGTACAAGAAACGAGAAAGCTATCGGAAATGATTGCTCCAGCTTTGTGATGTAAAATTTGTTGCTAAAGTAGTCCTCCACCCAAGAACAGTTCTTGGTCATTTTGAAGAAAACTTGGTCACTCAATGAATTTTTCCACTTGGCAGTCTCAACGTTGACCCTTTTTACCTCTTCTGCATCTCCACTGAATATCTTGCTGCAGTTCTTGGATATATGTGGTTGTAAAACAGTCACAGCTCCATCTCTCCAAGACTTGAAACTACGTTTCTCACTGTAGTCATTCGTGGGTGTGGGTAAACGTTGAATGTTCTCCAAGAACCCAAAGTAGGCGACTATTATCAAGGATCCTATAAGAATAACTATACATACGAATGCCTTCTTCACAAGCATCACGATAGTTGAGTAGCTAGCTGATTACAGGGAGTCAAATTGTCTCGCGAGCCGTTTCGAACCCATTAGATTGCCGTCATAACGCACGCAATGCGGTGACTCAAACGGAATGTTGGAGTAGGCATGCGCGCCGGTCGTATTAGCGGACATATTAACTGCAGTAACGTAACAAGGCTCCATAAGGGGGGCATGGTTGGGGAGGGGGGGGGGGGGGGGGGGGGGGGGGGGGGCGCATTGCCTCCCCAATGATCTTGTGGCCTGTATGCATATACTGTATTAGCTGCCTGTAAACACAAGGATCTCACAGATATCCCTAGCTGGGCACAGACTTTAAATATCCACAGCTGTCTGAATGGCCCATGGCATCACAGGAGGGTACTATAATACTTGTGTTCGCAAACATAGAATCTGATATAATTATACTTACAAAGAATTAATAGTTAACAAGGTAAATATTGTATACATGATGAAGATATATATATTCATCTAACAGACAATTTGGCTTCCTCCCTGGATTCTCCACTGAAACTGCTCTTCTCTACACAACACAATCTTGGCTCTCCTCTCTAGATAGTAATAAATCCATATGTGCAGACGTTAAAAAAATCATTTGACTCTGTTCCACACAATCTTCTTCTTAGTACCTCATCATCTCTTAATATTCCCTCCCACCTTCTTTGTTGGCTCCACTCTTACCTCACCGCTTGCACACAAAGTTTCATCATCTCTGGCTCCTTTTCTTCTCCATGTCATGCAATTTCTGGAGTCCCCCAAGGATCCATCCATTCTCGGTCCTCTTCTCTTTATCTTATACATTAATGGCATCAGCAAGCTTGCACTTTCACCCTCTTCTACACTAATCCTCTATGCAGACGATATCCTTCTATCGCACCCCTTTGATTCAACTTCCTCTTTTAAGTTTAACTCTAATAAAAGCAAATATATGATAATCTCACATGCATCACTCACATCACTGCCTGCACTCGTCCGGAACAATACTCCACTTCAACTCGTCCCCTCGTTTAAATACCTAGGTGTTACACTCACATATCTATCCTGGTCACTTCACATAAACAATGTACGTTCTAAGCCAAGAAAAGTATTAGGAGTAATTTACCGCAGCCTCTACCAACACCTTTCTACCCGCACGCTTCTCACACTTTACACTGCTCTGGTCCTCCCTCATCTTACCTAATGCTCCACTGTTTGGGCGCCCTCTCCTTCTTCATGCAACTCCAAGTCTTTGGAACGTGTTCAACATTTCGCTCTCCGACTCTGCACACAAAACTAGTCTTCTGACTATTCCTGCCTCCTCTCCACCCTTAATCTTCCTAATCTTTCAAACATGCATGACCAAGCTAAGCTCATCCTACTCTACAAGATTACACACAACCTCATCTATCTTCCTCCAAAATTCATCCAACCAGCCTTAATTCCTCTCGCCGTTTCCACCCATCAGATGTCTTAATTCCGTTTTGTCGCACCTCTGCCATGCAATCTTCGTTTGTTCCCACTGCCACAGCACTATGGAACTCTCTTTCACCATACATCAGATCCTCTTCTTCTCTTTTGTCATTTAGTTAAGAAATTGTATATACCTAACCAAATCCTCACAGGGTCTTTAACTACTATATATACACATTTGAACTATCTTACAATTCATATATCTGCTACATGCACATTCACTTACTCATTTGGATTAGCTTTTGCTATTGAGATTGTATTCTTTTTTCCTCATGTGTTAAAAAAAATTTATTATTTTTTTAAAGTCACCCTGGCGGAGGAAAACCCGATTTCCTGAAGAACAGTCACCCGAGCCAGGACCTTCTGAAGAATAGTCACCCGAGCCGGAACCTTCTGAAGTATAGTCACCCGAGCCGGAACCTTCTGAAGTATAGTCACCCGAGCTGGGACCTTCTGAAGAATAGTCACCCGAGCTGGAGCCTTCTGAAGTATAGTCACCCGAGCTGGGACTTTCTGAAGAATAGTCAACCACCTATTCACGTTTGTGTTACGCGTTTTTCAATGTAGAACATCAAAAGATGAGTAACTTCATGTATTTATTTGAACATATGTATAGTACATGCATAGGTTCCTGTATCCTCTCCTGTGAATGATTGTTTGTTGTACCACTGACTGCACAATGGGAAGAAGAGTATCCGCATCCCTCCTCTCCACAATTTCCAAGTACTCTTTGGCTGGTGTCATGGTGATAGCCCTAGCCCTAGACCTAGCCCTGGGATCTTCTGAAGAATAGTCACCTGAGCCAGGATCCTCTGAAGAATAGTCACCCGGGCCGGGATCTTCTGAAGAATAGTCACCCGGGCCGCGCTTTGGTGATTATTCTTCAATTGAATCGTAATTTGTGTATGTGTGTGTGTGATAAAAGTTGTGGCTTTAAAAAGTTGGTCAACATTTTTAGCATGCTTACATGCGCCATCCCCTTGCCCCCCCAACCAGCAACTACTGGAGCCACCCCTGTGTAAACTATACACATCTGTACTACATCTTATGCTCGCAGTAGAGTCACCCAACACTTCACGCTGAGAAATAGCTACATTTAGGCTGCAAACTCGATAGCAAGGAGAACAACCAAGGATAGATATGGATGAAGGCCTAGGCTGCTTGAAGGTAGATATATTTATACACAACACACGCACTCTTTGTTTTTCTCCTCTCTCCTCATGCATATATCTTTGTTTTTCTCCTCTCTCCTCTGTATTAATAATTATTGCGCTACACACCATGGATGTACCCCAGACATTGCTGCAATATATTTCAGCATTTCTAAATAGAATGTCTGGGCCAGATTACACCGCTAATTGTCAAGCAGCAGTCTGGTCTCCCACTGCTCCATTTCCAATGTTGAGTCAATCGGACATTCACTGTCACCAAGAAGTTGCCTACCAAGATGAGGGTACGAGGTATTTTGTAATAAATATAAAACATAATATGATGATAGCTAGATGACATAATTTGGTAGATGACATAATTTGGTATTACATAATCTACTTATAGATCTCGTAGTGGCTGACCCTCCCTTCCCGCATCAGACTCTATCTCCCACTGCTCGACTTCCAACACCAACAATGTTGTGTCCCAAAAAGAAACAGTCAGCTGACCAAAGTTGCCTCCCAATAAGAGGAGGACACAAGGTATTCTGGAACATTCATAATAATTTAATTTGATGATGGATAACATAATTTTATGTTACCTACAGGCCCCATATGCTATGCTGAAAGTGATGGAAAAAACGGCCAGTCATCCTACATTAGGAGTCACAATCACTGACCTTCCCTGCCCTTTCTGACACTTAGGACACTGCATCATAGTGTGACAACCTAGCTGGCTAACTGGGTTCTCCTCTCCAAGCATGATCACAATGGTCAAGAAATTTTGGAAGGTGCTTTAGCTGCTTCAGACATGAATGCACCCTCTATATCTAGAGTATAAAGCCACGAAGACCAACTTGCAGCTGTGAGGGAGGTCATGCCAGAATGTGTAGTGCAGGTAATACCTTTGTACAAACAACATAACTTGTATAACAGTCCAGGAGCAATTTCCCATACAGGTCAAAATAAGGAAATTCATTCAACACCCCCCACAGATTTAGTCTGCTTTGATATTCTGGCAGAGGGAACCCTCTGGAGCACTTCCAGTGGTTTCAAATTGTGGTATCGGTTTTGAGCTACATGCTACTATGTAAACGAGGGTGGGTGATTCCACTATGCCCAAAAATAGTAACATAAATGGGTATATACTCAATCAATTTTTCATTTTGAGACATCAATGTATTCGTGTTATATAGCTCTGATATTGGTTAATTGCTGCAATCTGGCATGATCAGAAGTCAAGAGTTCCAGTGTTCTTGCTGTTTACTTATCGTGCTCTTACATATATATAGTTAGAACCAGTTGTAGGTTGTTAAAATTTCTAGGGAGAGTAGATAGAGTATTGTTCTTATGAATTTCGACACTAGGATAATTTGGAGCAAAGTTATAGTTGTTATTGACATTCTTAGCTTGAAAAAAGTGCACCCCCCCCTCCCCCAGCCCAACTGTCTGCAGCATAGTTGAAACACCACCTATGTAACACAGTCTCGGGTAAAACCACACTACATGTCCAACATTATGCTGCATTACGCAGTGTTATGAGAAGAAAACCACAATGGCACATTGTGCACCCAGTTTGACCTAAGTATGGTAGAGGAAACACTACTGTCTATGCCAAGAAATTCTGAACAAGTGCTAATCCAGATCTGATACAATGGCCAGCCTAGAAAGTGAAGAGATGTGCATGAACCTGCTACCACCAAAGCTAACAAACTTTGAGAAATGCATAATCTGTCAGGTGGACTCTAAGGAGACCCTTAGAAATGGAAGGGAGACCTCCATACAAAAACTTATTGCTGCCCTGGAACTTTGCAAGGATGAAGTATATCAACGTCTCATACCATATCTGGACCATTTGTCAAGTATTAACATAAATTGGCATTCCAAATGTTATGAATGTTGGACAAGCATAGAAAACCGACGTTATGTGCACAACCGGAAAACAGCGTCTTCACCCATACCATCAAATGTAAGCACTGCTACAAATCTGATGGAGCATTCCAGGGTGCCCAGTTCTCAATCAAAACCCACTGACTGGACGAAATGCTTATTTTCTAAGAATCGAACACACAAGAAGGTTAATGAGATGGTCAGGGCTAGCACGTTCCAGGCAATCAAACAAGCAGCAACTGCAAAAGGTGATCACGACATTCTGAAGATCATTGATGCTGTCAAGCACGACTTGATAGCAGCTGAAGCCAGGTATTATAAAGCCTGCTATGCTTCATATAATTATCAGCAAAGTCAATCTGAAGTCTACTGGTTTTCATGAAGGAGAAAAAGAGACCTTGTATAATACAGCCTTCAGAGAATTAGCTGAAGAGATCACAACTGACCTGGATGATGGAAAAGCATTTGACATATCAGTGTTACTAAGCAGATACAAAATGTTATTGCAAGCAACAGGAGAGGAAGCAGAAAGCTACACTGTCCAAAGGTTAAAAGTGCGACTGAAAAAGTAGTTTGGTGATGACATTGTTTTCCATAGACCATGTGACCGTACAAGATCAGAGCTCTTGTACTCAAGCTCAATATCTCTCAAGATGTCATAAACTCTGCCTACCAGAATAAAATTGCTGCTGCCAGAGAAGTTCCTGGAACTAGTGAACAACACCCAACTGACTCTGACAGAGAAAGGCTGCTGTACCACACTGCCAAACTGATCAAGTCAGGAATCAATGATTGTCAAGACATATCAGTTCAGCCACCTAATATCAATGATCTAACTCTGACAAAAGCAAAAGTTCTGATACCAGACTCTTTACTGGTTGCTACGTTGGATTATCGCCAAACCAGAAAAGGAAGGTGCTGCCATCGCCAGAATGTAGCAACTTCTCAGATGAAAGAAGAGTTCTAATGTTAGCACAGGATATTGTGCACATTCTCGCACCAACATGTCCAAGCATGCTGCCTTGGAAATTGCAGTCCGCCACATGACTAGATCCAAGCAGCTCATCACTTTACTCAGGACACTGTAACTCATATGATGACATCGAGGCAATGGATACCAGCCTTAAAGAGATTGGCTAAGTCTGACCTGTTTGGGGTGGTTGTACCGTCCAACATCTCACCAGGTTTCTTTGTCCAAGTTACAGCAGATAATAATGGCATAAATGAAGAGACTCTTGATGGAAAGATGACAAACCATGCTACTACCATGGTTCTCTATCAGTGAGGTCATTTTGGCCCAGTACCTCAACAAGCAATCTACGCAGATCAAACCAAAAGGACACGGTCTCTTGAAACTACTAGAATGTTCCAGGCAATGCGAGTGTATAGTGCATATGGAAAACGACCTGCTGTAACCAGTTTCTTGGGAAAGGTGAGATTGGTTCACCTTCACTGGGTATCTGCATTCTGATTCCTATCAGATGGACCTTGCCTGGGCATTGGTCAGGATGAGCCCAATGAAGCTATTTGAGGTGGATCTATTCCCTATTGACAAGCAGAAAGTGCCAGGCTGGAGTGGCTTCAATGCCAGAGTTCATTCTGCAGTTCCTACCCACACCAACATTGGTTACTGCCCAATGATAGATGGCTCACCAACAGAATTCAACACAGTGTACACAGTCATGACTACAGTGCAGTTGGAAAATCTCGGACAGAGCAATAATGTCATAACATTTAATCTTGCTATCTATGTGAAAGCAAAAGAAATCCAGTGGAAGTTACCAGCAGAGTTTGAAGGAATAGTAATACGAATGGGAGGCTTCCACATTGCGCTAAACTATCTGGCTCTCTTGAGAAAGAAGTATGACATGTCAGGGATTGAGGATTTGCTCATAGAGTCTGGTGTATATGGCAGTGCTATTAAACCTCATCTCTTCTGAAGGGCAAATCGTACAACAGAGGAGTGAGGGCTCATAAACTGGTAATGGAAGCCTTGTTTCGTCTCCAGTGGCATGCCTTTATGCAGTTGATGTCCAAGCAGGAGGATTGTGTTGTAAATGAGAGAGATGTGGTAGAGGAAGTCAAAGCCTGCAAGCTAGCATTTGAAGCAGGAAAAGATGTTCGAGAAACCACACAGAGGCTCTGTGATGCGATTACAACACTGGAGCAACAGCTTGCAAACTTTAGAAATGAGGCAAGAACCAAGTCACAGTTGTTTTCATACTGGGATGATTATATAGCAATGGTGCAGCTACTTCTCCATTTCATCAAGGCAGAAAGGACTGGACTGGCTTCTACATCTCTCTGTCACTGCTGAAATGGCCCCTAATTTTTTTGCTATGGATCGACCCAACTATTCTAGATGGCTGCCGGTGTACTTGGCTGATATGCAACAAATGCACCCTGAGGTCCACAAGGAGTTCATCAGTGGGAACCATGCCATCAGTCGGTCTACTCACCCATTTGCTCAAGTGTGGATAGATATGGCTCTAGAGCAATCGGTAAATCGTGACAGCAAGTCAAGAGGTGGCATTATAGGTATAAGTCAGAGACCAGGAGCTTTGGAACATTGGTTTCTAACATGTCATGAGCGAGCAGCCATAACAACATCTCTAAAGGAGATGTGTGACCTTGAGGACTCAGACTGTGTTGGCACACACAAGGAAGTAGCACCAAGGAGGATGCAGAAAGATGAAGATGATGTTCAAAATCTGTAGGCAACCATAACATCTGGTCTGATGACAGACCCCTTCTCCCTTGATGAAGAGTCTCACCGCTGGTCAACTTTGCAACAGGAGTAGTAATGCCTCCAGATTCTACAGCCCGCCTACTTAAATCCTTTAAATTAGGCACTGCTCAGATGGGAGAATTTGTGGAGCAAAGACTGAATACCAATGAAGTGAAGTTCTGGGATGCACTGCCAAACCTGAAGACCACAGTGCTTCAAAATAAAAAGGTGAAAACAACTGCTGAGAAATTGGTGCCGATGGTGACCTCTTTGGACGTCTTATGATAGCAGCAAAGGTAAGAAAAATCAGAATGAAAGAAGTCCTGACCTATGAGCTATCAGCAGTACCATTCTCCTTGGCACACTCAGATGGTAGTCCCAACAAAAGTGTATTGCTTACTGAATTTGAGAAAAAAGTATATACTAATGACTGCGGACAGATGACAGAATTGCTGAAAGATAGGAGGTGGAATGTGGTTTAGGTAATGATTCTATTTTATCTGTTGATTATTTATTAGTTATCATCAGAATGAGTTATCATCAGAATGAGCCACAGGAGTCTAGGGAAAGTTCTCAAGTGCACATAGCTTAGTAGAGATGGTCAGAGTCATCTTAACACAATTGTAAGCCCTGGGTAAAGCAATATACTGGGGGGGGGGGGGCACCCATCCACCCACTTGAGTGGAAAATGAACTTTCATAAAATTTAATTGGCATGTTTTCCTCCACAGCTGTTTAAACATAATTGGTATAATTATAGCTAGAGAAAGAATTAATCAACACAAATATTTGTGAAATTTGCAGAAAATTGTGTTATTGGAAGTCAATGTTCTTCAGGACGTGCACATGATTGAAAACCAGATTAAATGACAGTGTCCCATTGTACTGCGAAGCTGAGTCTTTGTTAGTTTCAATCTGGAAAATGAGCATTTCCCTGTATTCTTGGTCACCATCATGCACATGAATGCTCTGAGTGTGATTTCAACATTGGGAAATGGATTTCAAGTTTCTGAAATGATAGTAAGGGTCAATGTACTTCCATTGACATCAAATGCTAATGTTTTTGCAATTGGTTGGACTATCTTCTGAGGTGTTTTCAGTTATAAAAAATTGAATTTTCCATTTTTTTCTGACCGTTTCTGACACTATCTTATTTGCCTCGAAATGGGTTACACAATGGTGTTAGAAATAGGAGCTAAAGTATAGATCCTGTATATGTTTACCAGGTGGTAATGACAATTCTTACTGAATTATTAAAATCTTGTTAGTTTATGCAGTATATATAAGCAATTGATTTTTTCTTTCAAGTATTCCATCCCATAATATATTTACATAGAACATCACACAATGTTGTTGTTTATAACAACCTCAATAATCAACTTGAAATTTACTCTCTCAATGTTTCGACGATGCGGAATAAGTTTTTTTCACAGGAAGTATAATATTTGAGGTTCGTTACACTTTTTTCGGAGACAGTATAATGATCACTACATAATGTTAATGATCGTGTTAAGATTGTGTACATGGCCTATCAAAACAGCAGCAAAAATAAACTGCTGCAGTTTTGGTAGGACCATCCTCCTCATGATTGTCATCAAGCACCAGGATATGTCCATGACTGATATTGGCCTGCACATGCACTTTCGGAGCAGTTGAGGTTCTGTGACTCACAAGAGCAGCGGGACTGGCATTTGTTCTTCTTTCATCCACATTTTCGTCAGATACATCACAGCAGTTGGAGCAGGTGGTTCAATTAGCACCATTATATCTCCTCTACATTCCATCTGTACTATATAAGTGGCTGATAGATGTGGTTCTTGGTTGTGCAACATTTATTATGGTGGTACTGGGCTCTTAAAGTTGCCATACAAATGCTTTGATACCTCCCTCTGTTGCATTGCTCAGCCTACTGGAGGCTCCCAGTGCAGATACCACCTAACCAGAACATGTCTTAATGCCTGCCAACACCGGAGCTTGCACACTTGCCTGTCTGATCAGCTCTAGTGACAGCATGAAATCCATAAGGCTTCAGTTTTGACAGCACTGACAGAATGGTATATTGGGCCAATGGCCCAATAGGGTTTCCTGCTTCTTCCTTGCAGAGATGGTGGTATCGCCAGACTGCAAAGACAAGCACATCGGTGTCTGGTGACTGGATGTACAGTTCTGTGGCTGCTCTTTGAACAGCACCCAGGCCATGCAGGATTATTCTGGTAAGCTTTGAATGTGCTGCATTTCTACATGGTTCGAGAAGACATCCTTTCTCAAAATGGTGGGGAACTTTCTGAGTGAAGTAAACAGTCAGCTCATCCTTGCTGGGATTAGACAAAGATTGTTTGGCAGATACTTTCGCTTATCTTCCATATTGTATGCTGTGGTTGGCTTGCCACACTTGCATCTTTCCTGAGTGGCCTCCATTAGTGAAGTAGAGACATCCAGCAGTAAAACATGATGCACGTCATCACAGTCTTTTGTCTTGCTATCCAGTGTGGTGTTGAAGTTATCAGCTAATTTGGCACAAGTCTTGATGCACATTCATTTTCCCATTGCCTAAAAGCCACGACAGTCACCTTCTTGGATGGCACTCGACCAGCATCAGTTGCGACATTATCTGGCTCAGTTTGCTTGGGCAACTCTTCAAGTATGGCTATCAACTGGCTTTTATATGTAAATGTCAGAAGTTCCCCAGTCATCTGGTCTGTCCTGAAGTTCCCCTTCCACCTGAGCCTGTGCTGACAAGATGGGGCACCTGGATAGATGCAGCTTTGTTCTCGCCAAAAATTTCGAGAAAGTCAAAACCGTCGTCAGCCAGTTGTCACCAGAAATGCAGCAGCCATCGGAAAGTGTCAGAAATTGCTCAAGAACCACCGCCTTGCCTCAGACTTGGCCTTCATTGCAGGAAACTTGGCTTTCCTTCCTGCTGTTCGACTCATCTTGAAGAAGCCGGTTTGCCTTTGGAAAGAGCCTTTGCCAACCTCGACGAAGCCAAGTCCAACCTCGACAGCATTGTAAGTGTTACAAAACAAGTTCAACTCTGTGCTGGAGAGAAACCCTGATGTTCTGGTGCTGCGCTCAATTGTGGGGTGCTTGAAAGGTGAGGAAGGCTCCTTCCCCAAAGGATTTGGTCCTGGAGACGTCGCCAACTTCAAGTTCTGCCCTGCCGCCAATGTCGATGTGGAGAGAACCTTTTCGGTCTACAAAACTGTGTTAACTGACAGGCACCACTGTTTGACTGAAGAGAATGTGGTCAAAATTATGGTCACACTGTTTCTATTCTTGTGCTGCTGACTGCTAGTTGTTCTATCCCGTAATAAAAGGTTTAAAACTGTTTGTTTTTCCTGATATATTGCCCCTACTTATCTGAATTTCAGAATCAAATATTTTGCCATATTACAGCACATATTTTACCAAAAAAATGACATTCATATTTTTCTGAACAAAATGACATAAAAATCCCATGTCCAAAGATCCAGAACCACTAGGACTTGTAGAATTGAGTGTCTACCATTGTCAGCAGTCGTTGTGGCAGAGCTGGCTGTACCTGCAGAAAAAACACCATGCCATGCACTGAAGCTTGTGCTTGCATGACTGACGAAAGTTGTCAAATCCAATAACAGATGGACGAGTGGACAGATGATGAAAACACTGAGTAAAAATGCCACTGACATTATGATTACTGTACAAAAACATATACATGATGACTTGTAATTCTTTTATGAACATCAATTAGTATGGATTGTGGATATTGCCCATATGTCAACTCAACAATGTATGATAGTTAATATATGTAGGTCTAGATTATGTATATTCACCCTGAATTTTCGTTTGGGAGGTGGCTTTTATGAACAGTGGAAAAAAACACTAAGAAGTTAAGGCATTTTGACCTCCAGTGGCATCAGATTACATTAAGTAACCCAACAATGTACACATTCTGGTAGAGCTTTGTAATACGAATTCATTGAGGTCTCAATATTAAAAAATTGGTTGAGTATATACAAAGATATTCACATTTATGTTACCCCTACCACTTATTTTTGGGCACACCCACCCTCGTTTACATAGTAGCATGTAGCTCAAAACTTATACCACAATTTGAAACCACATACTTACCTGAAAGTGCTCCAGAGGTTCCCTTTGCCAAAATATCAAAGCAGACTAAAGCTGTAGGGGGTGTTGAATGAACTCGCTTGAGGCAAAAGTTTCCAAACCGAGAGAGGATGCCTTAAAGACCTCTACCTACATAGCTGTCAGGCCTCAGCCCTGACTGGCTGGCCCTGCAAAGATTAAACTATAAATAGAATTTATAAATAGAGCTAGATAGAATTTATAAATAAAGCTAGAACTCATGACCTCAGACTATCAACTGTTGCTACTCGACTGTTGTTTTAATATAAGCTACTTAAGATCTAAAACTCTTTTGTCAAGCTTGGGGTTTAGCTAGAAGTTAGGGAGAGACTCTGGTGGCAGCGAATTACCAAGGTTTGTATTTGTTAGGTCTCTTGTGGTAGGAGATTCTAACAATAGCAACATTATTCAAAATACTTTTACAAAATTCTTATATACAAGCAAAAGTAATGTCAAGTAATGTTACCATAGAATCTGGTTGTTTAGCACTTGCAAAACCACTTTTAAATAACACATACCTATTCATTCTACACCCAAAACGAGAATACTGCACAGGCACACCAAGCCAGAGAAGAAAAGGGAGCCAGGAGCCATCTTGAGCTAATTTGCTGAGACAATGACGAGTTTCATCCACCCCCCCCCCCCCCCCCCCCACCCCCCCCCCACCCCCCACTAATTTTCACTGATACCAAAGTTCAAATGCAAGTTGTCTGTGTAGAATTTCTATTTTACAGCCATGGACATTAACAGTATGAGGGTGAGATCTGTTCCACTAGCCTGGGACCTATCAAGGACTAGTAGTGCAGCGTTATTGTAATGTAGTTGCATTTATATAGAGAAAAGACAAATGGCTGGTTACAAAGTAAGTTTACAGCAACATAGTTATTGTCTATTTTTCAGTTCACCACAATGAAGGGCATTTCTTCACTGTGATAGTGAATTATTAATTACAAATTAACTTTAACACGCATAGAAAAACAAAAAACACAATTAGAAAGCATATTGAATGGGCTCTTGAATGGGCTACATATTTGGTATATGAATCAGGACCATAGCATAAGCTTTATAATAAAACCACATGGTCAGATCCTTTCACATCATCCAATAAAGTCATACCTGCATAATTCCCCCCACCCCACTCCCAATCATGTAATGTGAGTGGCTTCACAGTCACTGACAAATCTATCTGCATACTGTTCCTGCTGAACCTCATAGTTGAAAAATCCTGGATTAAACCAATGATAACTTGTAAATACACTACATCTTGTACAATGTATATATCTGCAACCCATATATACACATCACATATATTGTGAATTACAACACAGTGTCTGCAATAATTATGTATACCATTATTTCTGGTTCACAAGTGGGAGTCCACCCATAATTCTTGAGCTTGCCCATCAATATTTCACCTGACACTTCTTGTTTATACAAATAAATTCCACTCTAAGTGTGTGCAAATCTACAAATTGGAAGTTCAAAAGTAGAATATTTGTGTACCAGATCAAGGCAATAATAGCACTTTTAAATTCTAGATGATAGACTGGCCCTAGCCCTGTCACGAAACACAAAACAACGCAACAAATGTAACAGCTAGAGCCAGAGAGGAAAAAAATTGTACTCATTCGTTCATCTTTATACTTTCCCATACATGGAATATGCACAATAATTTAGTTAGGTGCGAGTTATTGACATAATCCCGGAAATTTTACTCATTTGTACGAGCCTGCCTCCATCTGTTGTTCCCACAACTACATGACTGAGTCAGACCAGTCACCAAGCTGCTCAAGACATTCCGTTTACCCACAAGCAACAGGTCTCCAATATTAGATTGATCAGTGACATAAATATTGCCATGTTATAATGCACATAGCTTAGTAGTAGTCCTTATATACAGTGGTTTCACATACTAACCTGGTATAGATATTGTCGAGACAGTTTTCACCTACTACTTCTGCTGCTTATTTGATTCAGCTTCCAACCCTCCAGCAGAGACAACAACAGCTGACTATTGTCTATTGAGCAGCCTGTAGACAAAATCTCCAGTCTGCCAAGAAAGCATTCTCAGACTCAAAAGTTAGCCGCATATGGTGGCAGGTCTAGCCCGCTTTGACGACACAGTTTGAGAACTATCAGAGGTGGTGCGCTTAGCAGCCATGTTTTTAGTGTCTTTTTTGTGGCGCCTTTCCCTCCTCCCCTTGTGACCTTCGACCATCCTCCGGGGGCTCCAAGTCGTGCCCAGAGCAGCAGGCCAAGCAAGCCATGCCACTATTTTAACAACTAGCTAATTCACACGCGACGACGACTCGCGAAATCGTGAATTTTTATGCCACTTTCATACGTAACAAGACAGGCACACTGGACCAACATCATACCTGGTTAAGGCAGGTTGAAGTAGGTTGACGATAGCGAATTTTTGTATTATGCACATTGCAAGTATGTTGGCTTCTGCATTTTATTTCTTCGCGTTTCAATGATAGTATCTAGGGCTGTTTCTGGTTGCCAGGAACCCCCCCTCCCCCTCCCCAAACACCCTAATTGTACTACAATTATTTTGCACTTAGCATATATCAACACGTATGACCTTGTGAGTCAGCACTTCTGTCACAAATAACGAAGGAATGATCACCGAGTGTAAGACAGTAGCCATTTTTGTTGAATTTTGGCTTGAAAAGGACTAAATTAGCAGAGCAAGAGGATTATGATACAGGTAAAATAGCTGGCTGTAGTGTCATGATGACTTGTCAAGATGAATGATGTAATAAGTAATTGTCTCAATGCAAATCCTCATCACATCACTCTTGGGTTCCTGTTCTCTCATTCAAATGCACTCTGCATTCTCAGATAGGTCAGAACCAAGTAAGACAAATATTTTCCTTACCTATTTAAAATATGAAATCATAGTATCTAAAATGAACTGCATTCTCGGAAGATCATATTTAGCGAGGCGGTCACAAACAAGTACAGTGGACAGTGTTTCCTTACACTACTACACTCCATCTTCAGATAGGAAACAACTCTTAACTACTCCACACAACTCTTAACTACTCAAATAACAGATGCTTTATTCCCCCACAGAATCTAGTGCTAAAATGAACTCCTCAGCCGATCATCGATGAGAAGGGAGGTCACTCCATCCAGTGGTATCTATCTTCTGACACTGTGATGATGATACAGTCAGTCCTGAGAATTGTAGAGACCTTGGTTTATACAAGGCATGTGACAGCCATAAACTCACTGACCAGCAGAGAACCTGGCTATTATATACAAAATGCTTTTCACCCTTTGGATAGCTATAAATTTCCCACAAAGCAGGAATATGGTAGGTCCAGGTCATTTCAGTATTGCTGGTTAAGGCAGCTATCATACAGTCAGTCATTACATGGTGGCTTCTGTAAGAGTTGCTTTCTTTTTGCCAAGAACCGTTCCTTGCTTGGTCAGCTTATTACACAGCCCATGACTAGCTTCACTCAAGCAAAGGCTACTCTGAGAGTTACAGTTTACACACAAACTGATAATGGAAGATTCTATGGCATTTATGGGTCAGATGGAGAGTGGTCACTTATCTCTTCAATAACAACTCGAGCATCAAGCCTCAGATAGAATCGAAAAGAACAGAGCTGTCTTGAAATAGGCTATAATATTCTGTGGAAAACAAAATCTTGTTTTTAGAGGAAATGGTGTATTGTCAATCCTGCTAGTTCTATTATTCTTTCAACAAAACCTGGAAATTTTCAAGCACTTCTTCAGTTTTGGAGAGATGTAATTTTGAAGGATCATTTTGCAAATTGACCAAAAAATGCACAATATTGAGCCCCATTGATTCAGAATGATCTGATTGCTGCTACAACAGAAAATAGTGCAAGAAATCTTTTTTTTTTGCTATCTGTGCTGATGACCAACAGATTCAGCTAACAAGGAACAGCTATCACTAATCATTAGATTCACTGATGAAGATAGACTGATTCGTGAAGAATTTATAGAAATTGTGCATTATGACACTGGCACGGGTCAAGCAATAGCTGACAAGATAAAGTCTAGTCTTGAAGCTCTTAATTAATTGCCTTCATGGACGAGGATATGATGGAGCTGGCAGCATGTCTGGTAAGTACCACATAGCTGCAGCAATCATTTGACATGATTCTCCCAATACATATGTCCCTTGTGCTGCTCATGCACTTAATCTATATAATTATTATGTGTGATTGCTGCCTGTAGTACAACATGTATACACAGTTACAGAGGTCTGTTTTCCCCCCCCAACTATTCTCGTAAACAGGAACAAGTTGGAAAAAGACATTGCAAATTAAGGTGGTCCAAATATTTATGCAAGACCCATTGGATTGCTCGGATAGAGGGTTTTGAGGTGTTCAGAGAAATGTTACCAGCAGTAGCTAATACCTTTGAAATGATCAGCACAGTGCCAGAAAGCATCCACACTTTTGCTTGCCATTACCTCAATTTAAGTTCTTGATAGCCATGGAGGAAGTAACATGTGTTGGGTTAGGTTTCAATAAGGGACTAACAGCAAGGGTCATAGGATATTTGTGCAGCATACAATGAAATTGTTAGTGTTAAAGAAGCCTTGAAGGAAGTTCACAGTGGAGTTGACAAGCAAGAAATGGTATGACTCAGCAGTGTTGCTTGGTGGCCAAATCAATGCATCACAACCTTCTCTTCCATGGAGATGTGTGAAACAGACCCATCGACAAAATATGTATAAACCCGAAGAGTACTACAGGAGAGCAATAGCGATATCTTTTATGGATGAAATTTAAACGCATCTAAATATTAGATTTTCAGAAATTCAGTGCAAGGCCCTGATGGGCTTAAATATTGTCCCCCATTGTCTTTATGGCTGATCATGAAAGTGATTCGGCCACAGTGGCTCTGGTAGAAGACCATATTACACAGATGACCTTCCCAGTTCTACAACCCCACAGCAAGGGTTGGAAAAGCAAATGGAAATCTGTTGAAAAAAGATCTTCCTTGTACACCTTCAGAATCTCTCACCCTCACCAACAAGTCTATGTTTCTCAACATTCACACACTTCTACTCATTGCACATTGCCAGTCACCAGTTGTGAATGTGAACACAGCATTAGTGTACTTCACTGCCTCAAAACCTATATGACTCTACCATGGGGCAAGAGAGGCCTGCTCTTATATGCATATCCACTATGGAATGGAACTAAATTCAGATGAAATAATAAATATTTTTGCTGGGCAGAATCCACGAAGATTCTTACAGATGTGCTAAATAGCTGACTCAAACAAGTTCTTATTTTTGTTTTTGTTTTATTGCACTGATATTGCAACTTCAACTTCATGTATTATTATGTCTTATTTGGAAGGGCCCTTACAAATCCTGGATACCGCCCAGCTTTCTTAGTCTCTTTTAGCTAGCTACAATGAGTGAACGTCCTGAGATTAGTAGTAGGTGGGAAAAGAAGCACACCAAAGCTGAGCGCATGAGAATCACAAAGTGCTTGGAAGGTGTTGGAGGATCTGGTGACCCCCAGTTTTGGTTATCCTCGGTCACCGGCTGAAGAGGAACAAATACGCTCGTGTCAGATGTCCGGCATTAGGCTGGAACAACTATGCTGTCACACTGTTAAATCTGCTAACGGATATAATCTCAAAGAGAACTACTATATGAATGCTGGGCATTGAGGGCACTGCAAAGGAAAAGAAAAAAGCTAGAGCATGTTGATGAGCCGGCATCATCCTTTTATCAGGCCCGGTGAAGAAATGGTGTGGCCAAATGATCGATGGAACACCAACTTTATTTATGGTTTGTTGTATATACAGTTGCTATTACTTTATTTCAAGAACATATAAATTTCTCAAACTGTTCATTAGAAAGTAAATACAAAAAGCTGCAGTTTATCAGTTGCATTGAATTAAGCAAATAAAAGTTACGCAGCACTAGTCTACAACAAAATTTACAGAGATCCATCCAGGACCGTCGCTTGTGAAGCTTTCCACTGAACAAGAATTTCCTGAAACAGTAGCAAAATCAGGAAGAGACCCTTCACAAAGGTAGTAAGATCGCTAGCGCTGACTGTGTCCACCGGAGGTCTGATACAGATGACAATTGAACTTTTGACCTATCCTGCACTGAACTGGGCACAGCTAGGTTCCCAAAGAACAGGTAGAGCTCAGTCAATGCAGAGTAACTCGGCAAGAAGTGCCCCATGCAATGGATAGTAACTCATGATTATGTAATTTAAAATGTATCTATATACACAAAAACACTGTTAGAGAAATTTGTATCTTAGTTCCTAGGTCCTCACATTTTGAGAATAGTTCCCCGTACTCAGCAAGTTACCTGCAAACAAATGATTCTACAGTCATCAGTGTCAGATTTTGTCCTTTTGAGTAAAGAATAGCTACAGCTACTTGTAAAAGAAACTGCTTGATGCATGCCTAACTAGCTAGTAGGGGAACAGATAATACTCAATTACTCATTAGTTCAACTGGCTATCATTGCTGCATTTATCGAACTTGATCTCAATTTTTATCTGCTGCTGTACTCCATTCCTGGAGGAATCGAGTCATGTCCACTCAAAATTTAGGGCAGAAATGGATGATGATTTTGAAAACGTCTATATAGCAATACGCGAGTCATAGCAAGTCGATATGCCCAATTTCAGTTGTTTGTCATTGGTAGTATTGCACAACTCAAGATCCTCCTTGCTCAAATCTTTCTGCACCTTAAAACTTAAGGTTGAGAACTACAGGACTTAATTTCCAGCAAGCATTGAATTGGTTGATGAAATAATTATTGTCAAATCTACAGATTATTGAACAACTGGTCCCATTGAATCAGACTGACAAAGCTCTTTGACGTCTAAGCCTCAATTGAAAGCTTCCTTGGACCACAGCTATATATCTCGTAAGAACATGTTTCAAAAGAAGTATGGGTGTTCAATATGCACATTTTGCAAGCCTCCTGCTTGCCTTCTGAGGGGTTTAATTCTTATCTGGCTTGATGCCTGGGGAAGGACACTTTTTCTAGCTTATTACTAGCTTGCTCCTAGTCCTCGCTTTAGGCATGTAATCAGATTACAATCAGAAATCAATTTTTTTACATTGCCTGGCAGGCTCAAGATCTATAGAGGCTCTGCATTGACAAGAAGTTGGTCCAGCTCTACCATCTCTTCGGAAACCACTCCATTTCCCACCAACCCCAGAGAAAGGTCAATGTTCATTTGTCATCGGACATAACCTGGCAATGTGGTTGGTGCTTATGGTGACGTTATACATGGTACGATGAAGTATCAAATATAACACACCAATTCATGAGTTGTGACTGCCGCTAAAAGAATTTTCCTACTGTTGCCAGGGCATATACTACCTTGGGCCATGTCCTATCTTAGGGGAGGAGCGAAAGATGTCAGCCCATACAGAGGCCTGCTGCTCAATCGGGGTGTCCTTTTAGAAATTTATTTTATTTTATGTATGCTTAATAATTGAATAATTGGTAATAAGTGATGATGGAGATCATAGAGAAGCTAAACCAATGGACTATAACTAGTCGAACAATGCAATTTTTAAAAACGGAACAAAAGATATAAAAGCACGACATCATTTATTTCCAGTTCATACATGAGCGGCTAAAGACTTAGGGCAGACAAACAATGATTTAAAATCACACAATATGTACTTCATAGCATGTCTTTGAACTGTTGTTCAATATCCTTAAACAGGTATGGATATCAAACATGGAAGATCTACAACAGCTATGAACGGGAGAAACAAAATAAAATTTATTCTTTTTGAAATTGATGTTGGAGCTAAAGGTTTGTCATAACAACCCGAGGACCTGGTATGCCTTACTTGCTGTGTGGTTAATGTTAGCAGTAGAAGACATATCGGAGGAGAAAATTACACCCAGATCTTATCGTTGGCTCTGATGTGAATGTTGTCAAGGTATAAGACAAGACTATTTGAGAACATTTCCTTGAACACCTCAATAGGACGCACTTAGATTCCTTGAATTCCAATTCCCAGTCCATTGACCAGCTACAAGTCTGCATACTATCCATGGACTTTTAACAAGCTTTGCATGCTTGGCATCATCAGCAAAAAGGAGTAACAGTGAGTGATGTACTGTCTCAGGAAGATTGTTGAAGCAAACTAAGAAAAGGAGTGGCACCGATACGCTCCCTGTGGAACCTCTGAAATTACCAGCAATAACTCGGAGTGGCACTCCCCCATGTAAGCAAATTGAAACTCCTAGATAGATAGTTCTGCAACCAGAGCCACAGATCACCAGAAAGCCAATTATCCTGAGCTTTAGTAGCACCTCGTTATGAGGCATGCTGTCAAAGGCCTTTGCAAAGTCCAAACAATGACATCCTACTAAAATGAGGTAGCCAGGATATTATCACTGCTGCAAGGTGGAGTGCTCTTTCTTAAAATCAAATTCTACTGTGGTAATCAATCCATCTATGAAAGCAATTAGCTTTTTGCATGATTAAAAGCATTTTTCAATCTGCTGGTGATGGAGTCAATCGAAAGTTGGAGCAACAGAGTAACTGACCCCATCAAGAGCCTGTGTGGCTGCTGGGCTTCCCTCCTCAGCGCTCCACCTCTTCTAAAGGCTTGCCATCTGCCTAAGGAGCAATGCCATAATGTACATCCGCTGCACATCCATCACACCAGCTGAGGTCGATCGGTTTGTGTAAATCATTTCACTCTTTCGTTTCATTTTTTTTTAAAGTGGTCCAATTTTTACATGCTGGACTCACGACTGCCACCATATAGATCTCATACTCCCTTTGTAGGAATTTTCAGGGGTTCATGGGAGAGGTGGTTTTGGAGGGCTTGCTGGAGTTTATTAGGGTCTTGGTTTAGTGTTTGTCCTATTTCAGGCTGGCTTGATCTTCTACCTGGTAAGGGGTCACATCAGCTATCCACTGTAAGCCTCTTTTCACTTGCCCAGTGCAGCCAGGCCAGTCTAACTTCGATCTAGATCATGCTAGTAATGAATGCTAGGCATTGAGTGGCAAGTGAAGGTACAATGGAGAAGACATTGCTCTAGCTATTGTCCTGACCCAATCATAGCTGCAGGCCCACACTATAGGCCTACACTGATTTGTAAATTATTGATGTCATAAGATTGTACTGCTTGGATTATGATAGACGAGAACCAACTCAAAACTTGACTGTGAGGATTATTTACAGTTTAACAAATTGACAACCAGAAAACTAGAGTGAGTAAGTCAGAATGAAACTTCACTGTCAGCTATAAACCATGCATCTCATTTTCACTTTCCTGTGCGGCTAGTTTTCTTTCATCTAGCTAGCTTCTAATCTGCTGTTTTTTCTTGGCCAATCCTGATTTAAGAAGCCCACATTTATGTTGACCATACACTTTACATTGATTACCTGTGTCATTCAATTTATCACATGAGGTGGAGTTAATTTCTAATGACTCATGTGGAGTTGAAGAACTTGGACTATCAGATAATGAGTCTGCCACACTTTATTTTCCGTTTTGAGTTTGAGATTCTTGATCAAAGGCAATCTTCAAAGTTCAGAACATATTTGAAGACAAGATGGAAACTATCATAATAGCAGTTGTTCATCATATCTTCTATTGCTCTCAACCAACTCTCAGTTGACACAATTTAGACTTGAGCTACATTAGCTCTAGCAAAACTAACAGCTAGCATTCTATTAGAGTTAGCTACTTAGCTCATGATCATAATTGTCATGAATAACAAAGTAACTTGAGGTTGGGCAGTGGATAGCCTAGCCTTTAGTTGGCTACCTAACATTGAACAACTAGATCATCTTACCTTCTGTGATAGTTCTGCTGCAACACGACGATTGTGTTGGTTACTACTCTCATCTGGGAACTATTATTCTGACATAAGTATGGGTGATACTATGTGCATTGAGTTGCCTACAAGCTAGATTTGAAAAAATACCACATCAGCGCTAGGGCAAGTAGCTGAAGCCTAGAAGCACCATTGATCTGTTACTTATTAGTCACTACTCACCTAGCAATTTCTTCTCTGTATGTTTCTATATCAAACTTACTTTGCTTTTGGGGTGTAGAAACACTTAGGCAGTCAGATATCCTCTGGAATATGCTGTAGCTGAATCTCTGTGGTCTGGCATAACATACTAGTACATTATTATTATAAACTTTACATTATCATATGAGAATCAGAATACCAATGGGTGATATTGATAATTACGTAGGTTGAAGGACAAACACCAAGAGCGGTTAGCTATATCAGCTTGAGTAATAGCTAGCATTCTATTAGAGCTAGCTAGTTAGCTAGATAACTAGCTTATGACGATGACTTGTCACTGAAGACAAAGTAGTACTTGGGACCCCATTCCTGGGTTTCAATTAGAAAATAATAGTTTTAGCAGTTGATAGCTAAGTTTTTAGTGATGATCAGATGATCAGTTAACTACCTAGACACTAAACACTTAGATAATCCTACCTTCCGGCTCTGCTTCATAGAGCAAGACGCAATGAGAAGTTTGTCACCACTCCCTTTGTTGGTCACCACAACCACACTAACTAGAAATTTTTCTGGCAAGGAATGGGTGCAGCCCTCCTAATAAGCACTACGTTGCCTGTGATACTATGCATCATTGATCTTGTTAGCTAGCTAGCAATTCCTTTTCTGTTTACAGCTTAACTGTTTCTATGGCAAACCTACTAAAGTGTGGCAGACTATTTGCTTTCATAATCGGGTAAGGTTGATAGTCATCAACATACCTGTTACTAGAAATTAACTTCCCCCCATCATGTGATTGAATACTAATGATGTGGGTAACAGACATATTGTATAGAGCAGGCTAAACTTGGGTCAGCATAATATAAAGCATAATGGGACTTGGAGAAGCAGCTGCATAATTGGAACCAATTTTGAGATCTTTGTGTATATAATTATTGTGAGTAGCTAGCTATGTTGTGATATGTGGTCTTACCATGGACATATACTAATTACAAGGAAAAAATTTCTTCTCCAGGCTGCTTCAGAACGAGTTTTCTCAATCTTAAATGTCACTTCAGTGAGTAGCAAGAACATTGTTTTCAAGATTAGGTGGAAACATCTTTGGTGTTACAATTTACCAAAAGAAATTTATAATATTTTCGAGAATAATAATTGGGATAACGAGTGTAATAAGGTACATAGTTTAGCATAATAGGTAAAATGTTGGATTGCTCATTGGAAATTTTTTTATAATCTGCCAGCCTAAAGCAGGCATATGAAAACGCAGTGGTTTGGGCTTACGTAAATGGGGAATAGTCATCATGAGCTAGCTAGAGGAAAGAAAACTGGCCGAAAAGGCGAGTGAGAATGTGGTGCATGGTTAACATCTCACAGTAATGGTGGTGAAGATTCATTCTGACTTAACCACTCTATTAGTCATGTTCAGCAAATTGGTCATGGAATATGGCTATGCTAAACTAGAAATAATCGTCACACCGTTATCTAGTAGGTTCTCTATACCAGTTTACAATCTGTAAGGAATATAAATGTACTATATATTCTTAGCTACTACTATTTATGACACTCCTAGCAGTACAATCTTATTACATCAGATCAGAGTATAGAGTTCGCAGCTGTACTTGGGGTAGGACAATGTGTGATCTAGGTTGATTAGGGCAACAATGCTAGGAATAATTTTCCAGAATGGATAAAGAAAATAGACTTCAGAAAAGGAGAGAGAGAGAAAAGTTAGAGCTGCTTCTAAAACAGCAGAACAAAGAGAACAAGAATTGATGGATTGTTATAAAAAAATCGTGGGAGCAGCACACCAACCCACGACATGACGGAGCAGCTGCTTAGACTCAGGTGAAGTTTCATTTGGACTTAGCCCCTCTATTCATCAACACACTCAAGCTATGGACACGTTTGCTAAGACAGAAATGATTGTCATGAACAAAGTTCTAAAATGGAAAAAATCGTCACAGACAAGTTCTAAAATGGAAATAGTCATTATTGAGCTGATATCCTTGAAAACTGTGAGGAATATGCTACTCCATATTACAATCTAATCTAATGACATCAATAATTTACAGATCAGTGTATAGTTTTTGGCCTGCAGCTATGCTTGGAGTAGGACAATACTTTGAGCAATGTGATGTATGGATGTTTTTATTGCACCTTCGCTCACCACACAATGCCTTGCATTCTATTCTAGTTTAGTTAAGATCTGTGTCTCATTCCTATTTTTATGGTGGATATGGTGAATACATACATATATACATACATTAGATAAAAACATAGAACATGCATATGCCATGTGCGGCAATATCAAGTTTTCTGTCAACTCCCTTGTGAGAGAGCTCACTTTAACTTATAGAATAGGGAAGGTGAAAGGGAGAGGGTTAAAAAGACAAAAAACATCAGTTGTTTCTAGCTTGCACTATTGTTAGATCACATTGCTCTGCCTTGTCCTATATACCCCAAGCATAGCTGCAGACCTAATACTATAATACTATACACTAATCTGTAAATTATTGAGATTATATTTCTTGGATTGTGATATGGAGTTAAGAGTAGTGTATTTCTTACATAATACTGTAATTCTGTAGGCCGGCAAGCACTTCCCAGCTTTAGGGGAAGCTGCTTCTAAGATAGCAAAACCTTCCTCCCATACTTCAAGGAACAATTCTTTAATAACCATTGCATGATCTATACTGGATTAGGCCTAAGGTTAGGGCAATGGTTCAAGCCATGCAATGCTAGGATTTCAAGGTGTTTCGGTTCACCACGCAATGCATTGAGAGTTTACAGCACCCAGTTTGCTCTTCGTAAGTCACTGACCTCAGGCGGCGTCCCAACTCCCTGAAGAATGCCTTTGCTTGAGGCCCAAAGGATACACACATCTCTACCGCCACAGGTACAAACTTGTATGCCGAGTCCAGGTGGGCGTACTTTTCACCCTTCAAAATCTCCGCCTGGGCTGCCACTGCACCAGCCTCAGTGACTGCAGCCAAAAGGTTGGATGGGGCAAAGGTGTCACTGCAGGTTGCATCCCATACCAAGAGTCTACCACTTGACCATGGAATGATGGACATGCCATCAGGTCTCTTTCCATCGGACCGAAGCAGACCTGAGGGCTCCAGCCGGGAAGGGACATTTGCAGCAGTTAATGACCGGTGGATGATGTCATTTAAAGCACCATGGCGAGAAAGCCTTCCCTGACTGTGCCTACAGTTCAACCCATGTGTACCAAACTGGTTGACATCCGATCCACAGTAACTACAAGAGTGTGGCTGGCACAGGGGTACTCCAAGACGTAGCCCAACTGCTATTCGAACTACATCATCGCTCATTCGGAGACCCAGTGAGGAGATTGGCAGGGCATTAAGCCAGGCACCTGACTCACATGCAGACACGGCGAGGAGACGAGCTCTGGTTTTGGGGTCACTAGCATTCCGCAAAAGTGACTCTGCCCTTTCCAAAATACGAGGGATTATTTTATTTGCTTATTTTATTTGTTATTGTTTAATTTTTATTGTTAATTTAATTTCTTTCTATTTTTTAAATATTATTATAGCTGTTACTATCACTGTTGCTATTGCTGTTATTATTTCTATTATTATTGCTATTATTATTATTGCTATTATTATTATTATTACTATTAATACTATTATTATTATTGTTGTTGTTGTTGTTGTTGTTTTTATTATTATTATTATATTATTATTATTATTATTATTATTAATATTATATTGTTATTATATATTTTTTACATCCAGTTCACATGCTAGATGCGTGTGCTGATTCACATGTTGGATGCATGTGCCAGTTAACGTGCTAGACGTGTGTGCCAGTAGCATGTGATAATAGCTAGGAATATAGCCAGCTCACGTGAGTCTTAGCATCTCATTATTCCTATCGAAACGTCGAGACAATAAAATTTCAAGTTGATTTTTGAGAAGGTTATTGTAAAAATAAGAGTCGTTGAAAGTTGCAGAACAGAGAGGTGAAAGTGTGTGGTTTCCATATTGGCAGTATGCTGACTAGGTATTAGGACATTAAAGAGATCCAGACAGAATTGTCTATATAGCGTATTTCTATAATTGTTTGAGTGTTGCAATAATAGCTTAATAATAATAATAACAGCAACAACAACAACAACAACAATAATAATTATTATAATGATGTCAATAATTAATTCGAAATTTACTCTTTGAGGTTTCGACTAGATGCTCTAGCATTTATCAGGAATATTCCTGATGAAGGCTAATAGTCGAAATGTCGAGAGAGTATATTTAAAGTGATTATTGAGAAGGTCATTGCAATTTCATTGTAACTGAGAATTTGTTGAGAATAATAATAATAATAATAATAATAATAATAATAATAATAATAATAATAATGATATCTAATTAAAATGCATGTGTATGGGTTAGTTTCCTATGGGTTAGTTTCCTCAGAAGCTTATCCTTGTGACAAGTCAACAGCACAGAACTGAGCTACATGAGATTATTACCATAGAGATTATTGACATAGAGATTATTACCATAGAGATTATTACCATAGAGATTATTACCATAGAGATTATTGTCATAGAGATTATTCCCATAGAGATTATTGCCATAGAGATTATTACCTTAGAGATTATTACCGTAGAGATTATTACCATAGAGATTATTACCATAGAGATTATTGTCATAGAGATTATTACCATAGATATTATTACCATAGAGATTATTACCATAGAGCTTATTACCATAGAGATTATTACCATAGAGATTAGATTATTACCATAGAGATTGTTACCATAGAGATTATTTGGTTTGCCTCAACTTTTGTGGCATTCGATTGCATAAAAACTAAAAAAGGTATATTGGGCATGTCAGATCACATGCTCGTGCATTGCCATATCACTAACATTTGCATGTTTTCCTAACCCAAGAAGTGAGCAGTTGGTTTTCCTTAAGTTTACTCCTGTGACAATAGTTATCAACAAAACCAAGTAACTACTTGTAAATTACAAGTTAGTTAGTACAAAAATACCAAAAATTAAATAATTACATAAATAAACAACTAAATAACTAAAAAAGCTAATTACAAGTTATAATTTTATGCATCTAAGTGTATTACATGGCATGTGCTTCTACTTTAGTAATAATCACATATGATTGGTTGGTTATACTGCTGCTTTACTATTAAAACTAACAAATAGAAAGTTGACAAGTACGGCACACACGGCCTCAGTTGTAAGTATAGCCAAGGGCGTCACTCCAGACACGGGGAAGTGAATGAGATCATCCGGCGGTCCTTGGCAGCCATCAAGGTTCCCTCGCACCTGGAGCCTCCGGGCTTGTCACGTTCTGATGGTAAGCGTCCGGATGGGGCTTCCGTCATTCCCTGGAAGAATGGGCGTATTTTGGTATGGGATACCACAATTGTAGACACCTTCGCTCCCTCCTACGCCTCCTTGTCTTCTGATGGCCCTGGCTCGGTGGCAAGCATTGCCGAATACCGTAAGAGGATTAAATACTCCTCTTTGGCTATCTCCCATTTTTTTGTGCCAATCGGGATCGAGACGGCTGGTTCATTTGGCAAGTCTGCAGGTCAATTCTTTTCAGATTTGGGTAACCGTCTCAAACGGGAAACGGATGATCCTCGCTCCGCCTTTTTCCTTTCCCAGCGGATTGCAGTAGCCGTTCAGCGAGGTAATACTGCAGCTGTGCTGGGCACCAGCTTTAGTTGTAATGACGATTATTTTTTATAAGTAGTCTATTAAGATATAATTATTGTTTTAATGTTTGTTTGTTATTCTGTTTATTGGACATGGTATTTAATATGGTAATTATGAGTCGTTACAAATAGAAACAAGACAAAAATGTTTTCACTATATTAAATTTATAGTCATTTTACCAAAATGTAGGCAACTAACATTTTACTGGACCCGTCATATAAAATGAAGGCCAAATATATCTTTTTTAATTTTGTATATATTTATTTTGAAGTCCATGGTAAAGGATATTGTAAATGCTGGTTCTCTACAGTGGGTAAATTCTTGTTTCATTTCTTTTTTAGCTAGCTATATATATATATACATATATATAATACATATTAAACCCATGATATATACATGTGTACTGTTAACTATTGTCACGGGTGTAAGCTTCTGAGGCAACGGTGCAGCTGCTTGTGCTTTTTTTTTGTGTGTGTGTTTTTAATTAAAATTTTTTTTAAATATTATTACTATTTTTTTGGTAAATTTTCTGCTATGATGTTAATTAACATCAAATAATTTTTACAATTTCATTATAATATATATATATATATGGAGTTCATATAGTTTATAGAACCCCCTTCCCTTCAAGTTCAATAGTTCAAGTGATGACATTAAGGAAATGGCTTGTTCCAAAATCTGATGGCAAAGATCCCATTACTGAGGCTGCACTCCCACGCTGCACAGCCACTTGTGCTGGCTGTTAACTAGGTATATAACAATTCTGAGGAAACCAACCGATACACATGTAGTTAACTGGTTTTGTCTATTGTCATAAATAAACATCTGAGTGTATCTGCTTGTTGGCTCAGCCCAGGATATTGCACTTGTACACAGATATTGCACTTGTACAAGCAGTTTATGGAATTGATGACCTTTTAACCGATTTCGGCTGAACTGAGAAAAACGCTGCAATACAGTTTGAAGTTTGAAGTTGAAGATGAATTTCACAGTTCTTAAGTTAATTAATGGACTTTTTTTGCTGCAGTTTTAATTAGGATTGATGGAAGGTCTAAAATCAACCGTTTATTATACTAAGATACTATCAAAGTAAGTTTTAGGACTTCATTGTTGTTTTTTGTCCACCATGTCAAAGCAATATAGAGGGTGTTATCGCACTTCCCAAAAGTTATTAGAAAGCAAATTCTTGTCAGTATTTGCTATGAGCCGTGTGTACATCAACTTACCAGCTACATATTGGAGCATGTTTTATCTCACGGTAGTGTTAAAAACCTGAAAAGGTGCAATCAGGTGCTTCAAAATTAAGACTGTGCAAGGAGTAGACTGATTTCACTGGGCCTATTGCATATTGCTTACTGGTTAGAAGTATAGGGCCTTCTATTTCTTATCAGATGCCAAATATTGAACTATATCTAGCCAGCTATATTACTGCATGCACTAAGGCAGCTGGTCCTTTGCTTCTCTTGTAATTTGGTAGGTTTTTGACCAATTCGTTCTGCTACTTATGGCTGGTTTTACTAGTTGATGAACCATCTGGTAAGTCACTTTGTAAAATATCAATGAGTAGCTATGTTAAAATTGAACAGTCCAGCTATGTTGTGATGCTGTGTTTCTACAAAGCTGATATACTTTTGCAGTGTTCTTCTAACTCTACCTCTTCATTTCTACTTCATGGTTCAGTACTCCTATCCAGGTATGATTTGCAGCATTGGCAAAATTCGCAGGCCAGCCCATCCAGACTATCAAGTGGACTAGCTAAGAATTGCATCTGCACAGAAGTTAGTTGATCCAGTACCAGGACAATTGGCTACACTGGCCTGTATTGTTAAGGAATAATGACGGGCGATATGTTACTATTATTTAGCCTTCCCCATTCTATGTATTCCTATCACCTTAAAATGTGATTTGTTATGTCACTCATATTACTGGCACAGGAAGGAGGTGGCTCCCCAGAGGTGTGGAGCCCCTCCCTGTTATTTGGATAGGTTTCTAATTGTCGCTGCCATGTGCTCAATTCTTATACGCTCCATACTCTGTTCTATCTGGCAAGCTAAAGATTCCAACTTTCTTAGCTTCAAAAAGCAAGGATCATGGCTCTGGCTGTATTGGTGGGTAGTGTTATACACTGGATATGTACTATATACAGAGTACCTCTTGAAAATGGAAAATCAGTGTAGGTCCATCTGGTTCCCGCCAATCTCTGCAATGAACCATAAGTTCCCAGAATGATCGTGTTCAAGAATGTACCCATAAACCTGTTTTAGGTACATGTTATCAGTGTGGGTATCCTTGTACTGGTAACCTAGTCAACCATTTGATCAATGTACGTACTAGGCATGTTCATTCATATTACAGCCAATAGTTGAAACACCTCTAGTTGATCTCAAACAAACGAGTTGGTGTAAAAGGTACCCATGGATTACAGTGTGCAGCACACACAGGCTACAAAAACTTTGTCACACATGTCGATTAGCAGAGTGTGATGCTCTAGTCTTTTCGAAGTTCCTACTGATAGATTTCCTTATTGAAGAGGGGTTTAGTGATTGGAAGAAGGCAATAGAAAAGATAAATGAGCATGAAAGAAGTGGAATGCACAGAGAAACTGTAAAGAAGTTAGCTGCACACTCACTACTGATGTACATGCACAGCAAATAGCTCAGATTTCATCAGATCATAAGCAGCATCAATACATATTTTTTAGCTTGCCACTACATGGTTATCATGAAGATGTTTTTGACGCAAGTGCTGGGCCCTCTCCGCATCCCGGTTTGGGTATTCCTTTGGCTTGGAGTAGAGGACTTTGCAGAAATATTATAGGCCTGAGTATTAGAAGGAATATACATACATCTCCTGAAATGGTCATAAAATAATTGTTATTATGGGACACAGAGTACCTCTATGAGAACCAGCATATGGTTCTCCATTATGGCTGATTAGGTAGCTGATGCTTCTCAAAACTGTGTTTGTCCATTTGATGGACAGATGATAACTCTCAGGTCCATGAAGAAGCATTGATTTGGTTCAATTACCTGACACAGAAGGCACTCACTTTTCAATTAGACGCTCCCTTTCTCTGTCACACTGTAGCAAGCCTTTATTGAGCATCAAATATAAAGCAGTGCAAAGGAAGGGGTGCAAGTTCAGGGGAAAATAGGAAGTGAATTATATGTACATTGTCTTGCACATTACAACAAAATGATGTGAGATAGAGATTTCATGGATTTCACCTTACTGGCAACTCATTAAGTTCCAAGTATCTCACAGTATCAGAAATCAAGTAGTCCTAGGAAGTGAAGTATCTTCTCCTTCATTGAGGAATCTATGTCCCACTCAATGGACTCGCAGAAATGGTTCCAAGCATCCTATGATTACCTCACTGCCACATTGGAAGAAGTTAGAGATGAATATGCTGCAATGGGCAATTAAATAGGAAACTTCTTTGGGTCAAAATTGGCCATATTTTTGATATTGATATTATTTTTATTTTGAGGCGTTAAAGATTGTAAGGGGGAAGATTTGATCAAGGCAATTTTCAGAAGTTGGAATCTCATTGCTTGATGTAGCTAATGGAATGCTTTCTCAGTTCCCAATGGTAGCTGACATGGTACAGAACATAGTCCCATCAAGTCAGTAAGTGTAAGGATTATTGCTGAAGGCATGAATCAGTACATATTAATAGAATGCTTGGGGAATGTTAAGAGTCTCCAAACACAAGAGACCTAACAGATACCAACCTAATTCGCTGCCACCAGAGTCTCCCTAACTTCTTCTAGCTAAACCCCAAGCTTGACAAAAGAGTTTTAGATCTTAAGTAGATTATATTAAAACCACAGTCGAATAGCAGAATATGAAGATAGGATGAGACTGCCCAAGCCTGGACTGCAGAGGGGTTTAAATGCCCGTGCAGCCAGTCTTATGATGTTGAACAGTGTGAGAGTAGTAGAATTACTGTATGTCCCTACAGTACTTGTCTAAGAGTGTGAGATGAAATCATGATTGTCCTATGTGTTGATAGTCTGAGATCATGAGTTCTGATTGTCCTCCTATGTGTGATAGTCTGAGGTCGTGAGTTCTAGCTCTATTTATAAATTCTATTAATTTTATAGTTTAATCTTTGCAGGGTAGGGCTGAGGCCTGACAGCTATGTAGGTAGAGGTCTTTGTAAGGCATCCTTTCTGGGTTTGGAAACCTTTGCCTCAAGAGAATACTTTGTGGTTATACAAGTTATGTTGTGTTTGTACAAAGGCACTACACATTCTATAACCTCCTCACAGCTGCAAGTTGGTCTTCGTGGCTTTATACTCTAGATATGGAGGGTGCATCCATGTCCGAAGCAGCTAAAGTACCCTCCAAAATTTCTGTATAATATTTGACCGTTGCGATCATGCTGGAGAGGAGGACCCAGTTAGCCAGCTAGGTTGTCACACTATAATGCAGTGTCCCAAGTGTCAGAAAGGGCAGGGAGGGTCATGATTGTGACTTCTAATGTAGGATGACTGGCCGTCTTTTCCATCGCTTTCAGCATAGCCTACAGGCCCCATAGGTAATATAAAATTATGTTATCCATCATCAAATTAAATTATTATGAATGTTTATCCAGAATACCTTGTGTCCTCTTATTAAGAGGCAACTTTGGTGCATCAGCTGACTGTTTCTTTTTGGGACACAACATTGTTGGTGTTGGAAGTGGAACAGTGGGAGATCGAGTCTGTTGCGGGAAGGGAGGGTCAGCCACTATGAGATCTATAAGTAGATGATGTAATACCAAATTATGTCATCTAGCTATCATCATATTATTATGTTTTCTATTTATTCCTGTGTCCTCATCTTGGTAGGCAACTTCTTGGCGAGAGTGCATGTCGGATTGACTCAACGTTGGAAAAGGAGCAGTGGGAGACCAGTCTGTTTCTGGACAATGCACTCTAGCATGTAATCTGGCCCAGACATTGTATTTAGAAATATCCAATGTCTAGGGCACATCCATTGTGTGCAGCGCAATAATTATTAGTACAGAGGAGAGAGGAGAAAAACAAACGTGTGTGTGTTGTGTATAAATATATTTACCTTCAAGCAGCCTAGGGCTTCATCCATATCTATCCTTGTCCTAGGGTTGTTCCTTTTGGCGAGTTTGCAGCCTAAATGTAGCTATTTCTCAGCGTGAAGTGTTGGGTGACAGTCTCTACTGCGAGCATAAGATGTACAGATGTGTATAAAACGGAAGCGTGACACTATCATTCGTCAGAAACTGGGTTGTGAGTTAGCATCCTCCAACCGTAGCAATTTCTGGAATGAAGTTAAGAAGCTCAAGCACTCAACTTGTGGAAGGCTTTCTTCTTCTTCTTCTGTGGTAGATGGTTTTTCCAATGATGTAGAGATTACTGGTGTTTTTGCCTCTAAACTAAGCAATTCTTCTGCTACATCTGACTTGAACAAAATCAAGAATGATATATTATCTTCACTCTCCTCCTACGATCTTAGTTGCATTCAAGTTACATCAGAATCTGTTAAAAAGAGTCTTGAATGTCTTAAGAGAGGAAAGTCTGATGGTACGTCGTTCACATCAGATCTGCTTATTCATGCAACTAGTGTTCTTCCTGACTGTCTTGCACAGCTTTTTACGACCATATTACATCATGGGTTTATCCCCAAGATGCTGAGGGACTGCACACTTGTTCCTATTCTTAAGAGTCACAAGGATCCCACCAACTCTGACAATTATCGTCCAATAGCCCTAGCTCCGTAAAGTTCTAGAATGGTCCTTTCTGCATCAATATGGCTCTTATCTCTGTACTCTGACTTGCAGTTAGGGTTCAAAAAAGGACTTTCATCTGGCTTCTGCTCTGGCATTTTGTAGAGTGTTATTTCAACGTATAACCACAATGGTTCTAATGTCTTTGCATGCTTTCTGGATGCTAGCAAGGCTTTTGATAGAGTAGATCACTCACATTTATTTGAGCTTCTCCTCAAAAGGGATTTACCTCTTCCCCTTGTCAGATTTCTATTAGCTTGGTACAGAGATCAGGACAACACAGTTCACTGGAATAGTACTTTGTCACATCCTTTCAAGGTCAGTAATGGTGTTCGTCAAGGTGGAGTTTTGTCTCCGATTCTTTTCACTGTCTACCTTGATGTACTCATTTCTAGGTTAGCTCATGCTGGTATTGGATGCCATTTCTCTCATCACTTTGTTGGAGTGCTCTGTTATGCAGATGACATTGTCTTGCTTGCTCCTTCCCTCAATGCACTTCGTATTCAGCTCTCTATTTGTGAACTGTTCTCTAAAGAGTATTTTGTACAATTCGATACTGCCAAAACTTAGCTACTTTGTTTCACTTGCTCTCAACTGATTGCTTGCTCTGCTGGTTCTGTGCATTTCTTAGGTGATCTGCTATCCTTCAGCAACTCTGTTACCTATTTAGGTCACACTCTGACCAGCAATTTGAGTGATTCTGATGATATTTCTAATGCAATCAAGGTCTTGTATCGGAAAGCTAACTGTGTCCTTCAGACGTTTTCTCCCTGCAGTCCTGTCATCAAAACCTTATTGTTCGAGACATACTCTATGTCACTCTCTGGAGCCGTCACTTGGAATCTTAGTTGCAAGCAGTTGGGGTCATTAGAGATCGCGTTCAACAACATCCTGAGAAAAATTTGGAAGCTACCGAGACAGGCACACACCAGGATTGTACATCAAGTTGCTGGTGTCCCCAGTGTATTTAACCGTTTAATCAAGAGGTTGTTTCATTTTATTAAACGAGCTAGCAAATCAGATTCGTCTCTCATCAGACACATGTATGATTATTGCCACAATAAAGTCTACACCACACTTGGTTTTAACATTTTGAATTATTCTCGATATTACAAACATTATTATATCCAAGATGTCAACTGTGCTGATACTGTTCGTTATTTGTGCATGTTTCGTTCTCGATCTCATTAAGTCCATGATACACTCCATTTGTTGTTATTGATCATCTTCTATCTCTCGCATTGTAATGTAATCATTGCACCTTCACTGGTGTGTTATCCAATTATAATAATAATAAAACAGTACGTGTACTGCAGTTATATGTGGGACCCAGCTGAATCTTGCCGCTCTGGGGTCAGTTAATACACAGTACGACAGAACGAACTCGGAATCTGTGCTGCGTGCCTACTTCCAACATTCCCGTTTCACAACTACCGCATTGCATGCGTTATGATGACAAGCGGGTTGGAAGGGAATAAAACTGTACAGGAGAAATTCGAAACGGTTCGCGAGACAATTTGACTCCCTGTAATCAGCTAGCTACTCAACTATGTGATGCTTGTGAAGAAGGCATTCGTATGTATAGTTATTCTTATAGGATCCTTGATAATAGTCGCTTACTTTGGGTTCTTGGAGAACATTCAACGTTTACCCACACCCACGAATGACTACAGTGAGAAACGTAGTTTCAAGTCTTGGAGAGATGGAGCTGTGATACAATATATATCCAAGAACTGCAGCAAGATATTCAGTGGAGATGCAGAAGAGGTAAAAAGGGTCAACGTTGAGACTGCCAAGTGGAAAAATTCATTGAGTGACCAAGTTTTTTCAAAATGATCATGAACTGTTCTTGGGTAGAGTACTACTTTAGCAACAACTTTTACATCACAGAACTGGAGCGATCTTTTCCGATAGCTTTCTCATTTCTTGTACACAGAAGTCCTCAGCAAGTTGTGCGACTGTTGAAGGCAATTTACAGACCACACAACCAGTATTGCATAATCCTTGATTTGAAATCAAAACCAAAATGTATTGACACGTTTAGAAACATTGCTGCATGCCTGAGCAATGTGCATATTGCTTCAAAACTAATATGAGTGCAGTGGGGACACCATTCCATTATAGATGCCCAGATGATCTGTCTCAAGGACTTGATGGACTTACGAGATTGATAGTCCAACAAGACCAAGTGGAAGTATGTTATCAATTTGTGTGGCACTGAATTGCCACTGGCTACCATGAGATGGTTTCCCAACTCATAAAACTCAATGGATCTTCAGCTACTGCTCCTTTTCGAGTAAATGATGCTGAATCATTGGGTAGATTGACAGGCAAGATTCTTTTTAACTTGCCGTACTACAAAAGTTCAACCTACATGAGGTTGACTTATGACTTTGCAAACTTTCTCTTCACCAATTCAACAGCCATTAAACTTCGGGACTTTTTTAAACCATGTTTTATTCCTGAAGAGCACTTTTATGCTACGCTCTCGGCTATTCCAGGGGTCCCAGGAGGGTTCAATCCCAATATTTTGACAGTGCACATCAATTACTCCATGTGGCAGAATATACAGAAAAAGCTACACTGCAGAGGAAAACTATTTCACAATCTATGCATTCCGAAAATAGGTGATTTGAGAACAATATGAGCGCAACAAGAAATGGTGAAGAAGCTCTGTTCTTCAACAAGTATTATATGGAGTATGATCACACTCTCATGGACTGTATGGAGGAAGAGCTAATAGCTAGAAACAAGAGAGAGTTTGAGGAAGACAGTAAATACGAATCATAACAATCTAGGAAGGGTTATGTGGGACTATAGCTTCCAATATCCCCACCCCCCCTTTTTTTAAACATTAACTGGCTGAAATAAAAGCTTCTGGTACAAAATGGTGTTAATTAGAGAGCTGGTATATACTATTTCACTAATATTATGTGGCTAACCGTAATTGTAACCATCCCTCCTAATCAGTCATTATTAGGCATATCGCACACCAGCATATTTGTTGTTTCATGTTACTCATATGTTAAACTTGTATATACATGTTCTACAAGCAGTATAGTCCACAAATTACAATCCTTAGTAATCCGCATAAACTCTGTTGTTCATGTGCCACGTCTGGCATGGTTGTGTTAGAGATAGAATTTGTAATATCCTCCCCTAAATAGTCCCCTTCCCCAACCCATGACCATCTGTAACAAAAGCTACCATTTAATAACTTCAAGTACTAAAAAGCGTAATAGAGGTTACAAGTTGCAAGTGCAAATTTTCATGCTGAGACTTGTTCTAGCAACTGCTTTACTTATTAACAATGACAAGCACTCGGCCCAACGACAAGTTGTCCTAACTTTAGTTACTTTTAAAGTTAGGATATAGTTAATTCTTAGCATTATAAGTTTCTATGTTGATAGTTTGTGGTTACTCAGTCAGGAATTTATATGGTGTTGCTGAGTGTATATACTCCGAGTATAGCCAAGTTAATGGTATGGTAAATGATCCAAGTAACATTTGGGACTAGTTGAGATAAAACACCCATAATTAGTATGAAGCCAGACTTTGATGGAGGCCTCAAAGAGATCAGCGTTCTGTTTAGAGCTAATTTAAGATGACAGTTGTTTCAGACTATAAAACATGGAGAAGTCCTGAGGGGTTATAGAAGCTTAGGGATAGAAAATGCATTATGCAGCAGGATTAAGGCGTCCTGAGCAGAAACGAACTTGAGTCTGTCCCACATGACCTCAAGGGCACTGATTTTCTCCTTGAGAACAGTTGAGTCAGAATCTACACTACCCAGTGGAGAATCCAGGAGATAGGCATCAGAGGGATCAACCACATGAACTCTTGGGAGAAAGCATAAGATGGTTCCTCTCGAAACTGCATCATGGCAAATGATCTCAGACTTGTCGTTGTTTAAAATTGACCCAATCTTTTCAGTTTCTTTAATGAGCTCTAGATCATGAATTATATCTTCCGTTGAGTCCCCCAGAGTAATGTCATCTAAAAACATTACACACACATCTGATGACAGCTGAGCACAGTTATGATGGAGTGAATGACAAAAAAAGGAGGGGGCCAAGGGGATCCCCCTGCTGCACCCCTTCTGCTGATTGCAAGGACACCCAAGAACAAGGAGGATGGTGAAGAGTATACAGAATGAACAAAAGGGTAGATTACAGGTGCTAAGGTATAGACAGCTTCCAACATCTTGTCTCTACGTACGGAATTGGAAGCATTTTTGATGTCAAGCTTTACTACTGCATGGTTAGGTTGCAGGTTGTTAAGAAACTGCCTGGTGGCATGGACAGCTGCTTCACCCCCCTCCCCTCACTGATTCCAAAACCCAGCTGCCTGGGTGCTAGCAGGGATGCCATGTCCTCGCTTACCACGTTCCCAGCTATCTTGGCCAATAGCCGACGAAGGGTGCATCCTATTGCTATTGGTCTAACCCCACCTCCTTTCTCTAGAGCCAATAGGGTAACCCCAAAAAAGGAAGGACGGATAGAGGAAAGAATTCTTCCCTCTAGGACCATGGTAGAGAAGGCAGCTAAGACAGAGAGAAGGGGGGAGACTTCATTTGGATACTTCAGCATGTCCTTCAGATGTTGTGGTCTTAAACCATCCGGACCACCAGCTGACCCACAGGGGAAGGATCGGATGCTCGAGCAACATCCCCTTCTGAAGCCGCCAATGGCACAGGAAGGACATCAGGGGTGGGTGGGATGGACGCATCAGGATGAGGAGATGGGTGCTTCTGTATAAGGGCAGAGAAGGTGGCATCACACCTTTCAGCCATAGAAACTTCCAAGCAAACAGCTCCTTTAAAATCTCCCTCCTCCAGCTTCTCAGACACTCAGCGACCCAGTGACTTCATGAGACCCAGAACAGTAGCTCTGCTCTTCCTAAGGGGGTTTCTTGGAACAGGGGGATCTTTCTCCTCACTCAGCTGCTTATTAATCCCAGATGCTAAGGACCAATGCTGACCACACCTTGGGGGCACTCTCAGACACCTGGAAGTGAAGAGGAAAAGCCTCTCCCAAGCACTTTCAGATTTACTGAAAACCACACCTTCCAATATGGTAACAAACTTTGAAAGGGCAAGGGCTCTGGATCCACTAGGGATCCTCTTTAGGATCTTAGACTTGGGTGTTTGACTAAAACTGAACCCCAAAAGTGGTGGCTCACCATTTGGAGAGGTTGCTGGAGAGGAAACAGGTGGACCAACCTCACCACCTGGCGTAGGGCTACTTGTAGGTGGCAATGCTACAGCAGGAACTCCCGGTGGCTGATTCGATCCTGGGCAGCAGCTATTCAAGGGTCCGTGAGTACATACTAGGCCTGCCGAAGTCACAGAGAAACACCTCAAACAAACAGGACAGGTAGAGCGAGCGGACATTTATTTTATTTGCTAACAGTGCAAGGCTAAAAAATAAACAACTAAATAACTCAAAAGCTAACGACAAGTTATAATTTTATTATGTGTAAGTGTATTTCATGCCATGTGCTTCTACTAGTAATAATCACATATGATTGGTTGGTTCTTGTTAATCTGAATAGGTGGCTGCTTTACATTAAAACAAACAAATAGAAACAAGACAAAAATATTTTTACTATATAATGTATATAGACCACCAACATTTTACTGGAACTGTCATATAAAATGAAGGCCTTTTTTGAATTTTGTATTTATTTTGTAGTTCATGGTAAAGGATGTTGTAAATGTTGGTTCTCTACAGTGGTAAATTCTTGTTCCATTTCTTTTTTATCTAGCTATATATATATACTGTATATACATATACATGGTAGTAATAGAAAAGTACTCGGATGGCTAGTCCTACTATAGTTTAATGCGAATGCAATCCTCAGGGACAATGAGCAACTGAGGTGGCATGTGAGCATTCTCTTCTTGTGTAAACTTTCAGTTGACATAATGCAGACTTGCTCAATAACTACACCACGGCTTTTCATCAGGGATAAAATCAAATGAGATTGTTATATACCGTTAGCACCACATGATGCAAACCACACCCTGGCACATGTGTCCCACGCGTGAAATGGAAATGGTAATAATATTATAATAAAACTATCCAACTGATTCTTCTATAGCAATAAGTGAGTATGTGCATATGCAATAGAGCATCAAATAAACAATTGGATATCTAAGGACATTTCTACAGTGAGAATACCAAGTATAGAATATATATATAATATATTACTTGGGTGGAAACCAGGTATTGCTCATACAAAACAGAAGTGATGAAAGTATTGATCCCAGATCATATTATTTTATAGCTCATCTCTCTGCACCCGCTTTTAAAACATAATAGTTGCCTGGTAAGTGGAATCTGCTGTACCCAATAGCTTGATTCTCAATGAAGCAGGACCTATATGCATCCAGTAATCTGTGCTTCCCATGAGGCATAGCTTAGGCACCCAGTAGCCATGAAGCAGATCTTAGGTACCCAGTGGCTGTACTGCCCATTAAGCAGATCTTAGACACCAAGTAGCTGTGCTCCCCATGAAGCGCATTCAGTAGCTGTGCTCCCCATGAAGCAGAGCTTAGGCAACCAGTACCTATAAAGCAGAGCCTAGAATAACTTTTGTGGCTACTCTTTCCCCCCCCCCCATCAAACATGTCGGTGACCATAATACCATCTGTGAACTTTGACAATTCAGCAGTAATAGTGTTTAAAAAAAAATAGAATAGGGCTAGAGTATCCTCACTAGCAAACTGTTATGTGAGCCTGATCGTTTGTTGGTAATGCCGTAATGATCATTCAAGATCAATCTTGAGGGATCTTTGCAAGAATTGACTTGCAAGATCTAACATCAGGTTTGATATTTGAGAACACAAAGAAAAATGCAAATGGAGGTATTTCAATAAACAGAATGGCCACTGGCAATCACAAATATCCTGTAGTTTCTCTATTCTCACCCCCAAAAGTAAACGCAGAGTAATTTTTGGTTCAAACCTTACTTGGATTATCTTATCCTTATGCCATACAAAGTTTGGTCTGTGAAATATAAGCTAACGCACACACACACACACACACTTTTGCAGATTAGATATATTAGATTTGACTAGGGGGCTAGACAAAAGAAAAAAAGGGGGGAAAGTGAAACAGGAATTGAACAGACCACAAATACTTATAGGACCCTTTACCTATTAATATAATGAACAGCATGGATATTTTATTATTATTCATTGATGGGTAAAGGATCATACATTTGTTTAGGGATTCCGGTATTTATTTTTGCTTTTAATACAACATTTTTGTCTTGTATCTAGCTAGTATTTATTATATATATAATCAGTCAAGCAGCTACTTAAAGAGTTAGTTTGCACATGTGCCTATATATATATACAGATACGTGGATCATAAGTGGTTTGTTGAAAGTTTGTGCTATTATCACAAGAGTAAATTTATGAGGAAACAAATTCTCAACTGCGCTAGACTAGAATTACACACTCTGGCATGTTTAGTTATGACCTTTTACCGATTTTCAGGTGTTTTTACTGAAGATTAGTTGCTAGACAATTTGGAGTCTTTGGGTAGTTAACCAATTTGGAATCTTTGGGTAGTTAACCCATTGTTGAACCAGAGTTATGTGGGGGGAGGGGGGGGAAGTAGATATTAGAACTCACTTTAGTAGCTGCTTAGTTAACCTAATGGTAGTTATGTTAGATTCAAGAAGGAATTTATATATATATATAGCAAACATGTAGTAAAAACAAATGAAGTTCAACTCTCGGGGATCTGCTGTCCTAAGTTACTCTTGTAGTGACAGTGAACAGAACAGACCTTCAACAATACAAAGGTAGTAAATAAAAAATTCATCCTCAAGATCTTGTATCAATCTACCTTTCCACCACACATACCTCATGGGGTGCAATATAACTTGGCCAGAAGACTTTAACTTGCAATGTTTCTTGATTCAGTAAAACAAACAAAATCAGTCATCGATGCCATAAACACACTTGTATACTGCAATGTTGAGTCTAGCTAAGCCGAATCAGCAAGCAGTTGCACGTCTCTACTACCAAGTAGTGATCACTTCATTCCCCAGAAGTTTACCCTCCTGACAGCACATTAAATTACCAGCACAGGTCTTCAATAAAAGTGGGCATATAACCACTACCTTGATGCATGTATATATATATCATGTGTATACATGAAGGCCCAAGTGAGTGTAGACTTTATAATAACCAGTAAGTTTTGGTGTTGTATTTCTCGTAGATGGCTTTGACTATAAAAAGACAAATGGAAACATTACAAAAATGTTTTATTACTTTAATGAAAAACTATTATACCCGATGAAGGCAGAGCATCTAGTCGAAATGTCGAGAGAGCAAGTTGATTTCTGAGAAAGTCGTTGTGAAACTGTTTCTTTAAAAAGAAAAAAAGAAGAAGAAAAAGGTACTACAAGACCATTTATCTATTTATAGGTTTAGTGCAATAAAACTTAGTCCAATAAAACTGACTCAAAAATCATACACTCTATCCAGTATCTCCCCTGACTGTTGATACAACTGGTGAATGTAGCTATACAAATTCTTCTTCTATGTGAGGTTGGCCATGGATTTTCTGGTCATAGAGAATTGTTTCTGTCTATCCAATTCATGGTCTATTTGCTCTCGTGCACGATCGAACACTGATGCAAGCCATTTCCAAAGTTCAGCTACATGATCTTGTGGAGAGAGATACTCCTAAGCATCACAACTATGGGCACTTGCTTGGCGCTCAAACACGAGATAAAATGAACTATAGCCAGTGGTATTGCAGGCTATGGACAATGGTTGCAAGTGATCATCCCATTTGTAGCAATTGTCGTTGCCAGCATCCATGGAGAATAGAGTCTGGTTATACCTCTCAATTAAGCCATCTGGTTGTGGATGGTAAGCAGTATACTGTGTTTTGTTGATGCCAATGCCAAGTATATAGCTTGCATATTTCTGCGGTTCAAATTGAACTCCTTGGTCTGAATGGATTTGTTCCAGTGGTGAAAATCAACAAAAGAATTCTTCTTCAGTCAGTTTTTTTAGCCACAGTGTGGGCTTCTTGGTTTGGGTTAAGGTGGGCCTCCATCCAATGTGTGAAGTAATTTCCAGCTGTTAATTTGTTTCCACATTCAGATTCAGGAAATGGCCAATATATCTACTGCTATATATATATTATATATACATATACAAACTGCATGGCTGATATCCAACTTTTACGCTCTGTAGTGGGGCTCTGTTTGTTGGAGCTGATGTCTCCATGCTCAGCTTATACAGGTTCACAAATATCCTGGTATTATCCTAGCCAGTAGAACTTTTTCTTCACCTGCTGAACATCCCGTATCTCCTTCGTGTAGGTCTCATTGAATGGTTTCTTTCAATGATGCTGGGGCTACCAGCTGTAGAAACTGGTGCTCATCTTAGGGATTTTCACATTGCCTAACCAAACACAATCATTCTGTATGATAAGCTGGTGCCATAGCTGCAGCAGTCGTCTAGCTTGAGGGCCTTTGGCTTTAACTTCCTGTTCACTTGGTTGTACGCCATTTTCCTTTGCTATACAATTAGATCATCTTCTAGTTGTTGTTTGCGGAAGGTCTGAGTTTGGCCTGGACAATCCGACCAAGTGTTTCGTCTTGAGAATACTCATTTGCACTGTTCGCAGAGGAGGCATGATAATCTGGCAGCATTAGTGTGCCTGCGTCCTGGACGACAAAAAATGTCGAAGTCGAACTGTTGCAAGCATTCCAACCAACATGCTAATTGTTCTTCTGGAACTTTGAAGCATCTTAACCATGCTTTGTGGTCTGTACATATTTTTAATGTCTGCCCAGCTAGAAACGGCTTGAAGTGTTGTACAAAGAGCCAGTGGCTCATGCGCCTGATTCCAAAATACAGTCTTTCCAGCTGGTTAAGTGTTCAACTTGCATATTCAATTATCATTCTTGTCCGGACTTTTTGTGACTGTACTGCTCCAATTCCACTGTTGCTAGTATCTGTATCCAAAGTAAATAATCTGGATATGCTAACATAAGGGCTGATATCAATGTTTGTCTCAAACTCTCAAAATCATTCTGATTCTCCGAAATGATGTTCCCCTTTCTGTTAGTTTGTGCAGTGGCCAGGCAATTTCAGGTAAGTCACGAATAAATCACCTGAAGTAACCAGCAAATCCAAGAAAGTATTGTACTACTCTCGTATTTTTCGGCACACCACCCTTGATACTATATTCTCACCTTCTGTTTGTAAAAGGCACTTGTTTGGTTTGAGCTTCAAGCCCAATTGACAGTCTCTGGAACACAGTTTCCAGGTTTTATATATATATAAAGATAATTGCAAAAACTTCGTTCTTCAGAGCCTTTAGCAACATCTCTCTTTTTTCAGCTTTAATTTTAGCAGCCTGTTCAGTTATGGTAAGAGCAAAAGCACTAACACCAAGAACTTTTATTTTGCTTCCTTATATATAGCAGGCAGCTTTTTCGTGCACAAAATCATTCTACAGCTTTTTTTCCAGTTCTGAAAACGTCCCTTAAAAGTCATAGTCAGCAAACCTTTATTTTGTGTCAAAGGCAATAATAGCAGAATAATTTTCTTCTGCTGCTAACAAAATAATGGATCCATGGAATATCCGCACCATTGAACATTGAAAGTATGCTGTACCTTTACCATTTTTTTTCTTCCTGCTAAACTTTTGCTTGCTAAACTTTTGCTGGATTCTTTGGCTGATTAGGTTTCCTCAACCACAGCAATCTGAAGTGTATCACTCACTAATGTGCATCAAGAATAGACAAAAAATTAAACAAGTGTCTGTCTGACTTGCCCATTCTCTGGCACAGGAACATTTGAAATAGATAGAGCCTCATCAGAATTAGAAGTGGACTGGATTCTACTTGAAAGATCACCAATAAAAAATGTATTCTTCCATCAAATTCAATTAAGATATAGCTGCATACCTTGTCTCTGAATAAGGTCTCTTACTTCCACTACTGCTACTATAGGAGAAAGATTGCAGCTGACTCTGTCTCTTATGGATAAAGATGTGACCTTGGTCTACAGTGCCTGCTGCATACAAAGTTAGTGATAACAACCAACACTCCTTTTTTGTAGTTGACAAATAAACTGGACAAAGTGAACAGTTCTTAGGTTGCTTTGCAAAATGCATTCCTGTAACTAGTGAAAACTCAGCACTAAATTTCATGGACCATGTTGGAAAATGGGGGAATTGCCCCAGCCTCATGCAGTATGAAGGTGATGCAAGGCATAGTAGACCGACTTGAACATTTGACAGACATGTCCCTCAAGTGTTAATGATTGCCTAAATTTATGCCCATGAATGTCCCCCCTGCCCCCTAAATTAGGAAGATCCCTTTCCTATCTATCAAACCTCATTACAGCACATTTATATAGCAGGGTTGAAGGACATACTCCACTTTTTGTACCAGTCAAACACTCCAAGTAATTGTAGTCCGTATAATACACAACATTGCATTGGTTAGCTCAGTTATATATACTGAATAACTTGTTCTATGAGATAGCTGGCTGATAAAAACAAAACAAAACCAATAACAACAACAAATATATATGTAAAGTCAGAAATGAATATCGACTTGTCAACAACAAAAATGGAATAAAAATTTACCTGACCACAGACACTTACAGTTCCCACTATCACAATGAAGACCACATCATTATACTGCTTTCTCTATATTTATTTAAAGCTGTACACATGTTCATTGGTAAACAGTCCTAAATGTTTGTGGTATACATTTGGCAACTTTTTTTCTTTTTTGTTTGGTAAATCCATGTCTTCCATGTCTTTAATGGGTAATAAAAACTACCAAAATGACAGTCATTACTATAAATTGTATTTCAATGCTGAAAAATAATGCAACTACATGTAAACTGAAACTCATATATATATATAAATATATAATATATATACAGTGTATATAAACACGCATTAAACATTCCCTGTGATTGCAAGAGCAGTAGTAATTATGTGTACACAGTTTGTGCTCTCTCTATATATACAAATATATTTCCTAGCAAATGAATTTGCAACAATTTCTGAACATGGAGTTTTTCTTTAGAAGTTTGGTGTAGCTGGAAGGAGCACACCTTTGTTGCATTAGCTTAGCAATGAAGAGAGGAATGCAGCTGGCTGCTGTAATGACAACCGTCTTCCACATAAACCCAAACGTCAGCAGAAATGAAGTGTCTGAACAACAAGAAATAACAGAGATCACACATCATATGGCTACAGACACTAGTCCCTTCTTTGGTCAATCTCACTGCACCACTGCTACAGACAGTCCCTTCTTTGGTCAATCCCACTAGTCCCTTCTTTTAACTGCACCACTCACTGGCTACAGATACTATATAGTCCCTTCTTTGGTTTTAGTTCATCTTAAAAACACTTTGCAGTCCAAGATTATACGTATAGGCTCATGCAGGAGTAATCAATGTATAATCCTAGATGTCAGTATTCCCAAGTTTCAGCAAATTCTAATGCCCAGCAATACCCTCAATTTGTCTCGGCTAGGGCTAGGGCTAGGGCTAGACACACATCATGACAACCAACAAGTCTCCACCGCGTGTGCGGTACATAATTACCAAAGAAATCTTTGAGGAGCACAAGAGACGTAATGTAGACGGCGATGCTGAATACCTCAGCAGCTAGCATGAGCCCGTGCCAGGTCCTGATGGTAAGGGCCACCATGAGGAGTTCGGTGAGGACCAGGGCCGTGAAGGTGATGGACACCACGTGGATGAACTGAGCATCGAACAAGAGGAAGCCTAGCAACATTATCACACTACCTGCATGGAGAGAGGAGAATGGAGAGAGGAGACATGGAGAAATGTCACTACACTTGCGCTAGAGCCAATTCTTTTTCAAGTTTTTCCCCTCCTTCTTTCTGTCCGAGTATGACCGAGGAATGAGATATACTTTTAAGGATGCACTGTATAGTAAGAGACATGGACAAGGAGGCCTACATACTGTAGGTGAAGCTACAGCTCGAGTGGCTGGCTCTAGAGCTATTATTTGAATGCTTGATGACTTATTTTATTTTTTTAAAGAAATTTATCTTAGTGCAAATGTGAAATACTGTATTGGGTCACCTACGTGAACTTTGTTTTACCTCCACTCCAGAAAGTGATAAAAGCTGTCAATTGAGCTTCAATCACGTCTAGAGCATGGGTTTCTCTCATGCTCTAGAGCTGATTCTAGCTCAAGAGAAACCCATGCTCTAGAGCTGATTCTAGCTCAAGAGAAACCCATGCTCTAGACCTGATTCTAGCTCAAGAGAAACCCATGCTCTAGAGCTGATTCTAGCACAAGAGAAACCCATGCTCTAGAACTGATTCTAGCTCAAGAGAAACCCATGCTCTGTAGCTGATTTAACTCAAGAGAAACACATGCTATAGAGCTGATTCTAGTTCAAGAGAAACCAATGCTCTAGAGCCGCAAGAGAAACCCATGCTCTAGAACTGATCCTAGCTCAAGAGAAACCCATGCTCTGTAGCTGATTTTAACTCAAGAGAAACACATGCTATAGAGCTGATTCTAGTTCAAGAGAAACCCATGCTCTAGAGCCGCAAGAGAAACCCATGCTCTAGAACTGATCCTAGCTCAAGAGAAACCCATGCTCTGTAGCTGATTTTAACTCAAGAGAAACACATGCTATAGAGCTGATTCTAGTTCAAGAGAAACCCATGCTCTAGAGCCGCAAGAGAAACCCATGCTCTAGAACTGATCCTAGCTCAAGAGAAACCCATGCTCTGTAGCTGATTTTAACTCAAGAGAAACACATGCTATAGAGCTGATTCTAGTTCAAGAGAAACACATGCTCTAGAGCTGATTCTAGCTCAAGAGAAACCCATGCTCTAGAGCTGATTCTAACTCAAGAGAATCACATGCTCTAGAGCTGATTCTAGCACAAGAGAAACCCATGCTCTAGAACTGATTCTAGCTCAAGAGAAACCCATGCTCTGTAGCTGATTTAACTCAAGAGAAACACATGCTATAGAGCTGATTCTAGTTCAAGAGAAACCAATGCTCTAGAGCCGCAAGAGAAACCCATGCTCTAGAACTGATCCTAGCTCAAGAGAAACCCATGCTCTGTAGCTGATTTTAACTCAAGAGAAACACATGCTATAGAGCTGATTCTAGTTCAAGAGAAACCCATGCTCTAGAGCCGCAAGAGAAACCCATGCTCTAGAACTGATCCTAGCTCAAGAGAAACCCATGCTCTGTAGCTGATTTTAACTCAAGAGAAACACATGCTATAGAGCTGATTCTAGTTCAAGAGAAACCCATGCTCTAGAGCCGCAAGAGAAACCCATGCTCTAGAACTGATCCTAGCTCAAGAGAAACCCATGCTCTGTAGCTGATTTTAACTCAAGAGAAACACATGCTATAGAGCTGATTCTAGTTCAAGAGAAACACATGCTCTAGAGCTGATTCTAGCTCAAGAGAAACCCATGCTCTAGAGCTGATTCTAACTCAAGAGAATCACATGCTCTAGAGCTGATTCTAGCTCAAGAGAAACCCATGCTCTAGAGCTGATTCTAGCTCAAGAGAAACCCATGCTCTAGAGCTGATTCTAGCTCAAGAGAAACCCATGCTCTAGAGCTGATTCTAGCTCAAGAGAAACCCATGCTCTAGAGGTGATTCTAACTCAAGAGAAACCCATGCTCTAGAACTGATTCTAGCTCAAGAGAAACCCATGCTCTATAGCTGATTTTAACTCAAGAGAAACTCATGCACTAGAGCTGATTCTAGTTCAAGAGAAACACATGCTCTAGAGCTGATTCTAGCTCAAGAGAAACCCATGCTCTAGAGCTGATTCTAACTCAAAAGAAACACATGCTCTAGAGCTGATTCTAACTCAAGAGAAACCCATGCTCTAGAGCTGATTCTAGCTCAAGAGAAACCCATGCTCTAGAGCTGATTCTAGCTCAAGAGAAACCCATGCTCTAGAGCTGATTCTAGCTCAAGAGAAACCCATGCTCTAGAGTTGATTCTAGCTCAAGAGAAACCCATGCTCTAGAGCTGATTCTAGCTCAAGAGAAACCCATGCTCTAGAGCTGATTCTAGCTCAAGAGAAACCCATGCTCTAGAGCTGATTCTAGCTCAAGAGAAACCCATGCTCTAGAGCTGATTCTAGCTCAAGAGAAACCCATGCTCTAGAGCTGATTCTAGCTCAAGAGAAACCCATGCTCTAGAGGTGATTCTAACTCAAGAGAAACCCATGCTCTAGAACTGATTCTAGCTCAAGAGAAACCCATGCTCTATAGCTGATTTTAACTCAAGAGAAACTCCTTGAGCTAGAATCAGCTCTAGAGCATGGGTTTCTCTTGAGTTAGAACCAGCTCTAGAGTATGGGTTTCTCTTGAGTTAGAGAGTCAGAGGTATCCTTTGAGGCACAGCCTAAGGCTTGGCCTTTTTGGCCACTACAGGAATAATGAAGCGTAAGGTTCTTCCATGACTTGCACCTTGGTAGATGCTGATGAGAACCCAAATGGAGAACGTTTTCAGAGTGAGAGAGCGTCCTTTCATAAGCTCCTGGTAGAGTTCGGGGTACATGAGAGCCACATCCGCAGACACATCCTCATCCAGGACTAGCGACAAGACAGGAGCCATTGTGTACAGAGTGCTGTAACTAAGAGTACACAGAGATGTTGCTGCAGTAAGGACTAAGCATTCCACTCAACTACAACAGCCCAAACTTCACAGGCCACATGGAACACACCAACCCACATAAATCCCTATGAAACCAGTCAACAAACACGTTCCTATTAGAACCAGCCGTCCTAGCATAAATGCTGGATGAGCAGGTACCTTTAGACTTTAGAGGATCTTCTTTTTGTCAGGTGCCTTCTTTACTGTTGGTACTGTTTGGGTTCTTGTCTAGGGTCTAGCTGACGTCCAGAAAAGTTTGCAGATGTGGTGTCTGTGTTTTTATTCATTCATGAGTGCCAGGATCATGCAGAAGGTCGGAATCGACAACTTCACCGGTGGAACAGGATTAAAAATGTGGACATGTAATGTGGACTTGTTTTCAACATTTTTGAGTGCTCACTGATGCATTGGTTCCAGTTTGGATAAACTGTAGCTCACTTCTCAACTGCTTAAGAGCATCCATTTTGGATTTTAACCCAGAAAATAAAATACATGCTGTGGAACACTGAAAATAGTCGCCACGAAATGGGGGTTTAAATAATAAATTTTTGCACATCAACCCCCTCAATAATTTCACAAACCCTGATTTCAAAAGAAAGACTGTTGAAAAGACACTTTACCATTTATTCCCTCCCCCTCCTCCTTCCTTTCTCCACCCCTCCCTCCCCTTCCCTTTTCCCCCTCCTCCTTGCTTTCTCCACCCCCTCCCTTTCTCCCCTCCCTCTCCATTTCTCCTCCTCCCTCTGCAACCTTGAAATCCTCTACATGTTTTACATGAATTTTACTACTTACAATGACCTTCTCAATAATCGACACTTGCTCTCTCAACGTTTCGACTAGATGAGCATCTAGTCAAAACATCGATGGAGTAAATTTCAAGTTGATTATTGAGAAGGTCATTGCAATTTCATTGTCAACTGAGAGTTCGTTGAAAATACTACGTAATAAATATTAAAAATAATAATAAGACTAATCAATTAAACCAACCAACCAGTAGAAACACTTACCCGACCATGAGAATGCCTTCGTACAGAGCCACAGCTGCAAAGTAAAACATGGCACAGAAAACAGCCTGGGAAGGAAGGGGAAGGGAGATAGACAGACAAATAGCTTTGGTAATCAAACAAGGACTTGCATTGCTCATGTTTGAGGCCATGACTTGCAAAATATGTTACTTAATAATCCAAGGGGGAAAATAAAGAAAAGAGGACAATATGCATTAAAAGTGATTCCTATTAAACCGAGCTGAGCTATCAGTTGCTGTGGATTATCACCGGTCATCAGTGGTGGATATCTAAAGTTGAAAGCCACCTAATATTAAACTCATCCAGGGGCTGTACCCTCCACCCTACCCCCTTGCCTCCAAGAATGCCCAAGCAACCATTGCCACCGCCAGCACTAGATGGGTGGACAACAACTTTATACTAAGGCCATCCACGGATGATCCTGTGTGGCAGCACTGGATAAACATGAGCCTTTGAGATTATAGAGCATCCCCAAGAGTAATGAGTCCAGTAGGGGGTAACACATGAATCCATTATCCATACAAACCAAATGTAATACATCAGACCTGCCTTCTTCCTCACCTGCATAACTGAAATGATGAGTCCCCTGTGGATTACAAACTGACTGAGAGCAGCCGACCTCTTATAACTGCAGCCAGAGAGAAACACAAGACAATATCTATTTATGCCATCTCCCCCCAATAAGCTTTCCATCCCTCCACAAGACCATCGCAATGTGGTTGAGGCTCCTTGATTTTATAGCATCTTGTGTGTGTGTGTGTATATATATAAATTGTGATACCGAAAAACGATGACTGTTTTTTAACAATTCATTTTCTGTACAAATGAGCTATTTTCTCAGATCCAGTCACATCCAGTGCATGTACCACATAACATCCAGCACATGTACCACATAGCATCCAGCACATGTACCACGTAACATCCAGCACATGTACCACGTAACATCCAGCACATGTACCACGTAACATCCTGTGCATGTACCACGTAACATCCAGCACATGTACCACGTAACATCTAGCACATGTACCACGTAACATCCAGCACATGTACCACGTAACATCCAGCACATGTACCACAAACATCCAGCACATGTACCACGTAACATCCAGCAAACGTACCACATAACATCCAGCACATGTACCACATAACATCCAGCACATGTACCACATAACATCCAGCACATGTATCACGCAACATCCAGCACATGTACCACGTAACATGCAGCACACGTATCACGTAACATCTAGCACATGTACCACATAACATCCAGCACATGTACCACGTAACATCCAGCACATGTACCACATAGCATCCAGCACATGTACCACGTAACATCCAGCACATGTACCACGTAACATCCTGTGCATGTACCACGTAACATCCAGCACATGTACCACATAACATCCAGCACATGTACCACGAACATCCAGCACATGTACCACGTAGCATCCAGCACATGTACCACGTAACATGCAGCACACGTATCACGTAACATCTAGCACATGTACCACGTAACATCCAGCACATGTACCACGAACATCCAGCACATGTACCACGAATATCCAGCACATGTACCACGTAACATGCAGCACACGTATCACGTAACATCTAGCACATGTACCACGTAACATCCAGCACATGTACCACGTAGCCACCCACACTTTGTTGTGGGAGTGCTTTCAAGCAGGTGTGGCATCCAGTGGCCTCTCAGAGGGACAAAACTATTCGCCATGGTTACAGACTTCACCCCCCCCCCCTCCTTTTTCGTTTTGGTAAAGCCATCCCACATAATATCCCAATGTTGGTAGGAAGGGGGAGGGGGAGGAAGGGAAGTGGATGATTTCATCCAGGTTCAAAGTGGGAACCTTGAGTACCAACTGAATAGAGGGAAAAAGGGAACAAAAAAAGGGTTGGGAGTCAGAAAGTGAAGAGTGATTTCGCTTGCGATCGAACTGGCAACCTTGAGTGCTAAGGTGAACAGGACAAACCCACAGATTTCCCCTTGTAGGTATATAAGAGACTAGCACACAGCACATAAATCTGTACGTACTCGCTCAGTGCAAATCCCAACCTGTTCCTTCCATGCCAGAGGAACAACCGTCCCACATGATGGAAGCTCGTAATGGAGAAATCGGCCGCCAAAGAGGCTTGTTTCCCTTCCTTTCCCACAATGCCTATCCCCACGTTGGCCGCCTGGATCATGCTCACATCGTTTCCCCCGTCTCCTATGGCTGCCACGGGCTTCTTGACGTGAGCTCTGAGTAGCTCGACCACACGTGCTTTGTGTGTTGGAGAACATCTACAGCATACCACCACAGGGCACTGACAGGCCAGCTCCACAAATTCCAACTCAAAGTGAGCCAGGCACAGCTGAAGGGGGGGGGGGGGAGAAGGGGGAAATAAAGAGGGAAAATAAATAATAACAACACAACAACAACAATAATAATTAATAATAATATAATAATAATAATAACAACAACAACACCAATAATAATAATAGTAATAATAATAATAATAATAATAATATATAATAATAATAAATAAATAATGATGATAATAACAATAATAATTAATAAAATGATGATACTACTACTTCAACTACTACTATTACTACTACTACTACCACTAATAATAATAAACAAAAAGCATTAACAGTAGCAACAATAACTAGGCAATGGTTGTCGAGCGAAGTGGACTTGCCATGTACGTGTGGAAGCAAAACTTTATCGCTCCGCGTGACGTACCTGTATATGCACACATGCACACACACCTGAGGCTACAAAGTTTTTTTATAGCCTAGCTCTCCTTAGCTCGTCAGCAGATTCTGCTCTTTCTCACCACCTGTCGCTCCCATCTTCATCTTTTCATCGACATGCACTGAACCTCTGCCTAGCATTGCAATTAAGTGCATGCGCAGAATTTATGGTATTGCAGTTCTGCACACGTATATACGGAGGCAGTTTATTGCCAGTGAACAATAATTAACTAACAAATACATGGTTAAATTAAATTTAACCGATTACCTCCAGGGGTTGAATTGGGAGGGGGTGGATGCCTAGGGTGGCATTTCAAATTGCTCCGTGCGATGAACATATGTACGTACGTACGTATGCCTGAGGCAGAGAGGTTCTCATGATCATACAGTGTCTCACTTCACTCCAGGACAATATTTAAAAATTGTTTTTGCTGTTTTATTGTTGGAGCAGCTGCTACACACACTGCAACAGCCAGAGAGAAAGGGAACGGTCGCAGAATCAACTATGTAGTGATGTCCAGAAGTTTATAGTCCTTGGCCACCTAGTACCGGGTAGGACTAGAGGTGGTGTGTTGTTCACCTCCCCCTCCCCCACCCCCCCCCTCCCCCATCACTGCCTGCTGCTGCTGTCCAATAATCATGACCCTTCAAAGAGGGAGACACACAGATTCCACGTGCGAATGTTTGCACTGCACACGTACTGTACGTGCCAAACGTTACCTCGAGAGCCATTCCCGTGATGACCAAAGCTGAGTCGCTCTTCTTCCTAAAGTTGTTGAGCTCGGCACGCGTCTCCGAACGTGTGGTCACCTGCCAACACAAAACGAGAACAGCATTTAAAAACAGCAACATTCATGCAATTGGGTCATCAAACGCAAGCACCTGCTTGAAGGAGTAAATGGCGTGAGAGCGGGAGATTAGCCTCGAGCTGACAGCTATGCTCGTTGCTGTCTCTAACTTATCTCCTGTCAACATCCACACCTTGGGAAAAGGAGAGGAGAGAAGAGCAGGACGGGGGGGGGGGGGGGAATGACAACCACCAAATTCAGTAAAAAAAAGTAATCACCCGGGAGACAGGACACTAGCAGGGAATCATATTATATGCAGCAGGGCTTAGTAATATCTTGAACTTTTGTGATCAACATATTTTTGGGAGTTTCATATCATAATGCGATGAAACTCTCAACAAACTGGCAGATGACATAGACACAGCACAAATTCAACGGCTTTCTCAATAACAAACTTACTCAACGTTTCAGCTAGATGCTCTACCTGATGAAGGCTAGAGCATCTAGCCACCGATGAAGGCTAGAGCATCTAGCCACCGATGAAGGCTAGAGCATCTAGCCACCGATGAAGGCTAGAGCATCTAGCCACCGATGAAGGCTAGAGCATCTAGCCACCGATGAAGGCTAGAGCATCTAGCCACCGATGAAGGCTAGAGCATCTAGCCACCGATGAAGGCTAGAGCATCTAGCCACCGATGAAGGCTAGAGCATCTAGCCACCGATGAAGGCTAGAGCATCTAGCCACCGATGAAGGCTAGAGCATCTAGCCACCGATGAAGGCTAGAGCATCTAGCCACCGATGAAGGCTAGAGCATCTAGCCACCGATGAAGGCTAGAGCATCTAGCCACCGATGAAGGCTAGAGCATCTAGCCACCGATGAAGGCTAGAGCATCTAGCCACCGATGAAGGCTAGAGCATCTAGCCACCGATGAAGGCTAGAGCATCTAGTCACCGATGAAGGCTAGAGCATCTAGTCACTGATGAAGGCTAGAGCATCTAGTCACTGATGAAGGCTAGAGCATCTAGTCACTGATGAAGGCTAGAGCATCTAGTCACTGATGAAGGCTAGAGCATCTAGTCACTGATGAAGGCTAGAGCATCTAGCCACCGATGAAGGCTAGAGCATCTAGTCACTGATGAAGGCTAGAGCATCCAGCCACTGATGAAGGCTAGAGCATCTAGTCACTGATGAAGGCTATCTAGAGCATCTAGTCACTGATGAAGGCTAGAGCATCTAGTCACTGATGAAGGCTAGAGCATCTAGCCACCGATGAAGGCTAGAGCATCTAGCCACCGATGAAGGCTAGAGCATCTAGTCACTGATGAAGGCTAGAGCATCTAGTCACTGATGAAGGCTAGAGCATCAAGTCACTGATGAAGGCTAGAGCATCTAGTCACCGATGAAGGCTAGAGCATCTAGTCACTCGGATGAAGGCTAGAGCATCTAGCCACTGATGAAGGCTAGAGCATCTAGTCACTGATGAAGGCTAGAGCATCTAGTCACTGATGAAAGCTAGAGCATCTAGTCACTGATGAAGGCTAGAGCATCTAGTCACTGATGAAGGCTAGAGCATCTAGCCACCGATGAAGGCCTGAGCATCTAGCACTGATGAAGGCTAGAGTATCTAGCCACTGATGAAGGTTAGAGCATCTAGCCACTGATGAAGGCTAGAGCATCTAGTCACTGATGAAGGCTAGAGCATCTAGTCACTGATGAAGGCTAGAGCATCTAGTCACTGATGAAAGCTAGAGCATCTGTCACTGATGAAGGCTAGAGCATCTAGTCACTGATGAAGGCTAGAGCATCTAGCCACCGATGAAGGCCTGAGCATCTAGCACTGATGAAGGCTAGAGTATCTAGCCACTGATGAAGGTTAGAGCATCTAGCCACTGATGAAGGCTAGAGCATCTAGTCACTGATGAAGGCTAGAGCATCTAGTCACTAGCACTGATGAAGGCTAGAGCATCTAGCCGAAACGTAGAGTGAGTAAATTTAAGTTGTTTAACGAGAAAGTCGTGAAATATTTGAAAGCCTGAAGACAGAGGACAAGTTAAAAAAAAAAAAATAAAATAAACAAAAAAAACCAACTTGAAAGTCTATTTTTGAATATATTCATTTTCTATACAATGCATAATCGACACTTTTCTCGGATCTTGCACGTGCCATTGTACCCACAGTCATGTAGATATGGTTTGTGTGACTCTTTACCTTATGGGTATATTGCAATGTGAATGTGTATGACCTTGCTTGCATTAGAAAGTCTTGAGGTTAAAGTTGCATGAAGTGCAGAGTGTGGATAAGCTGCAGCTTATGTACCTTGATACCAGCGTTGGTGAGTAACTCCAGAGTGGGTCTGACATTGTGCTGGGATGAAACAATGCAGAGAGAAAGGGGAAAATAAACCTCATGAAAGCAAAAGGAGGAAGAAGAGGAGGAGGTGGTGGAGGGCTTACTATAGACATGTGATGGAAGAAAATTGAACATGTACACACACACACACACACAGAGAGAGAGAGTGACAGGAGGCAGAAGGGAAGGAAAAAAGAGAGAGAGGGAAGAGAGCTAAAGAGGAGACAAAATAATGGAAAGGAAAGGCAAGAAAAAGGGAACAGGAATAAAGTGAGCAAAAGAGGAAGTAAAGAAGATGGAAGGAAGAAAAATATAAAATCGGTGGAAGGAGAGAAAGATGAAGGAGTGGAAAAGCAGACAGTTTGAGAGATTAGTGTGTGCTCCTACCTGTAGCTTGTCTTCCACACCTGTGATGCACAGTAGCTCCAGGTTTTCTTCTAGAGACCGAACGACATTGGCTATCTGGTCTCCTCTGTCAGCGACACTCAACTTTGCCTGTCTATACCGAGCCTGTCAGTGAGCATGAAGAAGACCACTGAATGACATGCACCATTACCTTCTTTCCCGGCCCTGACCTGGCTCCAACTTTGTATCCCACATAACAATGGCAGTTCTAGCACCAACAAAGTCATTCTGTGATCAGTTCAGGGTAAAAATGGTGCTATTGTGCTAGACACCATTAGGGAATACCTGTATGATGGGATTTTTTGTGGTTTTTCTGACACAGTCCCAAGTCCCATTCCAGACCCAAGTCACATTTCTGGCCATGTTCCATGCTATCCCACTGTGCCTCTAGCTTTACCCAAACTTAAGCCTCCCATCACAAATCCCAGCCTTAGCCTCCCAGACAAATCCTAGCCTTAGCCTCCCAGACAAATCCTAGCCTTGGCCTCCCAGACAAATCCTAGCCTTAGCCTCCCAGACTAATCCTAGCCTTGGCCTCCCAGACAAATCCTAGCCTTAGCCTCCAGGACAAATCCTTGCCTTGGCCTCCCAGACAAATCCTAGCCTTGGCCTCCCAGACAAATCCTAGCCTTGGCCTCCCATAACAAATCCTAGCCTAAGTCTCCCAGCAGCCTTGGCCTCCCAGCTCAAGGCCTAACAGAACAGCAAACCATGTACTTCCTCAGCAAATACTGTATCTCTCCATTAGGAACAGCCCCTGCAATTGTAACCATAAGTAAGACTCTCTATCATCATTAGAATGCAAAACAGCAAGCTGCAGTTTGGTTGGATTGCCTTCACTGAAGTAGGAGAACAAAGCAAAGTCAGACTAGATCGACAGCAAAACCTACAGCCAAGTAATCCTTCCAGGAGCACCTCTTTCTCACAGCTGAAGGTACTCAGAGCATTTGCAGGTTGTGAAGTCTTCCTCAGCAGAAGAGCTATTAGGATTGGCCAGAAAGAGATTGTTGAAGACGACATTTGCAATCAACGGCCATTTTTATTAAGTTAAAAATGCGGCCTCAACCAGAACTAACGTAATAGTACACACCCTTCAAATAGTAACCACCCTTCAAATAGCAACCACCCTTCAAATAGTAACCAGCCTTCAAATGGTCACCCATCTTTCAAACAGTTACCACCCTTCAAATAACAACCACCCTTCAAATAGCAACCACTGTTAGGTTGGGCTGTAATAACTAGTAACCATGGTTCCTATTCAGCACATATGTATGTATGCCCAACATCATCAAGCACCTCGAAGTTGCAGTAGGCCTCCTCACTCAGCTCCTTCTTCCCAACCACCAGTGTTCTTAATCCCTCTCGGGCCATGTTTCCACACTAAACACAAAGACATGAGTTAGTGAGTGCCTTAGACTGTCCTGAACATGCACAGGTAGGTCCTTGCAAACACACACTCAGGCTAAGGAAGAAATGAACTTGTCAACACCATCTGATACCTGTCATGGCAGTGGTGGGCTCTTTCTAGGGCTAGGATCATTTCTAGGGCTAGGGCTATTTTTATGGAGGACTATTTCTAGGGCAGGCCTATTTCCACGGCTAGGGCTATTTCTAGGGCTAGGGCCATTTCTAGGGCTAGGGCTATTTCTAGGGCTAGGGCTATTTCTAGGGCTAGGGCTATTTCTAGGGCTAGGCCTATTTCTAGGGCTAGGGCCATTTCTAGGGCTAGGGCTATTTCTAGGGCTAGGTCTAGGGCTAGGGCTATTTCTAGGGCTAGGACCATTTCTAGGGCTAGGGCCATTTCTATGGAGGCCTATTTCTAGGGAAAGGACTATTTCTAGTTCTACGTACGGCTAGGGCTATTTCAGTGAGATGTGCCTAGGGCTGCGTAGCTAAGTACGTCCCAACTACTCAAGACCTGCCACGCCTATCTCAATGATAACAAATCAGGGAATGTTGACACACACATATCTGATGATTTGGAATTGACAGTATTAAAACTTGGTGGTAACGGCAAAGTGGGTGTGGCTGGATGTTCTCATGGAAAAGTGGGTGTGGCTGGATGTGCTTGTGGAAAAGTGGGCGTGGCTGAATGTGATCGTGGCAAAACCAAGCAGAACTATGGAAAGTTTTGAACTTTCTAGTTGCGTGAAAGATCATCACATACAATACACCATGTCCTGCACACTTTAACAGAGACACAGATGCCATATAAGCACCCCTTCTGTGCCATGCTAATTATGCATCGTAACCACAAGCTTCTATGCTTAATCTCCAACGAAGCATCATTGCTGATGTCTGTAACTTCTATGTCTACGTCTGCATGCAGCTAGCAATCCTTTCTGACCAGCCTTCGCCATGAGAAAGATGGTTGGAACTTCCTCTTCTCCTCTCCTACGATAGTTAGAGGCTGCCATGCATATCGGAATATTTAGACTCCACAAAGAGTTGGAGTAGCCACAACTGGTTCAGGATGCGGCAATCTCCTTGGACGGGTCCAGTGTAGTTTACTCTGTAGGTTACAGAACAGTCTCACATATTCAACTCTTGATCTCTGGTTTGAGCCCTCGTCCATCACTGCTGACTTGATCACAGCGTCCACTTCTAGATAGTGTAGGTGGAGTCACAGAGATGAAGAGTCTGTCACTGGAGGTCATGTGATTCTGAATGAGGTCACATGATTATGAAAGACATGGCGGTGGGTCTGGTTGACCACATCAAATGTGACGGCTGTGATGCCTCGTACATATATCGGAGAGACTGAAAGAGCACCCAAAGCTTTGCTTCATTGAACACCGATGCTGCAGCTGTTCAAACTCAGAGGTGCCTCAGCACATGCATGGATGAACCAGAACACAGCTTGCTTGAGCCTGGAGAAGAAGAAGACCAATGTCTTCTCTGCTGAACTGAGGTGGCTCCGAATAAGGCATGAGAGAAGTCAGCACATCCAGGTTGATAACCCCACCCTGAACTGAGGCGGAGGGCAAGTAGAAACCAGCGTTATGGACTAACCTCTTGCAGGGTCCTAGGTCATGTGACATCAAGTGACGTACTTGTGGTCCCTTTGACTCCACCTACAATGTCTAGAAGTGGGCGTTATGATCAAGTGCAGCAGTGATGGACCAGAGCTCACAAGCGGGCCTGACGATTCTATCCCCAGAGAGGGAGAGAGTTTTAATCTGTTAAATATTACACCTCACTCTAGTTAGCTCAAGTCCATAGCAGAGAGGACTCTCCTTGTACAGCACAGCATTCAGATTTACTTGATAGTGTGCAGTGGAATTCTTCATATATATATTACATCACTTTCTACTGTTGCATCACAAATGCAGTGGAAAATATTCTATTTATTGGACGTGGACGAATAAGAATTATTTCCCCCAAGACCTGCGTAAGTGTGGGCTCAGCCAATGCACTACAGTGTTTAATTAATCTAATGTTTAATTAATCTAATGTTTAATTAATCTAATGTTTAATTAATATAATGTTTAATTAATCTAATTCGCACCTCTTCCTCTAGCCAGTCATTGTAGCGGACTATATTTGACATGACAACATCAGCGCCCTTCATGTAAAATGTGATCCTATTGGTGGACAGGTCCTGTAAACAACAACAACAAAGAGAAAAATAACAGGAAAAATGGAGAAAATGTTAACAAAAGAGCATTCAACCTAGAACAACATCAACAACAACATCAACAACAACATCAACAACATTATCAACAACAACAACAATATCAACAACAACAACAACAAAAGCTTCATTGACAGCCAGGCATGATGGAGTGTAGCATTACATTATGTAAAGTCCAAAGGTGAAGGAAAGGTACAAACAGTTGGTCCGTATACTGATCGTCGCGCCACTATAGTCGCACCCTCGTCCCCCCCTCTCACCTTGACAATGATCCCCATCCTCTTCGCTTCCGAAGTAAAAGGGAATAGCTGCAGGGTCTCGTACGTGAGAGATCGCTTGTGTGGCACCTCGATTGTCATGGTGGACAAGTCTCTCTCTGTCAGCGTGACTCCCACACTCCCAGCCCATTTGACCAGCGCTATCTAAGTCAAGCGAGAGAAACATACCATAATCCTGCTAATTTAGGACAAAAAATATTGAAAAACAACAACAAAATACAACAACAACAACAACAACACCCCATGATCAATACTAACAGCACGCCATAGCAATTTAAGTAACTGCCTTCTTCAACTATACCAAATGCCATGCTAAATGCACAAGCAGCAAGCACCTCAGCAGTGCACAGTGCAATACTAGAAAATAATCTGCCAGAATAAAAGAGTTTTTTTGTCATTGTTTTTTTATGCATAGTCTTGTATCTACCAGCATGAGCTTTAGGGCCACTTGCAGGGACACCAGGTGGAGGGACTGGTTTGTAAATCCTGTCATCTTGTCACTGCAAGTGGGCTGTTCCTACAAATAGTTCCGATGAGGTAGGTAGCTCCTGCGAGGTGGGCAGCCCTTGCGAGACAGGTAGCTCCTGTGAGGTGGGCAGACCCTGCGAGGTGGGTGGCCCCTGCGAGGTAGGTAGCCCCTGCGAGGTAGGTAGCCCCTGCGAGGTAGGTAGCCCCTGCAAGGCAGGTACATAGCTGCTGCAAAGTGGGTAGTCCCTTCGCTGGGTGTAGGCTGACATAGGTGTTTTTTCCCCCTGTTGTCTGAGCTTTGCTCCACCATTTGTGTAGGCTTTCCGAATGCACAGCCTCCACTATGCTACTAAAGTATCTACCATCCAGCTAGAAGCTTGACCTTCAGTAGAAACAAACCATCAGCTTAGCCAACTTGCTAAGCTTTTGTCAGTGCAAGTCCTTTATAGTTAGAAACTAAGATTTAACAAGTGAAATTCAAGTTTGTTAGAATGCCTGCCTATTCAGACAAGCATCACACTGTACACACTATATAGATGTAACATAAACACAAGAGAAGGATATTGTCAACAACAGCAACAACAACAACAACTCACTTCATCAGGACTAGAGGCTTGGTAAGAAACAGCATGCCTGCTCTCTTCATGCTGAAAGATCACTTCTTCCTCCTCATCACTCCCTTCCCCTGGGCCTGTAGAGAGAGTGTCTTTGGACGAGACAAGCGAGGACTGGTCAGTGCTGGTGTCCAGGACTGGAGTGACGTTATGGCACAAGGCTAGTGCCTTCACACACTCTGCCAAGTGATGGATGGTGCTGGGGAGCTGGGGGCTCTGTCAGCACACACACACACACACAACACACACACACACACAGATAAGTTTGTGCACACAAGACTCCATAAGTAAGAGGGTCTCTGATTTATTTTTGCTTTCAGAAGTGCGCAACTTCTTTGCAAGTTCAAGGCCACAACAAAACCACGCCTCTTATGTATATCCACTATTAAGACTTAAATAGCAAATCTTGTTCCACATTTGCACAGAATGCTTCTCCATAACTAAGGAAGAACGACACTGGTCATATACTAAAGTCACTCAAATTATAATAAGCAGTGTTCCAATTATAAGTAATTGTAGTTCCTCCCACTCTAGGTGCGTATAAATATGGCGACGAAGGATGGGGGATGAACTCTCTGAACCCTACCTTAAGCCACGACCTTCAAGCTCATTCTGGCCCACCCAGTCCCTAAGGCGGTGAGCCAGCCAAGAGCGATCTTCCCCCACAATCATTGTATGAAGGGAAATGTCTGCCACCCATCAGTCTAGCTTCCCAGCACGTATGGGCTGAATGACACACACTAAACCATACCCACTGGTCCGACAAACAAAACAATTTTGCATTAAGGTTGGCCTTGTCCACGTGTGGAAAGACAACAGCAAGAAGCAGGCTCCCTCTCCTCTCCGCCCAGAAAGCGTCGTCACTTTATGACCCGTTTAGAGGACACTAGGTTCCGTCCGTTCTTGCAGAATCAGATTAAGGGACACCACTGATGATAGATATATGTCTTTTCCAAATTGCATACACAGATTGCAGCCGTTGGCCGTGGTTATCACCCAATCTATTCACTGCTTCACACATACTTGGGTGGAGGGTGGGACACTGCCAAGAGCAACTGCATCCTAACTAACCCATTGAAGAAGCGAAGGTGACAGTCAAACTAAGTACGACGAAGAATTGCCTGTGACGGGTTTGTTGGAATGACCGACAACACCCAACACAAACCTCACATATCAGCAATGGCTTCCAACATTATGGAACGCTTGATGTAATGTAGACCTTTCTGAAGATCTTAGTTCACCAACAACATCTTTTCAATGTTATTGTAATGAATTATTACTATGTGTTGTTATTACGTAGGCATTCACATAATATCGCACATTTGAGCCACACTTCTGAAATTTGGAAAAAACCACACATAGTCATCTTGTCTTCTGTAGATTCTCTTTAACTAATGCCAAATGTTTCAACCGATTAATCTTCGAAATACTTCGATCTTCGTCAAGGCGATTAATTACCTTCTTATACAACAACAACTAACTTTGCAAACAATAAAAGTATTATATATTTAGGAAGGAGCACAGTGGTGTCAATGAACTCACCTTAGCACTGTTGAGAGGGAACGGAGAGGTTTGAGCATGCTCAGCAAAGGCCTGCCTGATTTGGATGCCAACCTATTTAACATCAAATCACATGAAGGGGAAAATATAATTAGCAGTTAATTGGAAGCTAATTAGCAGCTTTTGCCAATTACAGTTTTGAAAGAGAAGTGTAAAAAAATCAGCAAGTTTTAGCCACTTTTAAAATTATGTTTATTATTATTATAGCACGTGATTCTAGTGCTAGATAGAAACTTTAGCGGAAACCTGCGAACTACTGGGGGGACAGGGGCAAAGAGGAAGGGAATAGAATCCTGAAGGAGATGGACAAACGGGTAGCTCCTGCTCTATGGAACACAGAGTGCTACTCCCTCATCCACAAGGCAGTCCTGCAGAAAAACAAGGCCAGGATCCAAAAACTCCTCTCTATGAGTCCACACTCACTAGAAACGAAAACGGCAGACAAGTACAAGCTCACGCCTCTTCTGGTCGCTGCCTCTTACGGGTGCGAGGAAACGTTCCACTTCCTGCTGGAGCTCGGCGCAAAAGCAACGGAAAGATCCACCGGGGACTTCAACGCAGTGCAGTGCGCCTTGATCCACGCACACACCAAGCTGGTGATCTCCCTTCTAGACCACCCGGAGTTCAGAGTCTTTAGGGACATTTTCGAACTTCTGAGCGTGGAAAACCTCCACACCAGAGAGCTGGCTAACGCCCTGGAGGTCCTCGACTTCATCGTGAATTCGCACGTCACAGGAAAAGCGAAAAAAGGGAAGAGCGAAACATACGAATCGAGGATAGAGTCGGTGGACGGGATCGCCAAGCTCGCAGCTCTGATGGGCGTGTGCTTGAAGAAGGAAGCAATGGAGGGCGTGGCACTGATCCTCATGAGGGTGATCGAAAGCATATCCTATAGTGAGCGCCTCTTTGCTCTCGTGGTGGAGAGCCCGGTCATCGAGTACCAGTTGGAGATGGTAAAGGCTTTGGGATCTAGCGAGGCAGTCTCCTGTCTTCTCCACGTGATGGACACCATGGTGAGCAGGGCGTACGGCAATAAGGTCAGAGCACTCCACGCACCTAAAATCTGCTTGCAAGCAGCTACGAAGATGCGAGACGAGGACACGATGCTGAGCACCATTTCCTGCTTGCAGCGGTGCAGCGGTGACCCGAAAATGATCCGATACTTCCACTCGGACGGGCTGCTCCAGGACTTTGTGGCAATAATGCAAGACAGCTCTGCACCGGTGCAGTGCCTTTTGGTACAGATCTTCTCCAAGGTGGCGTCCATTGACGAATCCTTCAGGCTGGTCGTCTTTGAGCTGAAGACGGTGGAGAAAGCACTGCAGATGTTGGATGTGAGGCAGTGCAGGATAAACTACGACATCATCGGCCTGCTCTACGCAATGTGCGCGCAGAAGGGAGACGTGGAGGGAGTCATCAAGCAGTCGGAGACGGCCACAGGCACCCTCCTGCACATGATCAAGAACTCCATGAAGGCGGAGAATCAGCGCAAGGCCTTCGAGATCCTGTGGCTGGTGGCGACCGAGGACAAAGAGGACAAGCGGGCACTGGCCCATCTGGTTGGCCCGACCAGTCTCATCACCATGCTCAGCATGGCTTTTGGCGACCATCAGCTGACAGCTGTCACAGCTCTTTGCCTGCTTTCGCCTGCACTCTACGGCCTCCAGAAGGACATTACCCACAATGGAGGAATCTCTCTGCTTCTGAAAGTCATCTGCTCCACTGCCTCACCTCTGATCCAATCCAAGGCCCTGCAGGTGATCGAGAACTGCAGCCACGATATTGCTCTCCGTCCCAACACCGAGGTCCAGAATGCCGTCTTGAGAGAGAACGGAGTGCAGCTGATGCTCAGGGTGCAGGCATGTGCAACAGAAACGCAGGTCCGGCTGCAGAGCATGTGCACACTGGCGGCAATATCCATCGGGAGTACAAAGATCAAGCGCCGGATCTTGACCGATCCCATGTTCTCTCTTGAAGACTTACTCTTATCTTGTGGGATGGATGAACGGATGGATGCAGCGCCATTGCTCCTGGCCTCACGAACGCTCTCCTACCTAGTGTACAACCACACAGAAATGCAGAAAATGATCCTCAAAACTAAAAAAGTGCCTGCAAAACCCCTCCTCCATCTCTTGGCTTGGTCGAGCGCCACGACAAAAATTGAAGCCGCCTTTTATCTGGTAGTTCTCACCCGTGTTTTGGACGCGGGTGCCGACAGAGTCGAATTGCTTGCCTTCTGCATTCGACATCTTGTCGGTGCTCTCCAGACGGCCTTACAGGATGGAGATGAGAGTTACCAAGTTCACATCTGCACGCACATCAGCGCTGTTCTTCCCATGATGCTGGAAGGAATCTGCGAGGCCTTTGTGTCCATGGACACGGTGTCACTCCTGGTGAAAGTCCTCTTTAAGGAGTCAGAGCATTGCAGAAAGACATCGGCCATAGCCCTGAGCTACATGACAGGAGACAAGACAGGGGCAAGGGTGATTCTAGCATACTGCAGGAGACACAAAGATCTATTCCACAGGATCAGCGTCTATAGCAAAGGGTATGCATTGGATAGAGATTTCATCGAGAGGTGGCGACGATACAAGATGAACTATCTCAACGACCACAAGAGAATGGGAACAGAGAGGAACCAAATGGAGAGGTTCCCGGTGGTAAATAGCGGGAAAGTAGAGAGAAATCAGCCTCGGTTGCTACAGATTTGGTCCGAACTCAAGCTGCCTCCAATTGTGCCCAAGAAGCGACTTATTGTAGCATAGCTCAGAAAACACTGAATATCGTCTCTAACATAAGTAAGCTGGCAGTTTTTTTTGTCCTTCCATATCTCTTTATCAAAATACAGTTCAGCTTCTATTAACTGTTTTCTAAATAAGTCATTCCTGTTTCCTTTCTTTTAGTCCAACATATGTGTATATTGAGACCTTTCTCTTGTAATGAAGCACCCAAGCATCTGAAGTTTGCTCAATAAATTATATTCCTATGAACTGGACTACTAGGAATGCTATTTCCCTCTCCATGGGAGGAGCGTCGTAGCTTCCTCACACACCTTGAACAGCTGCCTATGTAATTCCAGGTATGAATGGTGCAATGGTGAGGGCAGATGGAAGATTGGGACTCTTGCACTATGAACACTGCGAAATAATGACCAAAGTCTCACTGGTAATTTTGAGTGTTAGAGGCGAGTGTGGCTCGAGAGGGAGAGATCGTAGGGAGAGGAGGGAGGGGAGGGAGGAGGGGAGGCAGTGGGGGAAGGATGGAAAGAGGAGGGATGGGAGGAGGCAGTGGGCGAAGGATGGAAAGAGGAGGGATGGGAGGGAGGAGGGGAGGCAGTGGGGGAAGGATGGAAAGAGGAGGGATGGGAGGGAGGAGGGGAGGCAGTGGGGGAAGGATGGAAAGAGGAGGGATGGGAGGGAGGAGGGGAGGCAGTGGGGGAAGGATGGAAAGAGGAGGGATGGGAGGGAGGAAGGATGGAAAGAGGAGGGATGGGAGGGAGGAGGGGAGGCAGTGGGGGAAGGATGGAAAGAGGAGGGAGGGGAGAGAGGGAAGAGATCGCGGGATAGAGGAGAGGAAGAAATGGTGGAGAAGAGGAGAAAAGAAGCGGGAGGGATGGGAGAAGGGAGGAAGGGAAAGGTATACTTACCTCTATCATGGACTCTTGGCTGTATGAGACTAAACCAATATGTAGCTTCCGAAAGACCTACAATGTAATGAAGAGCACATTATGTACATCATGTGTCATTCAATCCAAATCCGTTTCCCAGACAGAGGTACCTATAGAGATAGAGTGCACACCTATAGAGATAGAGGTGCACACCTATAGAGATAGAGGTGCACACCTATAGAGATAGAGGTGCACACCTATAGAGATAGAGTGCACGCCTATAGAGATAGAGTGCACGCCTATAGAGATAGAGTGCACACCTATAGAGATAGAGGTGCACACCTATAGAGATAGAGGTGCACACCTATAGAGATAGAGGTGCACGCCTATAGAGATAGAGGTGCACGCCTATAGAGATAGAGGTGCACACCTATAGAGATAGAGGTGCGCACCTATAGAGATAGAGGTGCACACCTATAGAGATAGAGGTGCACACCTATAGAGATAGAGGTGCACACCTATAGAGATAGAGGTGCACACCTATAGAGATAGAGATGCACACCTATAGAGATAGAGGTGCACACCTGTAGAGATAGAGGTGCACACCTATAGAGATAGAGGTGCGCACCTATAGAGATAGAGGTGCGCACCTATAGAGATAGAGGTGCACACCTACAGAGATAGAGGTGCACACCTACAGAGATAGAGGTGCCCGCCTATAGAGATAGAGGTGCACACCTATAGAGATAGAGGTGCACACCTATAGAGATAGAGGTGCACACCTATAGAGATAGAGGTGCACACCTATAGAGATAGAGGTGCACACCTATAGAGATAGAGGTGCACACCTATAGAGATAGAGGTGCACACCTATAGAGATAGAGGTGCACACCTACAGAGATAGAGGTGCACACCTATAGAGATAGAGGTGCACACCTACAGAGATAGAGGTGCACACCTATAGAGATAGAGGTGCACACCTATAGAGATAGAGGTGCACACCTACAGAGATAGAGGTGCACACCTATAGAGATAGAGGTGCACGCCTATAGAGATAGAGGTGCACACCTATAGAGATAGAGGTGCACACCTATAGAGATAGAGGTGCACGCCTACAGAGATAGAGGTGCACACCTACAGAGATAGAGGTGCACACCTATAGAGATAGAGGTGCACACCTATAGAGATAGAGGTGCACACCTACAGAGATAGAGGTGCACACCTACAGAGATAGAGGTGCACACCTACAGAGATCGCCTATAGAGATAGAGGTGCACACCTATAGAGATAGAGGTGCACACCTATAGAGATAGAGGTGCACGCCTATAGAGATAGAGGTGCACACCTATAGAGATAGAGGTGCACACCTATAGAGATAGAGATGCACACCTATAGAGATAGAGGTGCACACCTATAGAGATAGAGGTGCACACCTATAGAGATAGAGGTGCACACCTATAGAGATAGAGTGCACGCCTATAGAGATAGAGGTGCACGCCTATAGAGATAGAGGTGCACACCTACAGAGATAGAGGTGCACACCTATAGAGATAGAGGTGCACACCTACAGAGATAGAGGTGCACACCTACAGAGATAGAGGTGCACACCTATAGAGATAGAGGTGCACACCTATAGAGATAGAGGTGCACACCTATAGAGATAGAGGTGCACACCTACAGAGATAGAGGTGCACACCTATAGAGATAGAGGTGCACACCTACAGAGATAGAGGTGCACACCTATAGAGATAGAGGTGCACACCTATAGAGATAGAGGTGCACACCTATAGAGATAGATGTGCACACCTACAGAGATAGAGGTGCACACCTATAGAGATAGAGGTGCACACCTATAGAGATAGAGTGCACGCCTATAGAGATAGAGGTGCACACCTATAGAGATAGAGGTGCACACCTGTAGAGATAGAGGTGCACACCTATAGAGATAGAGGTGCACACCTATAGAGATAGAGGTGCACACCTATAGAGATAGAGGTGCACACCTATAGAGATAGAGGTGCACGCCTATAGAGATAGAGGTGCACGCCTATAGAGACAGAGGTGCACACCTATAGAGATAGAGGTGCACACCTATAGAGATAGAGGTGCACACCTATAGAGATAGAGGTGCACACCTATAGAGATAGAGGTGCACACCTATAGAGATAGAGGTGCACACCTATAGAGATAGAGGTGCACACCTATAGAGATAGAGGTGCACACCTACAGAGATAGAGGTGCACACCTATAGAGATAGAGGTGCACACCTATAGAGATAGAGGTGCACACCTATAGAGATAGAGGTGCACACCTATAGAGATAGAGGTGCACACCTATAGAGACAGAGGTGCACACCTATAGAGATAGAGGTGCACACCTGTAGAGATAGAGGTGCACACCTATAGAGATAGAGGTGCACACCTATAGAGATAGAGGTGCACACCTATAGAGATAGAGGTGCACACCTATAGAGATAGAGGTGCACACCTACAGAGATAGAGGTGCACACCTACAGAGATAGAGGTGCACACCTATAGAGATAGAGGTGCACACCTATAGAGATAGAGGTGCACACCTATAGAGATAGAGGTGCCCGCCTATAGAGATAGAGGTGCACACCTATAGAGATAGAGGTGCACACCTATAGAGATAGAGGTGCACACCTATAGAGATAGAGGTGCCCGCCTATAGAGATAGAGGTGCACACCTATAGAGATAGAGGTGCACACCTATAGAGATAGAGATGCACGCCTATAGAGATAGAGGTGCACGCCTATAGAGATAGAGGTGCACACCTATAGAGATAGAGGTGCACACCTATAGAGATAGAGGTGCACACCTATAGAGATAGAGGTGCACACCTACAGAGATAGAGGTGCACACCTACAGAGATAGAGGTGCACACCTATAGAGATAGAGGTGCACACCTATAGAGATAGAGGTGCACACCTATAGAGATAGAGGTGCACACCTATAGAGATAGAGGTGCACACCTATAGAGATAGAGGTGCACACCTATAGAGATAGAGGTGCGTGCACACCTACAGAGATAGAGGTGCACACCTATAGAGATAGAGGTGCACACCTATAGAGATAGAGGTGCACACCTATAGAGATAGAGGTGCACACCTATAGAGATAGAGTGCACACCTATAGAGATAGAGGTGCACACCTATAGAGATAGAGGTGCGCACCTATAGAGATAGAGGTGCACGCCTATAGAGATAGAGGTGCACACCTACAGAGATAGAGGTGCACACCTATAGAGATAGAGGTGCACACCTATAGAGATAGAGGTGCGCACCTATAGAGATAGAGGTGCACACCTATAGAGATAGAGATGCACACCTATAGAGATAGAGGTGCACACCTATAGAGATAGAGGTGCACACCTATAGAGATAGAGGTGCGCACCTATAGAGATAGAGGTGCACACCTATAGAGATAGAGGTGCACACCTATAGAGATAGAGGTGCACACCTATAGAGATAGAGGTGCACACCTATAGAGATAAAGGTGCACACCTATAGAGATAGAGGTGCACACCTATAGAGATAGAGGTGCACACCTATAGAGATAGAGGTGCACACCTATAGAGATAGAGGTGCACACCTACAGAGATAGAGGTGCACACCTACAGAGATAGAGGTGCACGCCTATAGAGATAGAGGTGCACACCTATAGAGATAGAGGTGCACACCTATAGAGATAGAGGTGCACACCTATAGAGATAGAGGTGCACACCTACAGAGATAGAGGTGCACACCTACAGAGATAGAGGTGCACACCTATAGAGATAGAGGTGCACACCTACAGAGATAGAGGTGCACACCTATAGAGATAGAGGTGCACACCTACAGAGATAGAGGTGCACACCTATAGAGATAGAGGTGCACACCTACAGAGATAGAGGTGCACACCTATAGAGACAGAGGTGCACACCTATAGAGATAGAGGTGCACACCTATAGAGATAGAGGTGCACACCTATAGAGATAGAGGTGCACGCCTATAGAGACAGAGGTGCACACCTATAGAGATAGAGGTGCACACCTACAGAGATAGAGGTGCACACCTATAGAGATAGAGATGCACACCTATAGAGATAGAGGTGCACACCTATAGAGATAGAGGTGCACACCTACAGAGATAGAGGTGCACACCTATAGAGATAGAGGTGCACACCTATAGAGATAGAGGTGCACACCTATAGAGATAGAGGTGCACACCTATAGAGATAGAGGTGCACACCTATAGAGATAGAGGTGCACACCTATAGAGATAGAGGTGCACACCTATAGAGATAGAGGTGCACACCTATAGAGATAGAGGTGCACACCTATAGAGATAGAGGTGCACACCTATAGAGATAGAGGTGCACACCTATAGAGATAGAGGTGCACACCTATAGAGATAGAGGTGCACACCTGTAGAGATAGAGGTGCACACCTACAGAGATAGAGGTGCACACCTATAGAGATAGAGGTGCACACCTATAGAGGTGCACACCTATAGAGATAGAGGTGCACACCTATAGAGATAGAGGTGCACACCTATAGAGATAGAGGTGCACGCCTATAGAGATAGAGGTGCACACCTATAGAGATAGAGGTGCACACCTACAGAGATAGAGGTGCACACCTATAGAGATAGAGGTGCACACCTATAGAGATAGAGCTGCACACCTATAGAGATAGAGGTGCACACCTATAGAGATAGAGGTGCACACCTATAGAGATAGAGGTGCACACCTATAGAGATAGAGGTGCACACCTATAGAGATAGAGGTGCACGCCTACAGAGATAGAGGTGCACGCCTATAGAGATAGAGGTGCACACCTATAGAGATAGAGGTGCACACCTATAGAGATAGAGGTGCACACCTATAGAGATAGAGGTGCACACCTATAGAGATAGAGGTGCACACCTATAGAGATAGAGGTGCACACCTATAGAGATAGAGGTGCACACCTATAGAGATAGAGGTGCACACCTATAGAGATAGAGGTGCACACCTATAGAGATAGAGGTGCACACCTACAGAGATAGAGGTGCACACCTACAGAGATAGAGGTGCACACCTATAGAGATAGAGGTGCACACCTATAGAGATAGAGGTGCACACCTATAGAGATAGAGGTGCACACCTACAGAGATAGAGGTGCACACCTATAGAGATAGAGGTGCACACCTATAGAGGTGCACACCTACAGAGATAGAGGTGCACGCCTATAGAGATAGAGGTGCACACCTATAGAGATAGAGGTGCACACCTATAGAGATAGAGGTGCACACCTACAGAGATAGAGGTGCACACCTATAGAGATAGAGGTGCACACCTATAGAGATAGAGGTGCACACCTATAGAGATAGAGGTGCACACCTATAGAGATAGAGGTGCACACCTATAGAGATAGAGGTGCACACCTATAGAGGTGCACACCTATAGAGATAGAGGTGCACGCCTATAGAGATAGAGGTGCACGCCTATAGAGATAGAGGTGCACACCTACAGAGATAGAGGTGCACACCTATAGAGATAGAGGTGCACACCTACAGAGATAGAGGTGCACACCTACAGAGATAGAGGTGCACACCTATAGAGATAGAGGTGCACGCCTATAGAGATAGAGGTGCACGCCTATAGAGATAGAGGTGCACGCCTATAGAGATAGAGGTGCACGCCTATAGAGATAGAGGTGCACGCCTATAGAGATAGAGGTGCACACCTATAGAGATAGAGGTGCACACCTATAGAGATAGAGGTGCACGCCTATAGAGATAGAGGTGCACGCCTATAGAGATAGAGGTGCACGCCTATAGAGATAGAGGTGCACGCCTATAGAGATAGAGGTGCACGCCTATAGAGATAGAGGTGCACACCTATAGAGATAGAGGTGCACACCTACAGAGATAGAGGTGCACACCTACAGAGATAGAGGTGCACACCTATAGAGATAGAGGTGCACACCTATAGAGATAGAGGTGCACACCTATAGAGATAGAGGTGCACACCTATAGAGATAGAGGTGCACACCTATAGAGATAGAGGTGCACACCTATAGAGATAGAGGTGCACACCTATAGAGATAGAGGTGCACACCTATAGAGACAGAGGTGCACACCTATAGAGACAGAGGTGCACACCTATAGAGACAGAGGTGCACACCTATAGAGACAGAGGTGCACACCTATAGAGACAGAGGTGCACACCTATAGAGACAGAGGTGCACGCCTATAGAGATAGAGGTGCACGCCTATAGAGATAGAGGTGCACGCCTATAGAGATAGAGGTGCACACCTATAGAGATAGAGGTGCACACCTATAGAGATAGAGGTGCACACCTACAGAGATAGAGGTGCACACCTATAGAGATAGAGGTGCACACCTATAGAGGTGCACACCTATAGAGATAGAGGTGCACACCTATAGAGATAGAGGTGCACACCTATAGAGATAGAGGTGCACACCTACAGAGATAGAGGTGCACACCTATAGAGATAGAGGTGCACACCTATAGAGATAGAGGTGGTATACAGAACCTAGAATACAGTAGAAGGGTCTATAGGTAGTGACCTACAGATGATGTAGCAAGGCCACTCCCTGCAAAGACAGAATTTTTAGAGTAGGTATGTACAGTAGTCTGCAAACCTGACCAATCAAACTGCTCCATTCTAATGCCTAAGGCAAGATAGCCAATCATCAACAACTGCCTCCTGATCATACTACAACAAGGTAGGGCTTTTTTAGTGAGTACCTGGTCATGACCCTTTACCTAACTAATCTGCAGGACTTTCTCGATATCAACTAAAATTTTGCTCACTCGACATTTCATTTAAATGCTCTAACCTCAGGGTTGCCTTCATCAGGAACCCTGAAGAAGGCTAGAGCATCTTGCCGAAACGTCGAAGATCAAATTTAAGTACATTATCTAGAAAGTCATCCCGTCTATGCTACAGTATGGCAACTGAGAGTTTGTTGATAGTTAATCCACACTGATTCCTCACACTCCGGGGCTAACTCTAATCTCTCTCTCTCTACAATGGAGTTCACAACTATTGCCAACATGTCACTGTGCACCATTTAACTTGTGGTGTGTATGTGTAGTACGAATGCTTGTTAATTTCACGTGTTGAAGTCATGTTGACTTACATGGAGTTACGTTGAGGTTACAGTGAAAGTTACATCGAATTGCGAGTTAAGTTGAAGTTATCCAGGGTTACATTAAGTGTTAGGGGTGTAAAGTGTGAATCACAGCCTTGGAGACTCGGACAGAGACATTCAGCATGCATCTGTACACAACTTGCCATTTCGTTCTGAGTTAGAGTGCCCGTCTTGTCAGTGAGGAGGTACTCCACTCTACCCAGCTCTTCGGGAATGGTGCTGGACCTCACCAGAGTGTCAGGGATGGCCTTGTCTCTCTGGATAGCCCAGCTGTACAGGACCTTGGCCATGTCCAAGTTCACTCTCAAGCTGTATCACATTCATGCATACTGAACATATGGTTGGTTTTGAACGTGCTAAAGGATTAGAGTGTATCTTACACATACCATAAATCTGGAATGCTCCCTATTCAAAATAATCCCTATGAAATTATTTCTTGTAGAGGCAAGAATCTTTTTTACAGTTGGTCTATTCTGACTGAGGTGCCAGTTCCAAAGAGAAACAGAAAGTCAGTACTGTAAAGACTGGTTGTTTAGCTCCCTGCCTCTATTCTAGTCCACTAGCAAGTACAGCTAGCACTGTAAAGTCTGGTTGCTTAGCTCCCTGTCTCTATTCTAGTCCACTGGCAAGTAGAGCTAGCATTGTAAAGTCTGGTTGTTTAGCTCCCTGCCTCTATTCTAGTCCACTGCAAGTACAGCTAGCACTGTAAAGTATGGTTGTTTAGCTCCCTGACTCTATTCTAGTCCACTGGCAAATAGAGCTAGCACTGTAAAGTCTGGTTGCTTAGCTCCCTGCCTCTATTCTAGTCCACTAGCAAGTAGAGCTAGCACTGTAAAGTCTGGTTGCTTAGCTCCCTGTCTCTATTCTAGTCCACTGGCAAGTAGAGCTAGCATTGTAAAGTCTGGTTGTTTAGCTCCCTGCCTCTATTCTAGTCCACTGGCAAGTAGAGCTAGCACTGTAAAGTCTGGTTGCTTAGCTCCCTGTCTCTATTCTAGTCCACTGGCAAGTAGAGCTAGCACTGTAAAGTCTGGTTGTTTAGCTCCCTGCCTCTATTCTAGTCCACTGGCAAGTTAGAGCTAGCACTGTAAAGTCTGGTTGTTTAGCTCCCCACCTCTATTCTAGTCCACTGGCAAGTAGAGCTAGCACTGTAAAGTATGGTTGCTTCTTGACAAGAAAAATAGAGCTTACCAAGCAAATAGGCACTTACTAAACACCATTTCTAAATAATGCACACCAGTGTATCTGCTACCCAAATTAAACAAACACGTCTACATAGACTAGATTAGAGAAGGAGCCAGTCTCGGAGCTAGCAATGGCCTCTCAAGCACAAATTGTCACTGACTTCACTCTCCAAAGCATACATTCGCTTTCAAAACTAATTGGACACCCTTCATCGACAAAAGGCTCAGTTTAGCCAATGGCAAGAATGATCCCTGCGACAGTCATGCTGTTGGGATCCTCCGAGAGCCTGATGTTGTAATCATTGGCCACATTGGAACTTCAAAAGCCATGGAGGAGGAGTTACCTGCGGAGTAACAGCTGCAGAACACTTGGCAAAGGACTAGAACTTTCCACGGACCAAGAAGATCATCGAGAAACCAAGGAGAGCCATAGCTAATACTAGGCTAGTAATTCTGCACTGATAGTTTTGTGGACTACACCAGTGCAATGGTGGTGATGCTAATATGTCCGCATGGAACCGATGCCTATTTCAACTACTGCAAGCAAGACCCGTGCTTCTCAGCGAGACACCACCATGCACGCCTCACAAATACACTTTGCAGTGACTAGCACCTAATAGCTTGGTGGGCGCAAACATCTAGCACTAAACAACCAGAGTTTACAGTGTAAGACTGCCAAGCCATCCCTCCCTCACCTCACCTCACCTCAGCCATACCCTCTGACCTCACCTTGTCCCCACCTTACAACCCCCATCTCCCCAACCTTGATGACCCCTCCAACCCCTAGCCCCTCCCACCTCACCTCATCCCTCCAACCCCCCCTCCTAGACCACTCCCACCTTACCTCATCCATCCAACCTCTCACCTGATAGGAATGATGTAAGAGAAAAGGATGATGAAGCGAATCAGATAGACAAACCATATCCCCGTGAAGCTCTGTTCGAACATCAAGAACACACACACACAGTCATATATATATATATATATACATACACACATTATATACTAGGCAATACATACATACATACACAGTACACACATTATACACCAGGCAATACATATATACACAGTACACACACTATACACTAGGCAATACATACATACATACACAGTACACACATTATACACTAGGCAATACATACATACATACACAGTACACACATTATACACTAGGCAATACATACATACACAGTACACACATTATACACTAGTCAATACATACATACACAGTATATACACTAGGCAATACGTACATACACACATACACTAGGCAATACATTCATACACAGTACACACATACACTAGGCAATACATACATACAGTACACACATTATACACTAGGCAATACATACACACATAGTACACACATTATACACTAGTCAATACATACATACACAGTACACACATTATACACTAGGCAATACATACATACATGTACATACATAGTACACACATCATACACTAGGCAACGTCCAAACATCGGGTGTCTAGCGAAGCCGAGTGGTGATGTGTACGGGTGGAAGGCAAAGGTTATTGCTCCGTGTGGTACGTATGTAGTGGGGCAAACAAGTTTTTTAATTAACTCATCAGTTTCTACAGCACTTTTGCTATCCCTCGCTCACTTCTCGCTCCATTTTCATCCTTTCATCGTTATACGCTGAAACGTCACTTAGCATTACGATGATGCAGTTCACACACCTGTATATGTAGGCCACTTATTGCTCCGTGTGATGAGCACACGTATGCCTGAGGCTAAAATGGGCTTCATGATCATACAGCGTCTACCTTCACTCGAAGAATGCACCTGATTCGCACTACTACTGATTCACACTACTAGGTGCATAACGCAATGTAACATAATGTAACCTTGGCAGTACATGATTCACACTTCTATGGATTCATACCACTAATGAATGCAGAAACATGAGCAAGTTTTGAACATTAACAACTGTGCACGTGCATACATATAAGATCATGTCAGGCAGAGTGAGAATACTGCACTGTGCAACCCTTAGAGGGATATATTATATATATATAATTATGCATGTATATATATATTTGGGGGGGGGGGGGGGGGGTTAATATTCATGATTTTTACGGTTAAAATCCAATTATGACGAGGAGCAGCAGAGATTGGGTGTGGCTTCCACTAAAGCTACACACCCACGAATATTCCCCCTGCAAATTCTTCGGTTGGTCTCCATCTGAATATTCAAGGGACACACTGTCTTCATATTTAAAGGACACACTGTCTGAATATTTAAAGGACACACTGTCTTCATATTTAAAGGACACACTGTCTGAATATTTAAAGGACACACTGTTTGAATATTTAGCTGAATGTTGAAAAATAGATGCTAAAAAACAAGTGACCTGTTTGACCATGACCACTCAATTTTGGCGATCGCAAAGTTTCCTGCATGACTCCTCCCTAGACTTGTAGAAAGAAATTATTACTTGTGCAGTTTGATCACCATAAGCTTCCATCTCTGCACCAACAGAAAGCTGGATCCACTCTCAACAACATGATCTATGGTGTCCTATCTCAGAAGCAACAGGCAGGCAACAAACTGCTAGATAGATTGGGCCTAGAGAGTTTTGTGCGATTACTACTTTATGAATCTCATTACAGCACTCATTATAGTATGCTAGACACTTCCTGTAGTATACTAAGACTCTTCATGTAGTATACTAAGACTCTTCCTGCAGTACACTAGACAACTGTATATGTCACACCACTCTGTATGTTGGATAATTTTTTTTTAATTGCAATTTGAAGAAAATCTGTAAATTGCAAGAGCGAAGAATAAGTACTTCATAATAAGAAATAAAAAGTTCGAAGTAGATCTTGCTTGATTTAGTATGTACAAACGTGTCTTTGCCGAGCACCCACCTAGAGGCTCCAGACACCTCACCTAGAGGCTCCCAGACACCTCACCTAGAGGCTCCCAGACACTCACCTAGAGGCTCCCAGACACCTCACCCAGAGGCTCCCAGACACCTCACCCAGAGGCTCCAGACACCTCACCTAGAGGCTCCCAGACACCTCACCTAGAAACTCCCAGACACCTCACCTAGAGGCTCCCAGACACCTCACCTAGAGGCTCCCAGACACCTCACCTAGAGGCTCCCAGACACCTCACCTAGAGGCTCCCAGAGACCTCACCTAGAGGCTCCCAGACACCTCACCTAGAGGCTCCCAGACACCTCACCTAGAGGCTCCCAGACACCTCACCTAGAGGCTCCCAGACACCTCACCTAGAAACTCCCAAACACCTCACCTAGAGGCTCCCAGACACCTCACCTAGAGGCTCCCAGAAACCTCACCTAGAGGCTCCAGACACCTCATCCCAGACACCTCACCTAGAGGCTCCCAGACACCTCACCTATAGGCTCCCAGACACCTCACCTAGAGGCTCCCAGACACCTCGCCTAGAGGCTCCCCGACACCTCACCTAGAGGATCCAGACACCTCATCCCAGACACCTCACCTAGAGGCTCCAGATACCTCACCTAGAGGCTCCCAGACACCTCACCTAGAGGCTCCCAGACACCTCACCTAGAGGCTCCCAGACACCTCACCTAGAGGCTACAGACACCTCACCTAGAGGCTCCCAGATACCTCACCTAGAGGCTCCCAGACACCTCACCTAGAGGCTCCCAGACACCTCACCTAGAGGCTCCCAGACACCACACCTAGAGGCTCCCAGACACCTCACCTAGAGGCTCCCAGACACTCATCTAGAGGCTCCCACACACCTCACCTAGAGGCTCCCAGACACCTCACCTAGAGGCTCTCAGACACCTCACCTAGAGGCTCTCAGACACCTCACCTAGAGGCTCCAGACACCTCACCTAGAGGCTCCCAGACACCTCACCTAGAGGCTCCCAGACACCTCACCTATAGCTGCTCTCCTCTAATAGCTGCAGTTTCTGGTGCAGTCATTAAGAAAACAACCAAGGACACTTCATTTAGTCGATGACTCAATTTTTGTGCGATACCGCCAAAGTTTGGTAAAGTTATGCACACATCAGATGTGAATCAAGTTACACAACTTATGCATAGCCATTTTTCATCCTGACAGCCCTGGAGGAGTGGTGACTGCAACTGGAGAAGAATTCCCCTACTAGAGAGACATTACACGACCATTCTGCCTGCTAGCCATAGTTGTGATAAAAGTGGCCTGGTATTGTCAAACCTTCGCTGGAAGGGAAAAGGTTTGGCAATGCCGGACTTGACGTGAGCTACCTTCCCCCAATAAAACCTTAAGAGTCTGCTCGATCACTTGTTGTGTGCACTGGCTCCATCATTCAAGCGAGATCTCTTTAGAGTCTGCTCGATCACTTGTTGTGTCCACTGGCTCCATCATTCAAGTGAGATCTCTTTAGAGTCTGCTCGATCACTTGTTGTGTCCACTGGCTCCATCATTCAAGTGAGATCTCTTTAGAGTCTGCTCGATCACTTGTTGTGTCCACTGGCTCCATCATTCAAGCGAGATCTCTTTAGAGTCTGCTCGATCACTTGTTGTGTCCACTGGCTCCATCATTCAAGTGAGATATCTTTAGAGTCTGCTCGATCACTTGTTGTATCCATTGGCTCCATCATTCAAGCGAGATCTCTTTAGAGTCTGCTCGATCACTTGTTGTGTCCACTGGCTCCATCATTCAAGTGAGATCTCTTTAGAGTCTGCTCGATCACTTGTTGTGTCCACTGGCTCCATCATTCAAGCGAGATCTCTTTAAAGTCTGCTCAATCACCTGTTGTGTCCCTGGCTCCAGGCATTGTTCAAGTGAGAGCTGGTTCCTGGGGACTTGGAGGTCCCATGCACTCAAGTATTTGAAGGAGGCAACAAACTTACCAGAAAGGAAATATATTGAGTCTGTTCTGATCAGCAGGGAAGCAACATTTTGACATAAAATTCCTAATGACAACCCAAATACATTATCCTAAGTTAGTCATTACATACAGTAATATCCCAGGATCAAAGGTTGTTGATTACACGAATATCTGGCCTTCTTTCATGCTAACATTCTTTCATTGTTAACATTCTTTCATGCTAACATTGTTTCATGGCTAACATTCTTTCGTGCTAACATTCTTTCGTGCTAACATTCTTTCGTGCTAACATTCTTTCGTGCTAACATTCTTTCGTGCTAACATTCTTTCATTGCTAACATTCTTTGATTGCTAACATTCTTTGATTGCTAACATTCTTTGATTGCTAACATTCTTTCATGCTAACATTTTTCATGCTAACATTTTTCATGCTAACATTCTTTCATGCTAACATTCTTTCATGGTTAACATTCTTTCATGCTAACATTTTTCATGCTAACATTCTTTCATTGCTAACATTCTTTCATTGCTAACATTCTTTCATGGCAATGGCTAACATTCTTTCATGCTAATATTCTTTCATTGCTAATATTCTTTTGTGCTAACACTCTTTCGTACTAACATTCTTTCGTGCTAACATTCTTTCATGCTAACATTCTTTCCTTGCTAACATTCTTTCATGCTAACATTCCTTCGTGCTAACATTGTTTCACTGCTAACATTCTTTCATGCTCATTGCTAACATTCTTTCATGCTCATTGCTAACATTCTTTCATGCTCATTGCTAACATTCTTTCATGCTCATTGCTAACATTCTTTCATGCTCATTGCTAACATTCTTTCATGCTAACATTCCTTCGTGCTAACATTGTTTCACTGCTAACATTCTTTCATGCTCATTGCTAACATTCTTTCATGCTCATTGCTAACATTCTTTCATGCTCATTGCTAACATTCTTTCATGCTCATTGCTAACATTCTTTCATGCTCATTGCTAACATTCTTTCATGCTCATTGCTAACATTCTTTCATGCTCATTGCTAACATTCTTTCATGCTAAAATTCTTTCATGGCTAACATTCTTTCATGCTAACATTCTCTTTCAGCTCTACTACAACTGGCCACAAAAGCTGCCAGAAGTTAGCACATGAGAAGACAAGTGCTCTCATCAGTGGCCATCCTAAGGAGTCTGAAACGCACGTGTTCCACTGCCGAGCTTCATCAGACAGTGAGTTAATGAGGGATATCCAAGTCGTTGAACCTGTTAGGCAGCTGGAGAGATCCGAGTAAGCGGACAAAACCCAAATCTTTGGCAGCCTTGCACCAGTGAAGAAGGACTGGTCAAAGTCTGGCAGCCATCAGTGATGAAGGACCCAGTCAAAATCTGACAGCCTTGGATCAGTGATGAAGGACCCAGTCAAAATCTGACAGCCTTGGATCAGTGATGAAGGACCTAGTCAAAGTCAAGCAGCCTTGGATCAGCGGAAGGACCTAGCTAAAGTCTTGCCATTCTTAAGAGTACGTAGCTGGTTTTAATCTATTATGTGGGTGTGGCCATCCAATTAGGATGATAGTGAGCTGGAATTGTTTGGAGATATGCACACAACAAAACATTTCACCCAATCACAGCACAAGTCATGTGACAAGTCATGTGTGGAAGATTCCCACCACAAGTCGTGTGTTGAAGTGTCCTGTTAGCAAGCCAGTGCAGAACTGTTATTGTAAACATATTATCTCAACTTCATTGAACAGATACACACAGAGAGAGATTACAGCACTGCTAGGACCAGACACGTGTCCAGGTGACAAGGCAAAGTTAATGTAAAGGGTCGACAAAGGTATAAGCACATAATGTAACACACTACAAGTGTAAATGCTGTAGGCGCCAATGTCATGTCGCTATGCGAGTATGTAATGTTGGGTGTTCAAAGTTGCAGACTGAAATTATGTACCTGTGGTCCTGCAAAACTTACAGTCATGCATGTTGAATCTGCGATACCTACAGACACTAATGATAGAGCTGGCCAACACAATCCCACAGGGTTCCCTATGCTAGCACGGTCCCTAGTCCCAGGCAGGGGTCCTGTTGGTGGGTACCTCAGCCCCCCTTCATGAGGTGTCTAACAGTACCTCAGCCCCCCTTCATGGGGTGTCTAACAGATGGCTCAGTCCTCCTTCATGGGGTGTCCAGCAAGTGAGTACCTCAGCCCCCCTTCATGGGGTGTCCAGCAGGTGAGTGCCTCAGCCCCCCTTCATGGGGTGTCCCAGCAAGTGAGTGCCTCAGCCCCCCTTCATTGGGTGTCTAATAGTACCTCAGCCCCCCTTCATGGGGTGTCTAACAGATGGCTCAGTCCTCCTTCATGGGGTGGCCAGCAGGTGAGTACCTCAGCCCCCCTTCATGGGGTGTCCAGCAGGTGGGTACCTCAGCCCCCCTTCATGGGGTGTCCCAGCAAGTGAGTGCCTCAGCCCCCCTTCATGGGGTGTCCCAGCAGGTGGGTACTTACACCCCCTTCATGGGGAGCCCAGTGGCACCCAAGTGCCTGGTTGTGGTGACCTAAGCACCACTTCATCAGCTGGTGGGTGCCTAGTGTGGGCACTCATAACTTGCAATGTAAGCTCTCCTTTCATGGTGAGGCCAGCTTGTGAATACTTAAGCCCATCTTGTGGTAACCTACAATGCACTTAAGCCCATCTTGTGGTAACCTACAATGCACTTAAGCGGTAACCTACAATGCACTTAAGCCCATCTTGTGGCAACCTACAATGCACTTAAGCCCATCTTGTGGTAACCTACAATGCACTTAAGCCCATCTTGTGGTAACCTACAATGTAAGCCCTTCTTCAGCCCATCTGTGGGTACTTAAAGTAAGCCCAGCTGGTGGGTACTTACCCTTTCACTGTCGGATTTACGCATTTAATTTAAAAAACAAACACGACCATGGTATATAAAAGACTATGGTATATAAAATAATAAATACCAGGTCAGGGGTGCACTAGCAACATTGGTTGACGGGATAGCGGTGTTGATAAACCTTTGGTCGAGAATTGGTTGCTAAGCAACCGACCACATGCCATGAATATGATTATCTGGTCAATCTCTGGAGCTTATGTCACTGAAGGAGAGAGAGCAGCTGTTGTAGACACTGGTGGAAGCAGCACAGGTTGTTCAGTATCCATCATGTTGTCTGTATGAACATACAATAAAAAGTTATTGCATGGGTGCATGGACAAGCTATACTGCCTGCTACCCAAGTAAAAAAAAAAAGCCCCACTTAGCTACTAGAAAGCTAAATCTTTATCTATAGCTTGCTAGAATCCATGACAAACCTGAGTATCCTTGTTCATCACTTCCTTCTTGATCACCGGAGAGAAAAACATCGTGATCAGCTGTAGCGCTACAATCAGCTGGCCGGCAAGCAGATTCAACCACAGTAGCAAAGAATTCAACTGCTCCACAGCTAGAATTTCTCTCTCCGAGGTATGCATGGATGCCATCCCCTTCTTTATCGCTGGAAGAATCCTCATAGATGTCAAAATCGTCATCTTGAACAAGAGCAAGGACCTTTTCGAGAGACGGTTGTTCAGCCCATTGTGTGATCCAATAATTTTTTACCCTAGTTACCAGGTACATACGGTCTTGTTATTTGGTGCATAAATAGAGTTTAAATCAGGCAATTTTATGATATATAAAATATACGGTTTGATCTTTTATTATTGCGACGCTAGACCGCGCTCTGCGCCAAAAGTCGCTTGTGATGGTTGGAGGGTTTAAGTAAGCCCAGCTGGTGTGTACCTAAAGTAAGGCCAGCTGGTGGGTACCTAAAGTAAGGCCAGCTGGTGGGTACCTAAAGTAAGGCCAGCTGGTGTGTACCTAAAGTAAGGCCAGCTGGTGTGTACCTAAAGTAAGGCCAGCTGGTGTGTACCTAACGTAAGCCCAGCTGGTGGGTACCTAAAGTAAGGCAAGCTGGTTGGTACCTAAAGTAAGGCCAGCTGGTGTGTACCTAAAGTAAGGCCACCTGGTGTGTACCTAAAGTAAGGCCAGCTGGGTACCTAAAGTAAGGCCAGCTGGTGTGTACCTAAAGTAAGCCCAGCTGGTGGGTACCTAAAGTAAGGCCAGCTGGGTACCTAAAGTAAGCCCAGCTGGTGGGTACCTAAAGTAAGGCCAGCTGGTGTGTACCTAAAGTAAGGCCAGGTGGGTACCTAAAGTAAGGCCAGCTGGTGGGTACCTAAAGTAAGGCCAGCTGGTGGGTACCTAAAGTAAGGCCAGCTGGTGTGTACCTAAAGTAAGGCCAGCTAGTGTGTACCTAAAGTAAGGCCAGCTGGTGTGTACCTAAAGTAAGGCTAGCTGGGTACCTAAAGTAAGGCCAGCTGGGTACCTAAAGTAAGCCCAGCTGGTGGGTACCTAAAGTAAGGCCAGCTGGTGTGTACCTAAAGTAAGGCCAGCTGGTATGTACCTAAAGTAAGGCCAGCTGGTGTGTACCTGAAGTAAGGCCAGCTGGTGTGTACCTAAAGTAAGGCCAGCTGGTGTGTACCTAAAGTAAGCCCAGCTGGTGGGTACCTAAAGTAAGGCCAGCTGGTGAGTACCTAAAGTAAGGCCAGCTGGTGTGTACCTAAAGTAAGGCCAGCTGGTGTGTACCTAAAGTAAGGCCAGCTGGTGTGTACCTAAAGTAAGGCCAGCTGGTGTGTACCTAAAGTAAGGCCAGCTGGTGTGTACCTAAAGTAAGGCCAGCTGGTGTGTACCTAAAGTAAGGCCAGCTGGTGTGTACCTAAAGTAAGGCCAGCTAGTGTGTACCTAAAGTAAGGCCAGCTGGTGTGTACCTAAAGTAAGCCCAGCTGGTGTGTACCTAAAGTAAGGCCAGCTGGTGTGTACCTAAAGTAAGGCCAGCTGGTGGGTACCTCAAGTAAGCCCAGCTGGTGTGTACCTAAAGTAAGGCCAGCTGGTGTGTACCTAAAGTAAGGCCAGCTGGTGTGTACCTAAAGTAAGGCCAGCTGGTGTGTACCTAACGTAAGCCCAGCTGGTGGGTACCTAAAGTAAGGCAAGCTGGTTGGTACCTAAAGTAAGGCCAGCTGGTGTGTACCTAAAGTAAGGCCACCTGGTGTGTACCTAAAGTAAGGCCAGCTGGGTACCTAAAGTAAGGCCAGCTGGTGTGTACCTAAAGTAAGCCCAGCTGGTGGGTACCTAAAGTAAGGCCAGCTGGGTACCTAAAGTAAGCCCAGCTGGTGGGTACCTAAAGTAAGGCCAGCTGGTGTGTACCTAAAGTAAGGCCAGGTGGGTACCTAAAGTAAGGCCAGCTGGTGGGTACCTAAAGTAAGGCCAGCTGGTGTGTACCTAAAGTAAGGCCAGCTGGTGTGTACCTAAAGTAAGACCAGCTGGTGTGTACCTAAAGTAAGGCCAGCTGGTGTGTACCTAAAGTAAGGCCAGCTGGTGTGTACCTAAAGTAAGGCCAGCTGGTGGGTACCTAAAGTAAGGCCAGCTGGTGTGTACCTAAAGTAAGGCCAGCTAGTGTGTACCTAAAGTAAGGCCAGCTGGTGTGTACCTAAAGTAAGGCTAGCTGGGTACCTAAAGTAAGGCCAGCTGGGTACCTAAAGTAAGCCCAGCTGGTGGGTACCTAAAGTAAGGCCAGCTGGTGTGTACCTAAAGTAAGGCCAGCTGGTATGTACCTAAAGTAAGGCCAGCTGGTGTGTACCTGAAGTAAGGCCAGCTGGTGTGTACCTAAAGTAAGGCCAGCTGGTGTGTACCTAAAGTAAGGCCAGCTGGTGTGTACCTAAAGTAAGGCCAGCTGGTGGGTACCTAAAGTAAGGCCAGCTGGTGTGTACCTAAAGTAAGGCCAGCTAGTGTGTACCTAAAGTAAGGCCAGCTGGTGTGTACCTAAAGTAAGGCTAGCTGGGTACCTAAAGTAAGGCCAGCTGGGTACCTAAAGTAAGCCCAGCTGGTGGGTACCTAAAGTAAGGCCAGCTGGTGTGTACCTAAAGTAAGGCCAGCTGGTATGTACCTAAAGTAAGGCCAGCTGGTGTGTACCTGAAGTAAGGCCAGCTGGTGTGTACCTAAAGTAAGGCCAGCTGGTGTGTACCTAAAGTAAGCCCAGCTGGTGGGTACCTAAAGTAAGGCCAGCTGGTGGGTACCTAAAGTAAGGCCAGCTGGTGTGTACCTAAAGTAAGGCCAGCTGGTGTGTACCTAAAGTAAGGCCAGCTGGTGTGTACCTAAAGTAAGGCCAGCTGGTGTGTACCTAAAGTAAGGCCAGCTGGTGTGTACCTAAAGTAAGGCCAGCTGGTGTGTACCTAAAGTAAGGCCAGCTGGTGGGTACCTAAAGTAAGGCCAGCTGGTGTGTACCTAAAGTAAGGCCAGCTAGTGTGTACCTAAAGTAAGGCCAGCTGGTGTGTACCTAAAGTAAGGCTAGCTGGGTACCTAAAGTAAGGCCAGCTGGGTACCTAAAGTAAGCCCAGCTGGTGGGTACCTAAAGTAAGGCCAGCTGGTGTGTACCTAAAGTAAGGCCAGCTGGTATGTACCTAAAGTAAGGCCAGCTGGTGTGTACCTGAAGTAAGGCCAGCTGGTGTGTACCTAAAGTAAGGCCAGCTGGTGTGTACCTAAAGTAAGCCCAGCTGGTGGGTACCTAAAGTAAGGCCAGCTGGTGGGTACCTAAAGTAAGGCCAGCTGGTGTGTACCTAAAGTAAGGCCAGCTGGTGTGTACCTAAAGTAAGGCCAGCTGGTGTGTACCTAAAGTAAGGCCAGCTGGTGTGTACCTAAAGTAAGGCCAGCTGGTGTGTACCTAAAGTAAGGCCAGCTGGTGTGTACCTAAAGTAAGGCCAGCTGGTGTGTACCTAAAGTAAGGCCAGCTAGTGTGTACCTAAAGTAAGGCCAGCTGGTGTGTACCTAAAGTAAGCCCAGCTGGTGTGTACCTAAAGTAAGGCCAGCTGGTGTGTACCTAAAGTAAGGCCAGCTGGTGGGTACCTCAAGTAAGCCCAGCTGGTGTGTACCTAAAGTAAGGCCAGCTGGTGTGTACCTAAAGTAAGGCCAGCTGGTGTGTACCTAAAGTAAGGCCAGCTGGTGTGTACCTAAAGTAAGGCCAGCTGGTGTGTACCTAAAGTAAGGCCAGCTGGTGTGTACCTAAAGTAAGGCCAGCTGGTGTGTACCTAAAGTAAGGCCAGCTAGTGTGTACCTAAAGTAAGGCCAGCTGGTGTGTACCTAAAGTAAGCCCAGCTGGTGTGTACCTAAAGTAAGGCCAGCTGGTGTGTACCTAAAGTAAGGCCAGCTGGTGGGTACCTCAAGTAAGCCCAGCTGGTGTGTACCTAAAGTAAGGCCAGCTGGTGTGTACCTAAAGTAAGGCCAGCTGGTGGGTACCTAAAGTAAGGCCAGCTAGTGTGTACCTAAAGTAAGGCCAGCTGGTGGGTACCTAAAGTAAGGCCAGCTGGTGTGTACCTAAAGTAAGGCCAGCTAGTGTGTACCTAAAGTAAGCCCAGCTGGTGTGTACCTAAAGTAAGGCCAGCTGGTGGGTATCTAAAGTAAGGCCAGCTGGTGTGTACCTAAAGTAAGGCCAGCTGGTGTGTACCTAAAGTAAGGCCAGCTAGTGTGTACCTAAAGTAAGGCCAGCTGGTGTGTACCTAAAGTATGCCCAGCTGGTGGGTACCTAAAGTAAGGCCAGCTGGTGTGTACCTAAAGTAAGGCCAGCTGGTGGGTACTTAAAGTAAGGCCAGCTGGTGGGTACCTAAAGTAAGGCCAGCTGGTGTGTACCTAAAGTAAGGCCAGCTAGTGTGTACCTAAAGTAAGGCCAGCTGGTGTGTACCTAAAGTAAGGCCAGCTGGTGAGTACCTAAAGTAAGGCCAGCTGGTGGGTACCTAAAGTAAGGCCAGCTAGTGTGTACCTAAAGTAAGGCCAGCTGGTGTGTACCTAAAGTAAGGCCAGCTGGTGGGTACCTAAAGTAAGGCCAGCTGGTGTGTACCTAAAGTAAGCCCAGCTGGTGTGTACCTAAAGTAAGCCCAGCTGGTGTGTACCTAAAGTAAGGCCAGCTGGTGTGTACCTAAAGTAAGGCCAGCTGGTGGGTACCTCAAGTAAGCCCAGCTGGTGTGTACCTAAAGTAAGGCCATCTGGTGTGTACCTAAAGTAAGGCCAGCTGGTGTGTACCTAAAGTAAGGCCAGCTGGTGTGTACCTAAAGTAAGGCCAGCTGGTGTGTACCTAAAGTAAGGCCAGCTGGTGTGTACCTAAAGTAAGGCCAGCTGGTGTGTACCTAAAGTAAGGCCAGCTAGTGTGTACCTAAAGTAAGGCCAGCTGGTGTGTACCTAAAGTAAGCCCAGCTGGTGTGTACCTAAAGTAAGGCCAGCTGGTGTGTACCTAAAGTAAGGCCAGCTGGTGGGTACCTCAAGTAAGCCCAGCTGGTGTGTACCTAAAGTAAGGCCAGCTGGTGTGTACCTAAAGTAAGGCCAGCTGGTGGGTACCTAAAGTAAGGCCAGCTAGTGTGTACCTAAAGTAAGGCCAGCTGGTGGGTACCTAAAGTAAGGCCAGCTGGTGTGTACCTAAAGTAAGGCCAGCTAGTGTGTACCTAAAGTAAGCCCAGCTGGTGTGTACCTAAAGTAAGGCCAGCTGGTGGGTATCTAAAGTAAGGCCAGCTGGTGTGTACCTAAAGTAAGGCCAGCTGGTGTGTACCTAAAGTAAGGCCAGCTAGTGTGTACCTAAAGTAAGGCCAGCTGGTGTGTACCTAAAGTATGCCCAGCTGGTGGGTACCTAAAGTAAGGCCAGCTGGTGTGTACCTAAAGTAAGCCCAGCTGGTGGGTACTTAAAGTAAGGCCAGCTGGTGGGTACCTAAAGTAAGGCCAGCTGGTGTGTACCTAAAGTAAGGCCAGCTAGTGTGTACCTAAAGTAAGGCCAGCTGGTGTGTACCTAAAGTAAGCCCAGCTGGTGTGTACCTAAAGTAAGGCCATGGTGGGTATCTAAAGTAAGGCCAGCTGGTGTGTACCTAAAGTAAGGCCAGCTGGTGTGTACCTAAAGTAAGGCCAGCTAGTGTGTACCTAAAGTAAGGCCAGCTGGTGTGTACCTAAAGTATGCCCAGCTGGTGGGTACCTAAAGTAAGGCCAGCTGGTGTGTACCTAAAGTAAGCCCAGCTGGTGGGTACTTAAAGTAAGGCCAGCTGGTGGGTACCTAAAGTAAGGCCAGCTGGTGTGTACCTAAAGTAAGGCCAGCTAGTGTGTACCTAAAGTAAGGCCAGCTGGTGTGTACCTAAAGTAAGGCCAGCTGGTGGGTACCTAAAGTAAGGCCAGCTGGTGGGTACCTAAAGTAAGCCCAGCTGGTGTGTACCTAAAGTAAGGCCAGCTAGTGTGTACCTAAAGTAAGGCCAGCTGGTGTGTACCTAAAGTAAGCCAGCTGGTGAGTACCTAAAGTAAGGCCAGCTGGTGGGTACCTAAAGTAAGGCCAGCTAGTGTGTACCTAAAGTAAGGCCAGCTGGTGTGTACCTAAAGTAAGGCCAGCTGGTGGGTACCTAAAGTAAGGCCAGCTGGTGTGTACCTAAAGTAAGCCCAGCTGGTGTGTACCTAAAGTAAGGCCAGCTGGTGTGTACCTAAAGTAAGGCCAGCTGGTGGGTACCTCAAGTAAGCCCAGCTGGTGTGTACCTAAAGTAAGCCCAGCTGGTGTGTACCTAAAGTAAGGCCAGCTGGTGTGTACCTAAAGTAAGGCCAGCTGGTGTGTACCTAAAGTAAGGCCAGCTGGTGGGTATCTAAAGTAAGGCCAGCTAGTGTGTACCTAAAGTAAGGCCAGCTGGTGGGTACCTAAAGTAAGGCCAGCTGGTGTGTACCTAAAGTAAGGCCAGCTGGTGTGTACTTAAAGTAAGGCCAGCTGGTGTGTACCTAAAGTAAGGCCAGCTGGTGTGTACCTAAAGTAAGGCCAGCTAGTGTGTACCTAAAGTAAGGCCAGCTGGTGTGTACCTAAAGTAAGGCCGCTGGTGGGTACCTAAAGTAAGGCCAGCTGGTGGGTACCTAAAGTAAGCCCAGCTGGTGTGTACCTAAAGTAAGCCCAGTTGGTGGGTACCTAAAGTAAGGCCAGCTGGTGTGTACCTAAAGTAAGCCCAGCTGGTGGGTACCTAAAGTAAGCCCAGCTGGTGGGTACCTAAAGTAAGGCCAGCTGGTGGGTACCTAAAGTAAGGCCAGCTGGTGGGTATCTAAAGTAAGCCCAGCTGGTGGGTATCTAAAGTAAGGCCAGCTGGTGGGCAACTACATAGTACGGTACTATGTAGTTGTTAGTACCATGTCTGTCCATTATGGGTCATAGGATTTTTTATAGCAAACTTGGATAGGAGAGCTGCTTAACTTGCCTTTATTGCCAGGAGAACTGAGGAGAGCAGAACGGTGGCCAAGAACAGAACCTTAGTCAACCTGTTGATCTCAAGATCAACCAGCCCAACCTAGTACATATATCAAAGGGATATAGCCAACATGTCTCGGTTGGGGGGGAGGGATGGGGGGACACAACCACCTCCACCTAAACTATAATAATAACAGCAACAACAACAATAGAGATCACAATAAGCTTGCCTTGGAGCGAGGAGGAGAGATGTTCATCACACTCCGTGTCTCACTTCCCGTGTAAATGACCACACCCACAGCAGAGCCTGAGGCCAGGACGGTATTGGCCCAGAGTGTGCTCTCTAAAGTTAGAGGTTCTTTTTTCACTTCTTTCTCCTCTGTTGTCTAGAGGGAGGGAAGGAATTTGAGCATATAAGGAGAGGAAAGAGAGTGAGGGAGGAAGAGGGAGAGAATAGGGGAAAGAAGAAGAGCTGAAGAGGGGAGGAGGTAGGGGGGGGAGAGGGAGAGGAAGAGGAGAGGGGAACAGCGGGAAAGAAACAGGAAACAGGAGAGGAAGAGAGGGAAAGAAGAGAGGAAGAAGGGGAGCTGAAGAGGAGGGAGAAGAGTGGTAAGAGGAAGAGGGCAAGAGGAAGTGGAAGGAAAGAGGAGCAAAGGATTCAGTTCCACAATGATTACAGCATAATTAATCAGATAAGGTGCACACAATATCATTAGGATTTACACAAACAAAATTAATGCACATGTGTATGTCTTAACTACCACTCAGCCCCTGACCATAGAGAAGGTGCCTATGAATTCATGAATATCCATCTGCGGTCGTTCTGCAAAGACAGCTCCACTCCTCAAGAGAGCCTAGTGTTACAAACAGCAACAAGATCACCCACACAACTGCAACGCATCTTACGAGCAGGGGAAATTCCCTCCACATTTAAGCACATTACAACATGATTACATCGTCAGATGGCAAGGCCTGACAGAGAGGAATGGCCATTCGTAACTTCCAGTCCGTCTCCCCATCCAGCTGATCTGTCCTCACAAAGCAGGCACCTGCAGTGCATGGAGTAGTCACAACAACAACTCAACAATACAAAAAAGTAATTATAATATTATGATGGACTGAGCGAGTAAGTGGACTGTTCAGCACATACATACACATGCATACAACACATATATATATACTCAGATGCATATACATATACTATGTAGTAATCAATGCAAGGCATTGTGGCAAGCAAAGGTGTGATGGAGAGATAGATAGCATGCTTACCAATATGACAAAACTTTAAGGGGGGGGGGGGAATATATAGACTTTTTTTTTAAATCCCTTAAAAAGAATCTTCTTTTTCCTTCACCATTTATTCTTCACCATTCTACACCTTCACTATTATACTAACTTGCATTTCAAGTTTCAACTCAACCATTCTTGAGTTTATGTGTTTCATTGTATACATCCCGAGAAATGAATAAGTGGGGATAATACCATGTTTAAAAAAACGTGGTTACAACTTTGGAGCTCCACAAATTCTGTCAACTTCATGGTATGGACTTGATATATAGCTCAAAAGATAGGTCTCTCTGTGTGCTCTCTTTTGATACTAAAAACTGTTGCATAGGTCAACCATACCCGATACAGGCAGTCAAAGTTGGGAACCACAAAACATGCATGCCCAAGTTTTCTGCTTTTCTAATTACTAATTGGAAAGTGCAAGACAGTTAAAATTAGCTAGAGGAAGCTCTACTCTATATATGAGTGTTATCAATAGGCACTAAAACATAAGTATGTAATCAAGCACATGGACAAGCACGCGGATTTAAAAAAAGAAAAGAAACATCATCAATACATGATAGATAGAACAACAAGAAGGTTATGGTTGCTTAAGAGGCAATTATGCGTTATTCTAAGTTCACTAGGTCAATTGCACGCGGTACTCTAGATGGGAAGACCAGTGGATGACCTTGCCTCTCTCATAGCCTGAATTGCTGAGCGTAGGAGAGAGAATGATAGCCGACATCTTAGCCAGCTCATTGCACTGCTTTACGGATGGTTCCATTTTGAAGCAATGCAAGCTTGGAGGTAGCTTTTTGTAAAAAGTGGCTGCTTCATTAGCAGGACGGCCTGCAGCTACGAGCACAAGGGGTGTAAATGTTGCATGTTCTATCTCCTGGACACGCTGCTCATAAGCTCGTTCCTTAACCCTTTCGTGTGTTCTTTTGTAGCATGAGGACATCTGTTTGATGGAGCATAGGGGTTAAAGACCCTGACATCAAAGTATGTTATTTCAAAGGAGCCTCTCTAGAAGCCGTTTGCTACTAATTTCCAGCCGTGCTCCATCTTGAGAGTTGGCGTTTACGCATGACAGTCATTGGCCACTGCTTTGGCGCATGACAGTCATTGGTCACTGCTCTGGCGCATGACAGTCATTGGTCAGTGCTCTGGCGCATGACAGTCATTGGCCACTGCTCTGGCGCATGACAGTCATTGGCCACTGCTCTGGTGCATGACAGTCATTGGTCACTGCTCTGGCGCATGACAGTCATTGGCCACTGCTCTGGCGCATGACAGTCATTGGCCACTGCTCTGGCGCATGACAGTCATTGGTCACTGCTCTGGCGCATGACAGTCATTGGTCACTGCTCTGGCGCATGACAGTCATTGGTCACTGCTCTGGCGCATGACAGTCATTGGTCACTGCTCTGGCTCAATGCCCACGTCGTGACAAACCTCTGTGAGAAGGGTGGCAGTGAGGTCTCAGATTGTGTCGTGTCGTATAGAATAGAATCCTCCTTTTGCACGCGGTAGGACATGCTCAGTTGGGACCTTTTAGCCACAGGCACACGTTGATGGTATTTATGAGGAAGGCCATCCACATCTGAGGGCCATGGCATCATGGAACACACTCTTAGGCAGAGGCTATGTTCTTGTAGTGATAAAGCTGTCAGCCATGTGAAAGATCACTTCTCTTTGGCCCTTTCCATTCCTCACCTTTGTGTGTCAGTAAGTTGTTCAGCAAGTTCATCTGCTTTTGATGTGTTTCGCTGTCATTTTTGTTTGTGAGTGCATGCTTTGGATTCCATCTGGTCAGCGATAACCTCATAGCTGTAATTCTGGTCTTGTGATAGGATCGCATTTGATAGAGCCATGGTAATCTCAAGGGAGGCAGAGAACTCATCATCAGCATTGGAGGATCGTATGGCAATCCCAAGCCCCCCCCATTCTAGCTGGCAGGCAGTGCAAACAGGCCACTGTCCAAATTATTTGGTGGCCTGCCAGTCAAGGCTGGAATGAGTTCGGAGCTCAAGATGTCATCCAAAAGTTGTAAGTGTGCTCCAATCTTTGGGATGATATGACACACATGTTTACAAGTCCACTTGCTTGTCAGCCCGTGATTGAGTGCAGCAAACACTGCTGAGGCTCAGTCGGGGCAATTTGAAACCAGGCACATCAAGATAGAGTGCCATTCATGGACCTTGGACTGCACATAAGAAGTGACAAAATCGTGTGAGGCGATGGCTGCAGCAGGTAGGGTCCACCTTCTACAGTGATGTTCACTTCCCCGTCAGCAAACGAGGGAAAGCGTTGGTGTGATGGTTCTCTATTACGACCAGCAGGCGTTGGTGTGATGGTTCTCTACTACGACCAGCGGGCGTTGGTGTGATGGTCCTCTATTACGACCAGCGGGCGTTGGTGTGATGGTTCTCTACTATGACCAGCGGGCGTTGGTGTGATGGTTCTCTACTACGACCAGCGGGCGTTGGTGTGATGGTTCTCTATTACGACCAGTGGGCGTTGGTGTGATGGTTCTCTACTACGACCAGCGGGCGTTGGTGTGATGGTTCTCTATTACGACCAGCGGGCGTTGGTGTGATGGTTCTCTACTATGACCAGCGGGCGTTGGTGTGATGGTTCTCTACTACGACCACCAGCGGGCGTTGGTGTGATGGTCCTCTATTACGATCAGCGGGCGTTGGTGTGATGGTTCTCTACTACGACCAGACATGTTTTGAAGCATTGGCTGAATAACTAAAACCAGGACAGGAAGCAATTAACTTAAACCCACCATGTGCGTAGGTCAGTAATTTCCCCCCTCAGATGCAGCATCATCTGCTTACCACACTTGCATGCTGTTTCCTTTGGTCTTCTTGATGAGGGGGATAGTTACTAGGGCGTACACGGGCACAGCGAGTCTCCCCGAGTGGTTCCTTCCTGAAAGAAGCACCTCACCATTCATGAATAGCACGGTGGGGCTGCTGGTAAGTGTTGATTAGGATCGTGGCCAGGGGAGGGCAGGGTCTCCCGATGTTGAGGAGGGCTACTTGTTGAAGGCATTACTGACATCAACCAATAATGCAACTTCACTTTCTTCTCATGAACGGCAGCCTCCATGCCTGATATCTGTCCTGCTCATAACTGGATTGACCCAGCTGCATCGTGGATATCACCTCAAGTAACATGGAGAACAGCTCTGGCAATGATGTGTCTCACAGTTTCTCCAATACCATTGACCGGACTCCTGGGTTCTTACTCGGGGCTATCAGATGGCTTGAAAGAAATACATTGTGGATCCACATACGTATAAAATAAAATAAATTCTCCACCCGCGTGCTCACCCACGTACTTATGTTTTAGCGCCTAATGATGACTCTCATTGTATAGAGTAGAGCTTCCTCTAGCCACTGGTACCAATTGTAACTGTCTCGCACTTTCCACTTAGGAGTTATGCAGACAACCTGGTTTTGAGGCTTTGACCACCTGTACCTTGGATATGGTTGTACATGTATGTACCTATGCAACAGTTTTTAGTATCAAAAGAGAGCACACAGAGATTTGAGCTGCATATCGAATGAAGCGTGCAGAATTTATGGAGCCACAGTCGTAACCACATTTTTTAACGCAATAAGAGAAAACCCATGTGGTTTTAGTTTCAAACCTATTTACCACAAAAGTGCAATTGTCATGCATTGACATTGCATAAACTCGGTCAATTTTTGTCCTTAGTCAATAATTTTTATATAATCTGAAAGCTCTTGCATTGCTCTGTATAAATTTTCCAATCCAGTCATTTCTGATGAGATATAGTCCAGTCTGTGTGGTTTATGTGGTCACCTGAGTGCAAAAATGAAATTGGGATAATGGGGGAAATATTAAAAATAAAAAAACACTCGTTATTTTATAAGTTTATCTCTAGGTACTCCACCATAAATGACAAGTGTGGAAGATGGTTGGAGGAGCAAGAGCGTTTATAAGAATTTTTAATGACCTTTGCTGTTCACGTTTTCCCCATATTTCAGCCCTAGTTTATTGCAACACCAGTATTGTAACATCATTGGAAAGCACACAGGATGGGATGCCTCTTGAGACCAGAATGTTTGAAGTATTAGATAGTTATGAACATTAAAAAAAACTCCACAAGAATGGTCGACTCCCCTTTTCCTAGCATTACATACATCAATACACATGTACATACACGTACGCAGACATCATACACACATATACATGTATATACATGCATGCACACTTACATACATACATCTATACAGTACATCTTATGTATGCATATACATGCATGCACACATAATGTACATATGTGTATATACATGCATGCACACATATACGTATATACATGCATGCACACATATACATGCATTCACTTACATACATCTATACAGTACATCTTATGTATGTATATACATGCATGCACACATAATGTACATATGTACATGCATGCACACATATACCAGAGTTGCCAACCGTCCCGGAATGGCCGGGACAGTCCCGGAATTTTGAGCATTGTCCCGGTGGTGTCCTTGTCCCGGAAATGTCCCGGAATTTACAGCTACGCGCACCTTGCGCTTCCACTCGCTTAGATGGCCACTGCTATCTCAAGTTTAGTCCTTTAACACTCGTAAAGCAACAAAAACAGGACACTTTTTAGCAGAGAAAAACTTCAGATAAACAATTACGGCTCCAGCGGGTGTGCGAAACAACCTTTGACCTTGTTTCGATTGGAGGTGCGGCACTTACGTGAAACTTCTCAGCACGTTATATGATAATTGCAATCTCAGCAAAATGGTAGCAAAGAAGCAGAGGAGAGAATGCCATTTTGACAATAAATAGATCAAGGAATTTCAGGGGATAGGCAAGAGTTTCAAAGGTATAAATAAAATATATATAATGAAATTGATTGACAAAGTAAGTAAGCATGGAATACAGCAAATACAGGGTAAATAATAACATCATGGTTACAGTGTGCTGCTTGTGTTCAATGCAATAGTAATGTCAGTAGTCTTGCCTTCATTTTAGTTCACTTGTATGCCCGATGTACTCTGTGTGCAATCGACTTTGGTGTTACCCATGGTGGCCGTAATGATGTCACATCTCACCTCAAGAGCAAGAAACATAAGGATATGTCAAAGGCTGTGCTATCAACTATTCCAATCACCTCTCTCTTCCAACATCAGAGAAGTGATCAAGTAATCGAAGCAGAGGTCAGGTGGGCTACATTTGTTGCTAAGCACAACATATCCTTTCTGTCTAGTGACCATGCCACCAAGCTTTTCAGCAAGATGTTCTCAGACTCTGAAATTGCAAAGAAATTATCCTGTTCCCACACCAAAACAACCGCCATAGTGAAGAAAGCTCTTGCTCCTTACTTCACACAGAGAGTTATGGAGTCAGTGTCAAGTGGTCCATTCTCTTGCATAATTCTTTTGAGGCTTCTTGATCCACAGGTAGGTGAAGTACGGACGAGATTCTTGGATATGCCTGTTGTGAACATTGATATAGCTACCAACTTGTTTCAAGCCTTGAAGGAGTCACTGACTAAGAATGGGCCTTTGACAATGCAGTGTCTTTCATGTCTGATACCACCAATGTTATGAAAGGAGTGAGGTCAGGTGTGCAGAAGCTGATTAAGGATGAGATCCCAACTTTGTATGATCTTGGTTGCATCTGCCATTTGGCTGATTTAACAGTCAAAGCTGGTTTGAAGGTACTCCCAGTGAACATTGACCAGCTGTTCATCGACATATTCTACTACTTCCATAGCAGCAAGAGAGCAGCAATTTGTCATCCTATGGTGTTCACTTTTCACCACTGAGCCAGGGGTGATTTTGAAGCATTGCCCCACACGATGGCTCAGCTTGCTGAAGTGGTTGAATCGTTACCTCAGGCAGTATGATGGTTTGAAGTCATTCTTCTTGTCTTGTGAGGAAGCTGAACAGCTAAGGTCTGTAGCATTCTTTCAAGGCATGAGAATCCTCTGATGAAACCTCTGTTGTTCTTTTATCTTGCCCTCAATGGATCAATTCAACCGCCTCTTCCAGAAATCTACAGAGAATACTACCTCACAGCTGTATGATGAGATGAACTGGTTAGTTAGGTCGAAAAATCGCGTATAAAATTAATGGCGAAAGGCGCACACTAATTAGGGGGCGTGGTCGAAAATTCTTGCCGTATATAAAATTAATGTCCCGGAATTAACTTATGGAAAGTTGGCAAGTATGATATACATGCATGCATCGTGTATATGTACACATATGTACAACATACACACACTATATATACCAATGGATGACACGATTATTTTGCCCAGGGTGGAGAGTTGAACTTTCCACAGCGTGGTGGCACAATTACAACCTCATAGATCTGAACACTAATTTTTCCCCGTTACTCTACGTAAGTTCCATTGAAAGAGAAGGCGTGCACTCATGACGTGTGTAAGCTCACACCTACACATAGGTTCCTGGTCTTTGGATAACCAGGCCTGATTGGACAAGATGTCCGTGCAGCATAGAAATAACAACAACAAATTCACGTCCGAAATAAACAACAACAAATTCCCACAAAAATTCTGTTCGGTCATTATTTACTTTGCTCCTTGATATTTTCCAGCATTTGTTCCTGCCTAGTCAGCATTCCTTTAGCTTGCTTATTTGCATGCTTATCATTGGAACATTGCACCAGTACGTAAGGACATGTGCGACCCCCACGGGTACTCCGTTTCATCTTATTCTAAACTTGTGCAATGAAACGCCAAGAAAAGCGTGGCAAACCAGTTTGGAGACACTTGGACAAGCTCTCTCTCTCTTTTGCGGAGGGGGGAAGGGAAGGGAAGAGGTGGGGGAAAGATGCATAATTTTTTTTGACTCCACATGAGGACCACCCATCCCAGTAGGCAATGATCTATTGTGTGGCCTCTCAATACATACCATTCTTTTCAGTTGTCCGCAAAAGTATGAGGTCTGCTGGCACCCTTTGGTTCTAGCAAGAAACAAATTGGAATTTATAAAGACCTGACCAGTATGTTGTTTTGGTAATGTAGTTACTTTTTCAATGAAGATGATGTCGGAGACCATGATGTCACTACTGGCAACCACTTCTTTGCCTACGGAAGAAGGGTTAGAATAGAGCTCACATGCTATTGCACACCGTTCATATGCTTACATAGTCATATTGCACGCTGTTCATATGCTTACATAGTCATATTGCACACTGTTCATATGCTTACATAGTCATATTGCACACTGTTCATATGCTTACATAGTCATATTGCATACTGTTCATATACTTACATAGTCATATTGCACTGTTCATATACTTACATAGTCATATTGCACACTGTTCATATGCTTACATAGTCATATTGCACACTGTTCATATGCTTACATAGTCATATTGCACACTGTTCATATGCTTACATAGTCATATTGCACACTGTTCATATGCTTACATAGTCATATTGCACACTGTTCATATGCTTACATAGTCATATTGCACACTGTCCATATGCTTACATAGTCATATTGCACACTGTTCACATTTTTAGAATACGGCACGTTGCCATTCAACAACCACTTTAGTTATTGCAATATGGTTTCACTCCAATCACAGCTGTTAGCTACAAACCAATTTATAGCTTTTGATTTAAAAAAATGAGTTGTGAGGGTCTGCCAAACGGAGGAGGGTCCTCTTGGATGTTTCTGCATGCATCTTCTGACAAAACATGCCTCTAGAGATATTTTATATATCATTGGAAAGTACATAGAACAAGCAACAATTTGAGCATAAAATTAACTACACAAAACAATTATAAAAAAAGTTATGGGCTGTCAAAAGTCAACAACGTTTTTAGCCAGTCTTCAATAGCCCCCCCTAACATAGTCATATTGCACACTGTTCATATACTTACATAGTCATATTGCACACTGTTCATATGCTTACATAGTCATACTCATACTGCACACTGTTCATATGCTTACATAGTCATACGCTGTTCATATGCTCACAGCTTTACCACCATAAGCTTCCATCTCTGCACTAAGGGAAAGTTACACTCCCCTCTCACCAGCATGCTATGGTGGACCGTCTCAAAAGCAATAAGCTAACTACAAACTTTGTAGACTGTTTACGTTGGGTTTGTGGGATTATTATTTTATGAATCTCATTATAACATTTCCTGCTCTGTAGTTCTTCCTGTAGTATACTAGCCACATGATAGCTCCTTTACAAGTATACAGAGATAGCTATCTTTCACTGCACAGAAGGCAAGGTGAAGGCGCAGGTCCTTGAACGTGAACCATTCTACTTGTTCTTTCTCCCTTCCTTCCTCTTCCTCCTCCCACCCACCTCTCCCCCTTCCCCCATAACAAACCAAAGCAATATGAGCTTGAAACATTAATTAGTAAGCTCCACCTTCCTATTAGCAGTTGCTTTATGCAGTACAGAGACAGTGAAGCCACCAGAACACCTCACCCTCTACACATCAGGAATATTGACCACCATAAGTGTCTACTCGGACATGATTCACAAAAGAAACTGAACGTATGCATGCGCTGAAAACTGAATTTAGACAACTGAGCTGTCACAAAATAGTCTGAAAAATATTCCAGTTTTAGGGGATTAGTGAGGAATGATGAGTAAAAGGTGATGGTCAAAACTACCGCCATGGAGCGTCTCTTCCAGACCTTGACTGCTGATTATGGAAGCTCGCTCTTCTGGTACGAGGTGGGGCTGCACGGCAACCGTTTACTGGGAACCACTCTGAATCCCTATGCTCATGAGAAGGGAGGATGGATTTCATTATGAAGCACAACATAGAGATGCTTAGCTTTTGATTGCTCGCAACAATGGATTGCTCGCAACAATGGATTGCTTGCAACAATGGATTGCTTGCAACAATGGATTGCTTGCAACAATGGATTGCTTGCAACAATGGATTGCTCGCCACAATGGATTGCTTGCAACAATGGATTGCTTGCCTCAATGGATTGCTTGCAACAATGGATTGCTTGCAACAATGGATTGCTCGCAACAATGGATTGCTTGCCACAATGGATTGCTCGCAACAATGGATTGTTTAACACAATGGATTTCTCGCAACAATGGATTGCTTGCCACAATGGATTGCTCGCAACAATGGATTGTTTAACACAATGGATTGCTCGCAACAATGGAATGCTTGCCAGAATGGATTGCTCGCAACAATGGATTGCTTGCAACAATGGATTGTTTAACACAATGGATTGCTTGCCTCAATGGATTGCTTGCAACAATGGATTGCTTGCCACAATGGGTTGCTCGCAACAATGTTTTAACACAATGGATTGCTCGCAACAATGGATTGCTTGCAACAATGGATTGCTTGCAACAATGGATTGCATGCAACAATGGATTGCTCGCAATAAATGGATTACTTGCCTCAATGGATTGCTTGCAACAATGGATTGCTTGCAACAATGGATTGCTTGCCACAATGGATTGCTTGCCACAATGGGTTGCTCGCAACAATGGATTGTTTAACACAATGGATTGCTCGCAACAATGGATTACTTGCAATAATGGATTGCTTGCAACAATGGATTGCTTGCCACAATGGATTGCTCGCAACAATGGATTGCTCGCAACAATGGATTGCTTGCCACAATGGGTTGCTCGCAACAATGGATTGCTTGCAACAATCGATTGCTCGCAACAATGGATTGCTCGCAACAATGGATTGCTTGCAACAATGGATTGCTTGCCACAATGGGTTGCTCGCAACAATGGATTGTTTAACACAATGGATTGCTCGCAACAATGGATTACTTGCAATAATGGATTGCTTGCAACAATGGATTGCTTGCTACAATGGATTGCTCGCAACAATGGATTGCTTGCAACAATGGATTGCTTGCCACAATGGGTTGCTCGCAACAATGGTTTAACACAATGGATTGCTCGCAACAATGGATTGCTTGCAACAATGGATTGCTTGCAACAATGGATTGCATGCAACAATGGATTGCTCGCAATAAATGGATTGCTTGCCTCAATGGATTGCTTGCAACAATGGATTGCTTGCAACAATGGATTGCTTGCCTCAATGGATTGCTTGCAACAATGGATTGCTTGCAACAATGGATTGCTTGCAACAATGGATTGCTTGCAACAATGGATTTCTTGCAACAATGGATTGCTTGCCTCAAGGGAGCTGATTCTCATACCAAACTGCAGCCTATTGAATGTGCACTCTAACAATGTGAACAAAATCTTTTGAAGGAAAACAGTCAAGATAATGGTCACACAAGATTAAGTCGAGATCAATATTTGAAATATGCACGGTGAATCTTGCCTTTCAACTGGTACTAGTTTGGGATTCTTTGGTTCACTAAAAATATAATATTTAGCAGAATTTGAGCAGAATTTGACGTAGTTGGTGATTTGATTTTAGTTGGTGATTTTGATTTGTATGAAAATACTTCACACGAAATTGATTACCAAGGAAATGAAAATTTCCCAACCTAGTAGAAAAGATCATTTGTTAACCACGTCCTTTGATGTGGTTGTGAGTGCCATGATACCCAAATCCCAGGCATTTCAAATGTTATAAATTAGCATATATCTATAACAACAACGACTTGTTGAAACTTGGTCTCTACCTTTGGAGGTGAGCTTGTGATATTTCTGTCCGTTGACCTCCTTGTCTCGCAAGAACCGTTTAAGGTCATCATAGAACTCCCTCACCGTCGTCACTAGCAACACGAATCCCTGGTGGTGGCAGAGTGCACAGCACAAGTAAGCAGCTTGCAAGGAGACAGACAAGAGCCATAGAGGCCTCTGTAGCCCACGGGCTCATTAGAGTGAAGTCAAAGTGACGTGCATAATATTATTTGCTTGTAGCAACATTCATAACAATGAGAGAGGACATCCTCACAGAAGAGACACACACAAACCTTTCGAGCTACTGTGGAAGATTACTCCACATCACTGATGCATGAAGCCATGCATCCCCACACCCCTAAATGTAATACATATATATGTGATGGTTGGCACTGGCTACTCCCTTCGGCATTGAAAAGGACCAGTCAGTCTCTGGGCCAACAGGACCTCCCACAAGACGAATGCTATGCTGTTTGCAGCCAGGGAAGTTGGGTCCTATCATCTCATGCTCCGCACTCATCCTCACAGAATTTCATTATTTATTTAATTGGGCAGGGATTGGTGGGTGGGTGGGAAGACAACCTGTTTCTTGGAAGCACTGAAAAAGGGTAGTCTAAGGATCTTCCTTTTAAGTAAATATTCCTTTTACAATAACTTTCTCCATAACTTAATGGATGCTCTTTAAATTTTATTAATTAAATTGTAATTCTCTGTGATTGATTTTGAATTCAACATCGTATTGTATTGTGTTGTAAAATTTGTTAGTTTCTGGTACACTGAATATTCAATATAGTAGTTGCCCATCTTCTACTGACTAGGGTTAGGGCCAGGGCTAGGATTAGGGCCAGGGCCAGGGCTAGGGTTAGGGCCAGGGTTAGGGCCAGGGCTAGGGTTAGGGCCAGGGCTAGGATTAGGGCCAGGGCTAGGATTAGGGCCAGGGCTAGGATTAGGGCCAGGGCTAGGATTAGGGCCAGGGCTAGGATTAGGGCCAGGGCTAGGATTAGGGCCAGGGCTAGGGTTAGGGCCAGGGCCAGGGCTAGGGTTAGAGCCAGGGCTAGGGTTAGAGCCAGGGCTAGGGTTAGGGCCAGGGCCAGGGCTAGAGTAGGGCCAGGGCCAGGGTTAGGGCCAGGGTTAGGGCCAGGGTTAGGGCCAGGGCCAGGGCTAGGGTTAGGGCCAGGGCCAGGGCTAGGGCTAGGGTTAGGGCTAGGGTTAGGGCCAGGGCCAGGGCTAGGGCTAGGGCCAGGGTTAGGGCCAGGGTTAGGGCCAGGGTTAGGGCCAGGGTTAGGGCCAGGGTTAGGGCCAGGGTTAGGGCCAGGGTTAGGGCCAGGGTTAGGGCCAGGGTTAGGGCCAGGGCCAGGGCCAGGGTTAGGGCCAGGGTTAGGGCCAGGGCCAGGGCCAGGGCCAGGGCCAGGGCCAGGGCCAGGGCCAGGGCCAGGGCCAGGGCCAGGGCCAGGGTTAGGGCCAGGGTTAGGGCCAGGGTTAGGGCCAGGGTTAGGGCCAGGGTTAGGGCCAGGGTTAGGGCCAGGGTTAGGGCCAGGGTTAGGGCCAGGGTTAGGGCCAGGGCTAGGGGCTAGGGATAAAGGACTAGGGCTAGGATTAGGTGGGTAACATCTTGGGATTTCCCACAGCACTGTGGGAGCAGCTTACTATCTTACCAGTGTAGCCCAGGCTAGGGTTAGGGCAGTGCTACGGCTAGAGTACTAGGGCTGGCCTGCTATCTTACCAGTGGAGGCTAGGGTTAGGGCAGTGCTATGGCTAGAGTACTAGGGCTGGCCTGCTATCTTACCAGTGGAGGCTAGGGTTACGGCAGTGCTATGGCTAGAGAGCTAGCCTACTATCTTACCAGTGGAGGCTAAGGTTAGGGCAGTGCTACGGCTAGAGTACTAGGGCTAGCCTGCTACGTATCTTACCAGTGGAGGCCAGGCTAGGGTTAGGGCAGTGCTACGGCTAGAGTACTAGGGCTAGCCTGCTATCTTACCAGTGGAGGCCAGGCTAGGGTTAGGGCAGTGCTATGGCTAGAGCACTAGGGCTGGCCTACTACATCTTACCAGTGGAGGCTAGGGTTAGGGAAGTGCTATGCTAGAGCACTACTATCTTACCAGTGGAGGCTAGGGTTAGGGCAGTACACCTAGAGGACTAGGGCTAGCCCGCTATCTTACCAGTGTGGCCCAGGCTAGGGTTAGGGCAGTGCTACGGCTAGAGTACTAGGGCTGGCCTACTATCTTACCAGAGGCTAGGGTTAGGGCAGTGCTACGGCTAGAGCACTAGGGCTGGCCTACTATCTTACCAGAGGCTAGGGTTAGGGCAGTGCTACGCTAGGGCTGGTCTACTATCTTACCAGTCGAGGCTAGGGTTAGGGCAGTGCTACGGCTAGAGCACTAGGGCTAGACTGCTGTCTTTCAAGTGTGACCCAGGCTAGGGTTAGGGCTAGAGAACTAAGGTTAGCCTTTTGTCTTACCAGTGGAGCCCAACATGCATATAGGGTTACATATAGGGTTAGGGCTAGAGTTAGCCTGCTGTCTTTCAAGTGCTAGGGTTAGGGCTAGAGAACTAAGGTTAGCCTTTTGTCTTACCAGTGGAGCCCAACATGCATATAAGGGTTAGGGCTAGAGAACTAAGGTTAGCCTTTTGTCTTACCAATGGAGCCCAGTATGTATAAAGGTAGCCGATCCGTAGTGCTGGGATGAATTGTGTGACGGCCACTGCCAGGAAGTAGATGTTGATGAAGAACTTGAACTGCTCGTAGAAGACCTTCAAGATGGAAATCACAGAGTGAGACCATAAAAGGACCTGACTGAATACCTACCGTTGGGCCCTTATTTTTCGAGGGAGCTAAATTTTCAAGGATTGATGTAGCCAAATTACTTCCCAGAATTATTTTCGAGGTTTTTGCTAGACCTTATTATTGTACCAAACAATTAGAGGGCACAGTTTTTTACGTCCAGGATCATGGAAAATTTAGCTCCTTGTGATAAAAACGCTCTAAGGTATTACTTAGACAGTAATGCACAGAGAGAGCAACTCTAAGCAGGCACACACACAACAATGGTCTCTTTCAGGAGGGAAGGATCTGACTCCTTCCCCAACCCCTTCTTTACTTGGAAATGTAAGATGATAAATTTCCTCACTCTTCCCCCCCCCCCCGCCTTCCCCCCCTATCCGTGTTCCCCATATTATTTCATTTACAAACCCTGATTCCCCCCTGTAATCCCCCCCCCCCTCTCATACTGTAATCTCACAAACCTGATATTCTTTCAATTAAAAATAAATTCCCCCCACCTTATAATTTCACTAACCCTGATTTTCCCTCCCCCTTTTAGTTTCCTGAGATTTGCACCCCTTAGCGACTGCCCGTGGGTCCAGCACCCGCCATTTGCATCAACCAGGGCTGCTTAGAGCCACCGCCCGAGTAACGTAAACTATCACCTTGGGAATGAAATTGATGATACTGTACTTCTGGTTGCAAATCTTGTTGGCCGGGAACTGTCTGCTTGAGTCCTGCAGCAGTGTCATGGCAACACACACACACATTTTTTTTTAAACAGCATTTTTCACATTTTACAGAACCAAGAAACCTATCATAGAAGTCATTTTACAAGTGCACTGGACAATTTGGAGTCGCCTGGTGCTAAAACCATCATGAATGGATCGTTTGTATGCAAGTTAGGCGAGTGGGAATAAAGCGATAGATGCCTTGAAGACCAAATAAATGGTGGAACAGCAGTTCTTCAGCTGAACGTAAGTAGCCAACTTAACTCTATCGCACCGCCAACACCATATGCTGGTAGTAGTGTATACATCGATGCACTGTGCACTGGTAGAGCATTCATGATATTGGCGTCTATGATGTATAATCTTTAATCCACAGAACAGCAACAAAGGTCTGAGCAATGAAACAACACCTAAGCAGGCTGCTGTCCAAACTCTTACCCTTCCAAACAGTTCTCTACGAAAAATGGGGGGGAAAACACCAAACTAAAAGGGCTTACCATATGTCCGAGTTCCACAGTTCTGCTCTGAGGAAGCTTCTTCCTGTGACAAGCTCTGACCACTGATGCCAGCACACTATGAGGTAGACATAATACAACATGTGCATGTAGGTTATGGTTCCTGGGGTGTGTGTAGGTTATGCTTGCTGGGGTGTGTGTAGATTATGCTGGCTGGGGTGTGTGTAGGTTATGGTTGCTGGGGTGTGTGTAGGTTATGCTTGCTTGGGTGTGTGTAGGTTATGCTTGCTGGGGTGTGTGTAGTTATGCTGCTGGGGTGTGTGTAGGTTATGCTTGCTGGGGTGTGTGTAGGTTATGCTTGCTGGGGTGTGTGTAGATTATGCTTGCTGGGGTGTCTTGCTGGGGTGTGTGTAGATTATGGTTGCTGGGGTGTGTGTAGATTATGGTGCTGGGGTGTGCGTGTAGATTATGCTGGCTGGGGTGTGTGTAGGTTATGCTTGCTGGGGTGTGTGTAGTTATGCTGGCTGGGGTGTGTGTAGATTATGGTTGCTGGGGTGTGTGTAGATTATGCTTGCTGGGGTGTCTTGCTGGGGTGTGTGTAGATTATGCTTGCTGGGGTGTGTAGGTTATGCTTGCTGGGGTGGGTGTAGATTATGCTTGCTGGGTGTGCAGAGAAATAAAAATAACAACAACATAATATTATAATTAACTGCATTTAATTAACTTGTCAACTTGTCAAGAAAGAAAGTAAACAAAAACAAAATATCCATGTAGACCACACCTATTAAAATGAAATTTGAAAATATTTAAATGATTTTCTCGATAATTCTACTCACTCGATGTTTCGGTGAGATGCTCCAGCCTCCATAGAAAATCATTGTGCCTACGACATCAGCTGAGAGTTCGTTACAAGTTCATTAAAAAATAATGCAGACTGGGTATAACAGTTCTAAAAAGCCTTCGTGGATAATGGAAGGAGAGTGGTTCTAAAGATTATTGAGTTGGCTAAAAATGCAATAAAAAGGACGGAAATTTCTTAGAAAGGGCATTTGCTTTAGTCCACATCCAACTTAAATAACCTCTGCACCAACAGATCAAAAACTAATATAATACTGCATATATGCCTTATGGATGTGTGTGCATGCGTGCGCATGCTTAAATTAAAAATCGAGAATGGATAAAGGGGAAAGGAAATTGGTAAAATACAAATGGACGAGGAAATGAATAACTAAAAACTTATAGGAATTATGTATTATTCCTGATGGAGGCTAGAGCATCTAGTCCAAACATCGAGAGCATCTCGTCGAAACGTCGAGTGAATACGAAGGTGATTATAAAGTACATTGGTCTGTACTGGGTCTGCTGATAGATAGGAAGGTCGCTAGGGGGTGGGATCAGACTTGCTTGTGGGCGTGCAATATGTTTCTGTTCTTTGTTCTCGTTCTATTATTATTGCAAAAACTTAAAGAAGCTCTTTTATGCTCCAATTTGGACGTTTTTGAGTGTTCTGAGGAAAAACTGTCTGAAATAGCTCATTCTTGTCAAAATGGGACGACATTCAGTTCCTTTTTAACATTATGAAACTCGTTCTACTGTTTAAATGACAGAAAACTGCTTTTGGTGAAAAGTTCTCCACTTTTTAACCAAAAGAAGCTCTTTTTGGTTGATACTGCTGCTCATGGCATATGTATGTGTATGTTGCATGTATTCACCATACATACTTCATACCTGTCACTGGAGAGAGAACTGGCTACACTGCAAGTGAGAATTGTGCTGCTTATAAGTAGCTAACATAGTTCAATTACTTTGGCTGGAAGCCACATGTATGAATATGCTTTGTACTGAAATCTGAAAATTGTTATCTGAGATGTTAACGGAAATAGCTATGTACTTAGATCTTAGATTGTGGTAAAATAACACATTTTCATTTCACAGCGTAGCCTTCCCAGCAGGACACTGCGCTGACCCAGTAGTTTGCCATGTATGCTCAGTTTGACTTATGCTGGAAATGATGCTGACTGCATCCTGCACTGGCCGAAAAGGAGAAGTGTGTGTGTTGTGTGTGTGTGTGATGTGTGTTGTGTGTGTGTGTGTGGTGTGTGTGTGTGATGTGTGAGACTGTTCATGAATTCCCTTTCTATCATACTTTAGCTCTATCTAGCTACATATAAAAAATTATTTGCCAATATTAATTATATAGCCTTCATTGCAAGCTAGTGCTTGGTGTCATCCATCATCAAGAAGCTTCCTTAGGCTCAGGTAAAGCTTCTACACTCCATCTGTCCATGTTTCTACAAGGGAAGGAGCGCCATAAAAGTATGCCATTAACTAAACCATGAAGATTTGAGATCTAGAAACTTCGAATGGACACTAAAGCATGACACACTTTATATACAATGGTGAGCTTGTGAGAAAGAGCTACAAACCTCATCTGTAGCTATAACTACTGCATTGTTGATTCAAAGAAAGAAATCACTGCAACTTTCCAAGCTCCACGGCTAGGTTGCTTGAGATACACAACTTACTTTGTTGTGGTTTTCAATGCAGCTCTTGACAAGAGTGCTGGAGAAAGCTATATTTACAAACCACAGCTCTATTAGCAGACCAAAAAAGGAAGTCTACTGGTGAAAAACTACAAGGCTAGTTGCTCAGCACTCCCCGAAGCCTACAGATTTAATTGTCTAGCTATGGAGGTGTAATTAATTTGGAGATAGTCGGCTTGTGTACATGAGTGGCTTGTGTATATGAGCGGACTCTTGCTTGCATGTGCATACTAAAACCATAGCTACTTGCACAAATCTCTTTCTTCAGCAGAACAGCTAGTTTTCCCCCCAGGAATGGTTAAGAAAGACTTCAGAAAAGGAGAGAGAAAAGTCAAAGCCTGCTTCTGAAACAGCAGAACATAGAGAACTGAGATGGGTGGGGGGGGGGGGGGAAAGAGAGTGAGTGGATAGAAAAAAAGCGAATGAGAAGCACAGCAGCCCATGATGAAGAAGCTTCTTCGGGCTCAGGTAAGCTTATACACTTCATGTTTGTAAAGCTTAAAATAATGGATTTCGAAGTTTCATTTTGACACTCTAGCTATGAACACGTTTGCTAAACTGGAAATGATCATCACACATAATGGCCTTGCTAAACTGGAACTGATCATTTTAAGCGTCCCAGCCTTGCACCAGTTTGCAATCTGTAAGGAATATCTCTACTACATATAACAATCCAAACAATAGAATCTTGTGACGTCAATAATTTTACATGTATCAGAGTGTTAGGCCTGCAATGTGATCTTGGGAATAGGGCAACAATGCTGGGAATTACGTATAAGTATTGCCTATTATTATTATTCTATTATAATTATTCTATTATAAATTATAATATAGTTTTCACACACCAAAAAAGAAAGGGAAATTAAAACATATTCCTTCACCCTCCCTGCAATTTCATGAGCTGTAATAATAGGCAGTGATGCTCTGCTATCAGTCTCTGTTATTGACTACACTTGCCTGCCAGCCATCGCTCTGGCACTGGTACTAACCCTCCCTGTCCCTTATCCTAGCCATTGCTCTGGCCCTGGACTAACCCTCCCTGTCCCTTATCCTAGCCATTGCTCTGGCCCTGGACTAACCCTCCCTGTCCCTTATCCTAGCCATTGCTCTGACCCTATGGCCCTGGACTAACCCTCCCTGTCCCTTATCCTAGCCATTGCTCTGGCCCTGGACTAACCCTCCCTGTCCCTTATCCTAGCCATTGCTCTGACCCTATGGCCCTGGACTAACCCTCCCTGTCCCTTATCCTAGCCATTGCTCTGGCCCTGGTACTAACCCTCCCTGTCCCTTATCCTAGCCATTGCTCTGACCCTATGGCCCTGGACTAACCCTCCCTGTCCTTTATCCTAGCCATTGCTCCGACCTTTAGCCATTGCTCTGACCCTATGGCCCTGGACTAACCGTCCCTGTCCCTTATCCTAGCCATTGCTCTGACCCTATGGCCCTGGACTAACCCTCCCTGTCCCTTATCCTAGCCATTGTTCTGACCCTAGCCATTGCTCTGGCCCTGATACTAACCCTCCCTGTCCTTTATCCTAGCCATTGCTCCGACCTTTAGCCATTGCTCTGACCCTATGGCCCTGGACTAACCCTCTCTGTCCCTTATCCTAGCCATTGCTCTGACCCTAAACATTACTCTAACCCTGGTTGTAACCCTCTCTGGCCCTAAAGCCATTGCTCCAGCCCTGGCTCTAATTCTAAGCCGCCCTATCAACTCTAACTGCATGCCTAATACAATATTGATCTGTACAGTATTGATGAGTCATAACGATGATGCAATGCTAATATTATTGCCAGAAGCATCCGGATATAATACTGTATAGTAGAATATTTTCGAGGGGGTTAATATTTGTGGTTTTCAAAGTCCCAATGCATTGCATGAACAGGTACGATGAAGAGCAGCAATGCATGAACAGGTACGATGAAGAGCAGCGGAACATGATCCTGCTTCCATTATACACTATCCACAAATATTTCCCCTCCACATTATCTGTTAGAGGCACTATCAGCAAATACTTTATCCCACAAAAATATTCCCTTACTTGCTCAACAAGACCTGCCATCCCCCTCCACAAATCAGTCCTATGAGGGTCAAGTGAGACTTCATTCGCTGCCTCCACCTCCTCCGTCCTCCCATCTGGTGCCACGTGCCAATTTCCTCCTCCTCCTCCTCCTCTCCTTCCTGCTCATCTTCTTCTTCCTCCGTCCTCATCAAAGGAACTTCGTCCATATCGCCAACTTCTAGGGTGGAATATCGCCAGCGTCCCTCCTGGCCATGACCACCAGAGGGTGACAGAATCTTTCTGGTCAGCCCACCAGGTCCCATTGGTGATTTAAAGTGGAATGAGGGGAGAGAACTTACTGTGCAAGTGTCATCTCAGAAGGCCACCTGGACAAAAATTGGAGGAATTGCCTTGCTCAAGCCTCTGCTACGTATATGGCAGTTTCCTCCCTTCCTCTCAATTCCTGCTATGTAGGCACAAACAAAGCCTGGTTGAGCCCGTTAGCAAACTTCCTTTGCCAGATAGGTACTACTTCTACGCAGTTATTAATTTCTTTATTCTAAATAAAGCTCAATACCAAGTCGTCGTCAGTCCAGAATAGTATGTCTTCTAGGGCGCTGAGGAGGTTGCAGCAAGAGGCTGCTATTATCAGAGTGAGCGGAGGAGTGGAGTCCAGCAGTGGGGACGAGGAAAATCCTGGCTTTGCAGTCAGGAAGACCAAGAAGAAGGCAGAAGCTTGTGCTAATCCTTTTGCTGCGGTTAGTTGCATGACAAGACAGTAGATATCTAGAATTTCGTTTGCCTTCAGATTAGCTACATCCACACACTTATGTCAGAGAGAAAAATATTTTTTTTTCAATTTTTTTAAAAACCACACTGACAGTCCTGGCTAGCTGGCAAAGTATAGGTTTTGTTTTACAGAGAATTTTTTTCTCCCCCCTCTACTACAAGTCTGGACAACTCAAGACCACTTCCATTCTAATGACATTTTACTGGTTGGCTTCATTCCCTCTTTCCCTTTCTCCTCCCTTCCCCCACCTTGCCAGGCCCATTCGGATTGTAATGCCCATGTCCGAGGTTTATTGAAGGTTTCTTTCTCTCTCTGTAATAGGAGATTAGCCTAGGAGGTGATATATGTAAAGCAGGAGCTGTAATGGATAAGTCTATTGTTTGACATCAACCACCTGAAAATCTGGTCTCGTGAGACTGGTCTCGTGAGAACCAGACGTGCATTTCTGTGAGTGAAGGGGAGAGCACAAATCGTGATAAATACGACGACAACATCTCAGAACGTTCAAAGGGTTTTGGTGAACTCGTGTCAAAATGTTGTCTGCCCAATCATATTTGAGAGGTCATGCGGAAATGCAAGGGGTCTGTATGGAATATCATTAGGACTGCGAAGTAGTGTACAATCCACAGCATGAAAGGTCAGTGTTCTGCATCTACTCTGGAAAGGAAATTAATGCAGCCATTTCTGCAAGGGCAAGTGGAGTGGGTTACTCAAAATTGCCTCCTAAACTGGATTTGATCATCACGTAGTTTGTGCTAGGCCAGGGTATTTTAGCGTCGCTTCCTGCACGTGTCTATAAGTGTAACAAGTCCAGAGACTAGATAAATTTAGTTTAACTCGTAAAACAAGCTTTTGTGGGAGTTAAGAGCTCTAGTTTTGCAAGTATGTTCGACTGCACATTCGCTGCCTCTCTATCAAGTTACGGCATTTTGGAGCATGTAGTTCAGGTAAATGTTGCGAAAAATCTTCATAGAAAACGGCTTTAGGCTTGTGTTTACACAATAATAGGAGCCAGGGAACCAAACGTGTTCTTCAGGTGCTCCATCATGCAAGGTTGTCTGCGGTGGTAAGGTGTGGAGCTTTCCAAAGGTGTCCTTCCTTTATCGATGATTATTGTGGATGTCTATGGTGGTGTGGCCATGGGTTGGGTTTGAATGAGTGAAAGTTTATGATCACATTTGACATTTTAAAATAAAATATTTGTTATATATATTGGCTTGTCAGTAATGGAACATCAATATAGACATCACAAAGCACAAAAGAGTTTTGTCTCAAAAACACTGTACAGTATAGGTACAGGGTCAGCAATCCATTGTAGCTTATAAAGTAGTGACAATCCTTCACTACAAAAGTGACATCACAACCACATAGATTTCCTTTCAGGCCATGGAAAGTCACTCTGATATATTTCTCCAAGATAACCTGAGAGAACTAGGATCGTCCATTGCTATAGTATGAGCCAACACTCATTGTTCTGTGTGTATCATCCTGAGAGAACTAGAGGATCGTCCATTGCTATAGTATGAGCCAACACTCATTGTTCTGTGTGTATCATACTGAGAGAACTAGAGGAGTCATCCATTGCTGTAGTATGAGCCAACACTCATTGTTCTGTGTGTATCATCCTGAGAGAACTAGAGGAGTCATCCATTGCTGTAGTAGTGAGCCAACACTCATTATTCTGTGTGTATGATGGTGAGAGAACTAGAGGAGTCATCCATTGATGTAGTAGTGAGCCAACACTCATTGTTCTGTGTGTATAATGTCCTGAGAGAACTAGAGGAGTCATCCATTGCTGTAGTAGTGAGCCGACACTCATTGTTCTGTGTGTATCATCCTGAGAGAACTAGAGGAGTCATCCATTGCTGTAGTACTGAGCCAACACTCATTGTTCTGTGTGTATCATCCTGAGAGAACTAGAGGAGTCATCCATTGCTGTAGTAGTGAGCCAACACTCATTGTTCTGTGTGTATGATGTCCTGAGAGAACTAGAGGAGTCATCCATTCTGTAGTAGTGAGCCGACACTCATTGTTCTGTGTGTATGATGTCCTGAGAGAACTAGAGGAGTCATCCATTGCTGTAGTAGTGAGCCGACACTCATTGTTCTGTGTGTGTGATGTCCTGAGAGAACTAGAGGAGTCATCCATTGCTGTAGTAGTGAGCCAACACTCATTGTTCTGTGTGTATGATGTCCTGAGAGAACTAGAGGAGTCATCCATTGCTGTAGTAGTGAGCCAACACTCATTGTTCTGTGTGTATGATGTCCTGAGAGAACTAGAGGAGTCATCCATTGCTGTTGTAGTGAGCCAACACTCATTGTTCTGTGTGTATCATCCTGAGAGAACTAGAGGAGTCATCCATTGCTGTAGTAGTGAGCCAACACTCATTGTTCTGTGTGTGTGATGTCCTGAGAGAACTAGAGGAGTCATCCATTGCTGTAGTAGTGAGCCAACACTCATTGTTCTGTGTGTATGATGTCCTGAGAGAACTAGAGGAGTCATCCATTGCTGTAGTAGTGAGCCAACACTCATTGTTCTGTGTGTGTGATGTCCTGAGAGAACTAGAGGAGTCATTCATTGCTGTAGTAGTGAGCCAACACTCGTTGTTCTGAGTGTATGATGTCCTGAGAGAACTAGAGGAGTCATCCATTGCTGTAGTAGTGAGCCAACACTCATTGTTCTGTGTGTATCATCCTGAGAGAACTAGAGGAGTCATCCATTGCTGTAGTAGTGAGCCAACACTCATTGTTCTGTGTGTATCATCCTGAGAGAACTAGAGGAGTCATCCATTGCTGTAGTAGTGAGCCAACACTCATTGTTCTGTGTGTATGATGTCCTGAGAGAACTAGAGGAGTCATCCATTGCTGTAGTAGTGAGCCAACACTCATTGTTCTGTGTGTATGATGTCCTGAGAGAACTAGAGGAGTCATCCATTGCTGTAGTACTGAGCCAACACTCATTGTTCTGTGTGTATCATCCTGAGTGAACTAGAGGAGTCATCCATTGCTGTAGTAGTGAGCCAACACTCATTGTTCTGTGTGTATGATGTCCTGAGAGAACTAGAGGAGTCATCCATTCTGTAGTAGTGAGCCAACACTCATTGTTCTGTGTGTATGATGTCCTGAGAGAACTAGAGGAGTCATCCATTGCTGTAGTAGTGGGCCAACACTCATTGTTCTGTGTGTATGATGTCCTGAGAGAACTAGAGGAGTCATCCATTGCTGTAGTAGTGAGCCAACACTCATTGTTCTGTGTGTATCATCCTGAGAGAACTAGAGGAGTCATCCATTGCTGTAGTGTGAGCCAACACTCATTGTTCTGTGTGTATGATGTCCTGAGAGAACTAGAGGAGTCATCCATTGCTGTAGTAGTGAGCCAACACTCATTGTTCTGTGTGTATGATGTCCTGAGAGAACTAGAGGAGTCATCCATTGCTGTAGTAGTGAGCCGACACTCATTGTTCTGTGTGTGTGATGTCCTGAGAGAACTAGAGGAGTCATCCATTGCTGTAGTAGTGAGCCAACACTCATTGTTCTGTGTGTATGATGTCCTGAGAGAACTAGAGGAGTCATCCATTGCTGTAGTAGTGAGCCAACACTCATTGTTCTGTGTGTATCATCCTGAGAGAACTAGAGGAGTCATCCATTGCTGTAGTAGTGAGCCAACACTCATTGTTCTGTGTGTATGATGTCCTGAGAGAACTAGAGGAGTCATCCATTGCTGTAGTAGTGAGCCAACACTCATTGTTCTGTGTGTATCATCCTGAGAGAACTAGAGGAGTCATCCATTGCTGTAGTAGTGAGCCAACACTCATTGTTCTGTGTGTGTGATGTCCTGAGAGAACTAGAGGAGTCATCCATTGCTGTAGTAGTGAGCCAACACTCATTGTTCTGTGTGTATGATGTCCTGAGAGAACTAGAGGAGTCATCCATTGCTATAGTAGTGAGCCAACACTCATTGTTCTGTGTGTATGATGTCCTGAGAGAACTAGAGGAGTCATCCATTGCTGTAGTAGTGAGCCAACACTCATTGTTCTGTGTGTGTGATGTCCTGAGAGAACTAGAGGAGTCATCCATTGCTGTAGTGGTGAGCCAACACTCATTGTTCTGTGTGTATGATGTCCTGAGAGAACTAGAGGAGTCATCCATTGCTGTAGTAGTGAGCCAACACTCATTGTTCTGTGTGTATGATGTCCTGAGAGAACTAGAGGAGTCATCCATTGCTATAGTAGTGAGCCAACACTCATTGTTCTGTGTGTGTGATGTCCTGAGAGAACTAGAGGAGTCATCCATTGCTATAGTAGTGAGCCAACACTCATTGTTCTGAGTGTATGATGTTCTGAGAGAACTAGAGGAGTCATCCATTGCTGTAGTAGTGAGCCGACACTCATTGTTCTGTGTGTGTGATGTCCTGAGAGAACTAGAGGAGTCATCCATTGCTATAGTAGTGAGCCAACACTCATTGTTCTGAGTGTATGATGTCCTGAGAGAACTAGAGGAGTCATCCATTGCTGTAGTAGTGAGCCAACACTCATTGTTCTGTGTGTATGATGTCCTGAGAGAACTAGAGGAGTCATCCATTGCTATAGTAGTGAGCCAACACTCATTGTTCTGAGTGTATGATGTCCTGAGAGAACTAGAGGAGTCATCCATTGCTGTAGTAGTGAGCCAACACTCATTGTTCTGTGTGTGTGATGTCCTGAGAGAGAACTAGAGGAGTCATCCATTGCTGTAGTAGTGAGCCAACACTCATTGTTCTGTGTGTATGATGTCCTGAGAGAACTAGAGGAGTCATCCATTGCTATAGTAGTGAGCCGACACTCATTGTTCTGTGCGTATCATCCTGAGAGAACTAGAGGAGTCATCCATTGCTGTAGTAGTGAGCCAACACTCATTGTTCTGTGTGTATGATGTCCTGAGAGAACTAGAGGAGTCATCCATTGCTGTAGTATGAGCGAACACTCATTGTTCTGTGTGTATGATGTCCTGAGAGAACTAGAGGAGTCATCCATTGCTGTAGTGTGAGCCAACACTCATTGTTCTGTGTGTATGATGTCCTGAGAGAACTAGAGGAGTCATCCATTGCTGTAGTAGTGAGCCAACACTCATTGTTCTGAGTGTATGATGTTCTGAGAGAACTAGAGGAGTCATCCATTGCTGTAGTAGTGAGCCGACACTCATTGTTCTGTGTGTGATGTCCTGAGAGAACTAGAGGAGTCATCCATTGCTGTAGTAGTGAGCCAACACTCATTGTTCTGTGTGTATGATATCCTGAGAGAACTAGAGGAGTCATCCATTGCTGTAGTAGTGAGCCAACACTCATTGTTCTGTGTGTATGATGTCCTGAGAGAACTAGAGGAGTCATCCATTGCTGTAGTAGTGAGCCAACACTCATTGTTCTGTGTGTATCATCCTGAGAGAACTAGAGGAGTCATCCATTGCTGTAGTAGTGAGCCAACACTCGTTGTTCTGTGCGTATGATGTCCTGAGAGAACTAGAGGAGTCATCCATTGCTGTAGTAGTGAGCCAACACTCATTGTTCTGTGTGTATCATCCTGAGAGAACTAGAGGAGTCATCCATTGCTGTAGTAGTGAGCCAACACTCATTGTTCTGTGTGTATCATCCTGAGAGAACTAGAGGAGTCATCCATTGCTGTAGTAGTGAGCCAACACTCATTGTTCTGTGTGTATCATCCTGAGAGAACTAGAGGAGTCATCCATTGCTGTAGTAGTGAGCCAACACTCATTGTTCTGTGTGTATGATGTCCTGAGAGAACTAGAGGAGTCATCCATTGCTATAGTAGTGAGCCAACACTCATTGTTCTGAGTGTATGATGTCCTGAGAGAACTAGAGGAGTCATCCATTGCTGTAGTAGTGAGCCGACACTCATTGTTCTGTGTGTGTGATGTCCTGAGAGAACTAGAGGAGTCATCCATTGCTATAGTAGTGAGCCAACACTCATTGTTCTGTGTGTATGATGTCCTGAGAGAACTAGAGGAGTCATCCATTGCTGTAGTAGTGAGCCAACACTCATTGTTCTGTGCGTATCATCCTGAGAGAACTAGAGGAGTCATCCATTGCTGTAGTAGTGAGCCGACACTCATTGTTCTGTGCGTATCATCCTGAGAGAACTAGAGGAGTCATCCATTGCTGTAGTAGTGAGCCGAGACTCATTGCTCTAGCGGCTAGTTAAGGTAGTGTATGTAAGAACGAGTGAAGGTAGTGTATGTAGAGAGTGTGCTGATGACGGGGGTCTCTGTGGTGGATGCATGTGATTGTATGCCTTCAAATTATTTGCATTATGATTATTGATTATTAGTCACTGACCTATCAAATTACAGCATGTGTCTGTATGCACTGTATATGGAGATGGTACATTCATTTGTCAAGAGAATGCATCATTTTTATGGTTAATGGTATGTTAATTAAAATCCACTGAAGACATTCCTTGGACTACTATAAAAGCTGTTCTTTTGACACGAGGGGGGGGGGGGGGGGTTCTCCTCAATTGTCTAGCCTATTGTCTAGCCTTGGCTTCTTCAGGCATCCTGATGGAGTGAAGTGATCAAGTCTATGCTTGGCTATAGGCACAAGACCTAATCGAGTGGAGTGATCAAGTCTATGCTTGGCTATAGCACAAGAGTCGATGCTTGGCCACGGGCACAAGACCTGATGGAGTGGAGTGATCGAGTCTATTCTTGGCCACAGCTCAAGGGCATCCTGATGGAGTGGAGTGATGAGTCTATCCACAGCCCAAGGGCATCCTGATAGAGTGGAGTGATGAGTCTATCCACAGCCCAAGGGCATCCCGATGGAGTGGAGTGATGAGTCTATGCTTGACCACAGCTCAAGGGCATCCTGATGGAGTGGAGTGATGAGTCTATCCACAGCCCAAGGGCATCCTGATGGAGTGGAGTGATGAGTCTATGCATGACCACAGCCCAAGGGCATCCTGATGGAGTGGAGTGATGAGTCTATCCACAGCCCAAGGGCATCCCGATGGAGTGGAGTGATGAGTCTATGCTTGACCACAGCTCAAGGGCATCCTGATGGAGTGGAGTGATGAGTCTATCCACAGCCCAAGGGCATCCTGATAGAGTGGACTGATGAGTCTATGCTTGACCACAGCCCAAGGGCATCCTTGATAGAGTGGAGTGATGAGTCTATGCTTGACCACAGCCCAAGGGCATCCTGATGGAGTGGAGTGATGAGTCTATGCTTGACCACAGCCCAAGGGCATCCTGATGGAGTGGAGTGATGAGTCTATCCACAGCCCAAGGGCATCCTGATAGAGTGGAGTGATGAGTCTATGCTTGACCACAGCCCAAGGGCATCCTGATAGAGTGGAGTGATGAGTCTATGCTTGACCACAGCCCAAGGGCATCCTGATGGAGTGGAGTGGACAAGTCTATGCTTGACCACAGCCCAAGGGCATCCTGATAGAGTGGAGTGATGAGTCTATGCTTGACCACAGCCCAAGGGCATCCTGATAGAGTGGAGTGATGAGTCTATCCACAGCCCAAGGGCATCCTGATAGAGTGGAGTGATGAGTCTATGCTTGACCACAGCCCAAGGGCATCCTGATAGAGTGGAGTGATGAGTCTATGCTTGACCACAGCCCAAGGGCATCCTGATGGAGTGGAGTGATGAGTCTATCCACAGCCCAAGGGCATCCTGATAGAGTGGAGTGATGAGTCTATGCTTGACCACAGCCCAAGGGCATCCTGATGGAGTGGAGTGATGAGTCTATGCTTGACCACAGCCCAAGGGCATCCTGATGGTGTGGAGTGATGAGTCTATGCTTGACCACAGCCCAAGGGCATCCTGATGGAGTGGAGTGATGAGTCTATCCACAGCCCAAGGGCATCCTGATAGAGTGGAGTGATGAGTCTATGCTTGACCACAGTCCAAGGGCATCCTGATGAGTGGAGTGATGAGTCTATGCTTGACCACAGCCCAAAGGCATCCTGATGGAGTGGACTGATGAGTCTATGCTTGACCACAGCCCAAGGGCATCCTGGTGGAGTGGAGTGATGAGTCTATGCTTGACCACAGCCCAAGGGCATCCTGATGGAGTGGAGTGATGAGTCTATGCTTGACCACAGCCCAAGGGCATCCTGGTGGAGTGGAGTGATGAGTCTATGCTTGACCACAGCCCAAGGGCATCCTGATAGAGTGGAGTGATGAGTCTATGCTTGACCACAGCCCAAGGGCATCCTGATAGAGTGGAGTGATGAGTCTATGCTTGACCACAGCCCAAGGGCATCCTGATAGAGTGGAGTGATGAGTCTATGCTTGACCACAGCCCAAGGGCATCCTGATAGAGTGGAGTGATGAGTCTATGCTTGACCACAGCCCAAGGGCATCCTGATAGAGTGGAGTGATGAGTCTATGCTTGACCACAGCCCAAGGGCATCCTGATAGAGTGGACTGATGAGTCTATGCTTGACCACAGCAAGAGAGGGAAGTTTGCACACATAGTAACACATAAAATGTTTCGTGCTCATGGCTTTGAAGCAGCATGCGCGTGGATACCTGCCATTACCATATCTTTAACTTTAACCACATTCTATCTGCAAACGAGAACCTGGCTGTATTCACCATGTGCATTTTACTTCCTCTCCCTTTTGCAGAAAAGTGTATGGCTCATGAGTTGCCTGAGGTCAGAAGCTTGACTGATCATATGGTGAGGGTCTACTTGTTTGAGTCTCTTCTTCCATTCTGGAGCGCTGCTCTTAAAACTTGACCAACTTTTCTATGCTTCTGAAGCAAGGCACACACCAGAAATCACTCCAGGAAATAGAGGTCCTAGTTGCTCCAAAAGTATCAAAACGACGAATTTTCCCCCCAGAGAACTAGGGCCACGGTCAGATATCATGCTAGGTTTCAGACTCCTAGCCAAGACAAGCTCTACACCTCCACTCCATAGCACCACTCAGATCCTCCCTCTCAGATCCTCTCTCTCAGATCCTCTCTCTCAGATCCTCCCCCTCAGATCCTCCCTCTCAGATCCTCCCTCTCAGATCCTCCCTCTCAGATCCTCCCTCTCAGATCCTCCCTCTCAGATCCTCTCTCTCAGATCCTCTCAGATCCTCCCTCTCAGATCCTCTCTCTCAGATCCTCCCCCTCAGATCCTCCCTCTCAGATCCTCCCCCTCAGATCCTCCCTCTCAGATCCTCCCTCTCAGATCCTCCCTCTCAGATCATCCCTCTCAGATCCTCCCCCTCAGATCCTCCCCCTCAGATCCTCCCTCTCAGATCCTCTCTCTCAGATCCTCTCTCTCAGATCCTCTCTCTCAGATCCTCCCCCTCAGATCCTCCCCCTCAGATCCTCCCTCTCAAATCCTCCCTCTCAGATCCTCCCCCTCAGATCCTCCCTCTCAGATCCTCCCCCTCAGATCCTCCCTCTCAGATCCTCCCCCTCAGATCCTCCCTCTCAGATCCTCCCTCTCCTCTTTTAAGTATATAATTGTAATAAATTAAATTCATTACATTCCTTTATGATTTGCAATTCAAGGAACTCACTTGATTTGCAGTCAAAAGAATAGCCAAAACCTGTTGAGTTTTCCCGGACGTACATCTATTCCCTCAATTTGCTGTCCCCTTTGTGTGCATATGTGTCTGGTTCACAACACCCCTGAAAAGCATCGTGTCAAAACATTTGTAGCATAAGTTGGGCTCTTCATGAAGCGCCTAGCACCTACCAACAATAGTGACCCTCGGCTAGGGCTGGGGCCAGAGTATCAGGAGGAGTTGCCGACCCTTCTCTTTCAGCAAAGGGTCGAGGAACACCAGCATGTTTGTTATGCCTGCTGCTCAGATTGGTTGGCATCTGTGTCAACTCAAGAAACTAATGTCAGTGGGGATGGGGCGTGCAGCTGACATCATAAACAGAGACGAGAGAAGGTGCTTTCTGCGTGATCTGTCTGGGCTGTGAGGCTGCCATCTCCTCCAAGAGGAAGAAGGACACTGAAGTTTAGCTTCTACTCCTCGTGACATGAAATGACGAGCACGTCATAAGACCTCGTGCACCTGCTCAGACCACAAGTATGCACTGATTAATTGCCTCCACTATATAGCGCGTTGAGAACAACATGACTAGCGTTCCCAGACCGTCTTTGCTCCCCACAAGATAGGTACGGGTCGTCACGGACAGAAACACAAAAATGATTTTTAGGGCAATTTTTCTGGTGGTTTGTGTCAGATAACAGATGGCTCCACTATAAAGTAACAAAGATGGCTCCACTATAAAGTAACAAAGATGGCTCCACTATAAATAATCCTTCATTATTATGTTCAGCATGTGCAAGGTCTATTGCATGACCGAGTCGGCTGGTGGTTGAAGGATGGGAGCTTAGTCTGAGTCTGTGGCTTCTGACGGGATGTTGCACTGTCATTATCAGCCAATCAGAATGCGATTTCACTTCTTTCCACTGGTAGAGGTGAAGAAAGGTGATATAGCTGTGGGGGGTGGGGGGGGGGGTGGGGAAGTTAAATTGCACGCTAATAAGCATGTGTAAATCACATTAGTATGGTAATCAATTTTATTTTTGGGGTGACTAAGTACAGAAATCCTATTTTGAGGTGTAGTAATGCAAATCACGGTAATCAATGTTATTTTTGGGGTGACTAAGTACAGAAATCCTATTCTGAATTGTAGTAACCCCCTAACAGGGGTACTAACTGGGGTAGATGGGTGTAGAACTGTACGTAAAGTGTATTGTTCTTCTCCCATTGCTGACCTATTTGCAAGTGGCCATCCTGGATCCATACAACACACTGCAAACTGAGCCACAGCTACTGCAAGAGCACGATGAGAGCGAACAGGTTTCATCTGTAACTAATGCACGACTAACCCCCATAGCATCCTCTACACTTCATATGTATGTCTGCTCCATGGAGAAAGAGAGCGTGGATTGCAGGTTCTGACTGGGGTTAACCTAATACTAACTCTTCATCACATATTGATATGATATTAACATGTGATAGCATGGTTCTTGGTATAAATCACTCGTAATGCAGAGGGAACGGCAATCCCCCCCCCCCCCCCCCCCCCCCCCCATCTCCACTACATTACTGGCGGTATCTATACTAAATTTCACTACAAAGCATATATATGCTATTACATACTATATACAAGTAGAGGGTGTGAAATATAAAATGAAATACGAGACCACATTCTCTCGCATGCCAAAAAAGGGGAGATTTCTCACCAAAAGCCGTTTTCTGTCATTTAGAGAGTAGAAACAGTTCCATAATGGTGAAAAGGTAGCTAATGTGACAAGAATGAGTGATTTCAGACAGTTTTTCCTCAAAATGCTCAAAAAAGTCCCAATTGGAGCAAAATAGAGCTTCTTTCGGTTAAAAAGGGGAGATTTCATGTCACTTTTCATTGGCATGGCCTTATGAAGTGCAGGAAAGCAAACAAGCTTTGAAAATGCTAACTAGAATATATATATTAAAATCACCTTCTCAATAATCAACTTCAAATTGTATTCACTCGACGTTTCGACTACGCTCTAGTCTTCATCAGATGACTAGAGCATCTAGTCGAAACGTCGAGTGAATAAAATTTGAAGTTGATTATCGAGAAGGTGATTTTAATGTTATTATGTCAACTGAGAGTTCATTGAGAGAATATATATATTTTCTTCTTTGACCAGACTCACTTTGAACAAGAACAAGAAAGGATATGGCAATTTTTCTCATGTTTAAAGTACTTGCAACATACTAGTAATACCAGTCACAGTGTACAGCATGTAGTCTGCCCCCACCTCCCCCCCCCCTCACTCACTTGCTAGCTGGACCCTTTCAGAAGTTTGGTAAAGGCTTGGCTACAGGAGTGTTACCAAACTGTGGGAAACGGGTGTGGTAATTCACAATGCGTCAATCATTTGTGCTCGGGAATTTTAATTCGACTCCCCACGGACGGTGGGGGATGGTTTGCAGTCCCGCATCAAGTGGCTGGACGGCAGACGACACTTGAGGCTGGGGGTGTGGCAAGTTGGAGGGGTGTACATGTAGTCTGGCACTTACACTACATGGCTAAAGCGTGCGCTAGAAGAGAGGAGGACTGAGTGTGATGTATCAAGATGTCCAGGAGCAGTATGCTAGCTGCAGGAGCTAGTTTGCTGAGGATGCTAAAGCTCTGCGAGTATAAGGACATCTCTGTGCTGGTCGATCTGCTCTCCGATATCCACCGTGCATTGTTTTCTTACCAAAAGGTCAGCAACTGTATGCTAGCTGCAGGAGGTGGTTTGTTGCAGATGCTGACGCTCTGAGAGCAAGATCGTCTCCTATGCTCCTATGTACATGTACATGTAGGTCTATCTGCTCTCTGGCATCCATGGTGCATTGTTTTCCTGGTAAAGGGTTGGCTATGTGCCTGTCAGCTGACTGGCATGGACACTAACACTTGTAAACGATTGTGTGGGCATGCTTGTTGGGGGAATTTAATTAACCACAATCTGTAGAAATGCAGTGAGAACAGGGTTAAATATGTTGATGTTCTGGTGAGGTCGCCTCTTGGTTGTTGCTACTGGCAAGAGGCCAACTCGCCGAGTCCACTCCTCTTGATTTACGGAGTGTTTTAACGAACGACATTTCATATGGCACAATTAGGGGTAGGGTGAGGTGGATAAGGACACTTCACACCTGTAAGTCATGAACTGGGTGTGGTCTGGCAAAGTATGTACCAACCATGCATGCATGTAGAAGGTGTAAGACATGCCTGTTTTATGAGACGGCGTCTCTTGGGTAGTTAACGGCGTGTCATTGGTTATTAGTGCAATCTGTTGTGCTGTTATGTTACCCTGTACTCTGCTGGGCATAAGGTTCAAGTCCGTGTTTTCCATCACATGCTTGTAGCTGGTAGCTGATGCGGACGATGAAGGAGAGGATGACTGTGACAGCGAGGCAGAGGAAGCTGACCAAGAGGTGGATGGCCCGCATGACAGTCACGTGACAGTGGAAGGGAAGAGCGTGAAAGCCACTGGCACGGGCCACACACAATCGTCCTTGGGAAAGAAGAGGAAAAGAAAGAGAAAGAAGGCACAACAACCACATCAAAAGGAAGGCCATCCTGACCAGGTTAGTGTCACAGATCATGTCACATGACCATGCTCCAATGTCACATGACCATGCTCCAATACCACATGACCATGTTCCAATTTCACATGACCATTCCCATATCTCATGATCATACTCCCATATCTCATGACATACTCCCATATATCATCACCATACTCCCATATCTCATGACCATACTCCCATATCTCATGACCATACTCCCATATCTCATGACCATACTCCCATATCTCATGACCATACTCCCATATCTCATGACATACTCCCATATATCATGACCATACTCCCATATCTCATGACCATACTCCCATATCTCATGACCATACTCCCATATCTCATGACCATACTCCCATATCTCATGACCATACTCCCTTATCTCATGACCATACTCCCATATCTCATGACCATACTCCCATATGTCATGGCCCTACTCCCATATCTCATGACCATACTCCCATATCTCATGACCATACTCCCATATCTCATGACCATACTCCCATATCTCATGACCATACTCCCATATCTCATGGCCCTACTTCCTTATCTCATGAACATACTCCCATATCTCATGACCATACTCCCATATCTCATGTCCATACTCCCATATCTCATGACCATACTCCCATATCTCATGACCATACTCCCATATCTCATGGCCCTACTTCCATATCTCATGACCATACTCCCATATCTCATGGCCCTACTCCCATATCTCATGACCATACTCCCATATCTCATGACCATACTCCCATATCTCATGGCCCTACTTCCATATCTCATGACCATACTCCCATATCTCATGGCCATACTCCCATATCTCATGACCATACTCCCATATCTCATGAACATACTCCCATATCTCATGACCATACTCCCATATCTCATGGCCCTACTTCCATATCTCATGAACATACTCCCATATCTCATGGCCCTACTCCAAAGTTTCACATCTAATATTGTCGTGTGGGTAATGCCATGGTAACGTCACAGCAGTCTCATGTCGGAATCGTCCTTAGTAGTAGAATTTCTGGGAAGTTGTAGGGAAATGAGAACTATATGTTGTTTAAATAATAGAGTGGTTAATTAGGGGATTCTGCTGGCAGGGTTTCGTAAGGATATTTGGCTATAGGGGGATATTTTTGGTGTGCCATGAATTATTTTCTTTGGTCCACCCACTTTTATAAAGTTAACACCTTACCTTTAATTTAATTTTTTTATAAATTACACTCAATTAGTCAGCAATGGCAAAACCACTTTCACAGAGGCAAATTATATATATACATGTATATGTGTATTGTAAATGTTATGTGCCTCATTCAGGGAGGAATTGTAGGTCCACTACTAATCAGAGTTCCACTTATTATCAGACGTGCACTGGGGTTGTGTGAGTGTGATGATGTGCATTGCTTGCCTCTCTAGGGAGCCGAGATGGAGGAGGTGGACGCTGCCATCAAAGAGGTTAACGAACTGCTGGGGGATGTTGGTGCAAAGGGAGCCCCCTCTTGTGCCACAGAAACTTCTGTTCACCGACCCCTGCTCGGGGTGGAGAAGAGGTACTACTTCATGACTGTACATCCCATTGGTGACTGTTTGTGTCGGCATCTTAGAAAAGTGCCAAAAGTGACTGGAAATGAATTCTTCGAAATGACACGTGTACAGTAGATCTTCAAGGTCCTTATGTGCCTAAATAGGCTTAGCCCCGCCTTCCTTAGCTTCGGCTCAGGATACTTTGTTGCACGTCCAAGCTCCACCCCACTCAATGCCGTTATACAAGTAGAGCTTATCACCCACACAACTACACACACACACACACACACCACAAATGTTCTATTTATAAACTATAAGCACATGTACTGTGTGTGCAGTATATATGTGTGTGAGCTGATTCGAGCTCATTGTGCCCTTTGAATCAACTCAAGTACGTACTTTGACCCCCTCTGCTCAGATTCTGCCACATTTCCTAGGATATAGAGTGCACTGATTTCTGATGTATCGGAGGTGATTGTGCGCACACCGTCGATCGTCAATTTTTCTAAACCTCGTGAGACTCTGCATTAAGAATCAATTCGATTGTTGCTGCTCACAGCTGTGGAAGCAAGGACCAGTCTCGCATGCTATATGTATTGATATATTTTGCGGTGGAGTATGTATAGAGAGAATATAACTAAGTTTATATAACTAAGTTTTCGTGACTCTTCTGCAAGGATTCTGCAGCGGAATTCCTCTAAAGACGTAGCGGGCAATGTGCCCGTCTGCTGGCACTATGGTACCGCACGGTCTGCAATTAAGAACATTCCAGCTTCACTGGAAGACCTGCTGCCTGTTTCCCCCCTCATAATTTCTCCCTCCCTTTATCACGTAGACTCATGAGGCTATTCTGTGGCTGAGAGGAACCAGTCCATACTACACTCTTAACTAGCTCTCAGTTGGCATAGTGTAGATGCAATGGCTTTCTCAATAACCAACTTGAATTTACTTACTCAATGTTACATTGTAGATGCTCTAGCCTTCATCAGGCATTTGGGAATATGATTAGTCATCCTGATCCCTGCCATTTCCATAGCCTTCCAATCTAGCCTTCATCAGGCATTTGGGAATAGGATTAGTCATCCTGATCCCTGTCATTTCCATAGCCTTCCAATCTAGCCTTCATCAGGCATTTGGGAATAGGATTAGTCATCCTGATCCCTGCCATTTCCATAGCCTTCCAATCTAACCTTCATCAGGCATTTGGGAATAGGAGTAGTCATCCTGATCCCTGTCATTTCCATAGCCTTCCAATCTAACCTTCATCAGAATAGGACTAGTCATCCTGATCCCTGCCATTTCCATAGCCTTCCAATCTAGCCTTCATCAGGCATTTGGGAATAGGAGTAGTCATCCTGATCCCTGCCATTTCCATAGCCTTCCAATCTAGCCTTCATCAGGCATTTGGGAATAGGACTAGTCATCCTGATCCCTGCCATTTCCATAGCCTTCCAATCTAGCCTTCATCAGGCATTTGGGAATAGGATTAGTCATCCTGATCCCTGCCATTTCCATAGCCTTCCAATCTAGCCTTCATCAGGCATTTGGGAATAGGAGTAGTCATCCTGATCCCTGCCATTTCCATAGCCTTCCAATCTAGCCTTCATCAGGCATTTGGGAATAGGATTAGTCATCCTGATCCCTGCCATTTCCATAGCCTTCCAATCTAACCTTCATCAGGCATTTGGGAATAGGATTAGTCATCCTGATCCCTGTCATTTCCATAGCCTTCCAATCTAGCCTTCATCAGGCATTTGGGAGTAGGATTAGTCATCCTGATCCCTGCCATTTCCATAGCCTTCCAATCTAACCTTCATCAGGCATTTGGGAATAGGATTAGTCATCCTGATCCCTGTCATTTCCATAGCCTTCCAATCTAGCCTTCATCAGGCATTTGGGAATAGGATTAGTCATCCTGATCCCTGCCATTTCCATAGCTTTCCAATCTAGCCTTCATCAGGCATTTGGGAATAGGATTAGTCATCCTGATCCCTGCCATTTCCATAGCCTTCCAATCTAGCCTTCATCAGGCATTTGGGAATAGGATTAGTCATCCTGATCCCTGCCATTTCCATAGCCTTCCTTCATCAGGCATTAGGGAATAGGATTAGTCATCCTGATCCCTGCCATTTCCATAGCCTTCCAATCTAACCTTCATCAGGCATTTGGGAATAGGATTAGTCATCCTGATCCCTGCCATTTCCATAGCCTTCCAATCTAGCCTTCATCAGGCATTTGGGAATAGGAGTAGTCATCCTGATCCCTGCCATTTCCATAGCCTTCCAATCTAGCCTTCATCAGGCATTTGGGAATAGGAGTAGTCATCCTGATCCCTGCCATTTCCATAGCCTTCCAATCTAGCCTTCATCAGGCATTTGGGAATAGGATTAGTCATCCTGATCCCTGTCATTTCCATAGCCTTCCAATCTAGCCTTCATCAGGCATTTGGGAATAGGATTAGTCATCCTGATCCCTGCCATTTCCATAGCCTTCCTTCATCAGGCATTAGGGAATAGGATTAGTCATCCTGATCCCTGCCATTTCCATAGCCTTCCAATCTAACCTTCATCAGGCATTTGGGAATAGGATTAGTCATCCTGATCCCTGCCATTTCCATAGCCTTCCAATCTAGCCTTCATCAGGCATTTGGGAATAGGATTAGTCATCCTGATCCCTGCCATTTCCATAGCCTTCCAATCTAGCCTTCATCAGGCATTTGGGAATAGGAGTAGTCATCCTGATCCCTGCCATTTCCATAGCCTTCCAATCTAGCCTTCATCAGGCATTTGGGAATAGGATTAGTCATCCTGATCCCTGTCATTTCCATAGCCTTCCAATCTAGCCTTCATCAGGCATTTGGGAATAGGATTAGTCATCCTGATCCCTGCCATTTCCATAGCTTTCCAATCTAGCCTTCATCAGGCATTTGGGAATAGGATTAGTCATCCTGATCCCTGCCATTTCCATAGCCTTCCAATCTAACCTTCATCAGGCATTTGGGAATAGGATTAGTCATCCTGATCCCTGCCATTTCCATAGCCTTCCAATCTAGCCTTCATCAGGCATTTGGGAATAGGATTAGTCATCCTGATCCCTGCCATTTCCATAGCCTTCCAATCTAGCCTTCATCAGGCATTTGGGAATAGGATTAGTCATCCTGATCCCTGCCATTTCCATAGCCTTCCAATCTAACCTTCATCAGGCATTTGGGAATAGGATTAGTCATCCTGATCCCTGCCATTTCCATAGCCTTCCAATCTAGCCTTCATCAGGATAGGAGTAGTCATCCTGATCCCTGCCATTTCCATAGCCTTCCAAGTACTTGTTAGAGGAACTACACACGCTACCACACGTGCTGTCTTGTAATTAGTCGGGAAATCTATTGGGCGTTGCCCGTGCAGGTTTGGAGTCAGAGAGGTCGTCAAGATAGACCACCACCAAACTTGAAAAAAAGGGGTCAAGTGACCTCTGTCTGACCTTGCTGATGTACCACTCGATGTCAAGCTTTCCTGCTTGGCTCCCCTAGACTAGTAGCAACATTGGTTACTATGAAGCTGCTGCTTGGTTACTACAAGTTTCCACCTCTACACCAGCAGAAAACTGCACTCCCCTCTCACCAGCAGCATGTTCCGTGGTAGCCATAAACAAAGTCAAGCTTTGTGGGGGTGCTAACTGGGCTTAGAATTTGTGGGGGTGCTTTCATTATAGCTCTCCTGTAGTAGACTAGACACTTCCTGTACTAGACACCCATGCCACACCACCTTTGAACTTCAGCTGTTTCTAATGCTTTGATAAATTTACTTTGTGCCTTAAAAGGCGATCCTATCATAGCGGGCAGAGTTAGGTCCCTCTAATCACAAAACCTTGGACAGTTTTGGCAGAGTTGGATCCCTCTCATCAAAACCTTGGGACAGTTCTGGCAGAGTTGATCCCTCTTATCAAAACCTTGGGTAAGTTCTGGCAGAGTTGGATCCCTCTTATCAAAACCTTGGGACAGTTCTGGCAGAGTTGATCCCTCTTATCAAAACCTTGGGTAGGTTCTGGCAGAGTTGGATCCCTCTTATCAAAACCTTGGGACAGTTCTGGCAGAGTTGGATCCCTCTTATCAAAACCTTGGGACAGTTCTGGCAGAGTTGGATCCCTCTTATCAAAACCTTGGGACAGTTCTGGCAGAGTTGGATCCCTCTTATCAAAACCTTGGGACAGTTCTGGCAGAGTTGGATCCCTCTCGTCAAAACCTTGGGACAGTTCTGGCAGAGTTGGATCCCTCTTATCAAAACCTTGGGACAGTTCTGGCAGAGTTGGATCCCTCTTGTGTAAGTTCTGGCAAAGTGCCTAACAGCTGGTTTCCAACATGCACAGCAAAGACATTGCCATGCTGGACTAAGGGGGGACAGCACCAATTTTTTTAAAACTTGTGGTTACCACTTTATAGCTCTGTAGATTAACTTCATGGTATGGACTTGATATATAGCTCAAAAGATAGGTCTCTCTGTGCGCTCTCTTTTGATACTAAAATATTTTTCATAACTATAGCCTAGTTACTGGACCTAAAGTGGAGGGAACTTCAAAACCTGAATGCCTGATTTTGCCGTATAAATATCTCCAGATTGCAAAGTGCTAATGAGTTAAAATGCACCAGTGGCTAGAGGAAGCCCTCCTCTATTCAATGAGTGTTTTCATTAGGCGCTAAAACATAAATACCGGTCAAGCCCGCAGGTGGAAAATGAGTTTTATGGATTATTAATGAAAGGTGCTAATTTCAACTCGTTAGCACTTTGCAATCTGGAGATATTTATGCGGCAAAATCAGTCATTCAGGTTTTTGAGGTTCCCTCCACTTGTAGCTCCAGTAACTTGGCTTAGTTTTACTTATGAAAAATATTTTACTATCAACAGAGAGCACACAGAGAGACCTATCTTTTGAGCTATATATCAAGTCCATACCATGAAGTTTACGGAGTTATAAAGTGGTAACCACAAAAAAAATACATATGGTATAGTCCTCCCCAAATAATGGTCCTGTCTTTCCCAGCGTAAAGTTTTGTCGAGAGCCAGCGTATTCTGTAGCAGCCATAAGGACAAGATGCCCTCGTACTCCAAGGGGAGGAGTTTTGAGGTCAGTGGTCACACCCTGGGGTGCATCCAAGTGGCAGTTCTCTCCAATGTGCGTGGCTTGCAATAAATTGACTGTAATAATTACAGGGGTTGCTGATCTAAACCAGGAATTAAATTTTTCAATGCCAGACCTTTGTCTTGAGCATTGCCTTTTGTATGTACAGAACTAATCAGAACCTATTTTGACTTTATTCTGATGGGATGGGATGGGTGTGGAGTCTGTGGAGCTCATAAGTGCTAACCGTATTCCTAGGGGGCAACTTGTTTAAAAAATTTTATGTCCAGTATGGGACGGGAGTTGGGGAACTTATTGTGGAATTATAGGGGAAGGTGGGGCAGGGGGAAGGTAAAGTCCCAACATTGGCACTCTTTCTTGCTTGCAGGATGAGTGTGTGTGTGTGTGTATACAGTGTGAGTGCATGTGTGTGCAGTGTGAGGGAATGTGATATGTGTGTAAAGGTGTAGAGTGGAGCATGGTTCAGCTGCTGTTCTCATAAGTTCATGGAATAGACCAATTGTTGAACCTGCTATTTCAATGTGCATGCGTACATACATGTACATACAATGATACATACATGCACATACATACCTACACATGCATACATACACATGCATACATACATACACATGCATGTACATACCTACACGTGCATACATACCTACACATGCATACATACCTACACATGCATACATACCTACACATACATACATACACACATACACATGCAACATGTACATACACACATACACATGCAACATATACATACACATACATACCTACACATGCATACATATACATACACATGCATGTACATACCTACACATGCATACACACATACATACATATACACACATACATACATATACACACATACACACACACATACACACATACATAAATACATACATACAAATACACACATACATGCACATACATACATACATACATACATACATAGACACAAACTGTATATGCTCTAGTAGGAGCTGCCCATGGTGTTGTTGCTAACTATCAGTCCACTCTGCATGACTATGAGTACTATTGAAGGGTTGTTTCTAATTATATAAGTTCCGGCTGAGGGGGTGTACAACCATTAGAATACAATCCCGGCAATGTTCCTGATGAAGGGCTAGAGCATCTAGTCGAAACGTCGAGAGAGTAAAAAAGATTATTGAGACGGTCATTGTAATGTTACCAGCTGTCTATGGGAACTCTTCTACTGAGCAAGGCCGAGGCACCTAGGCCTACTGGGAATCACTCTGAATCCCTCCACTCTTCTACTGAGCAAGGCCACACAGGCACCTATGCCTACTGGGAATCACTCTGAATCCCTCCACTCTTCTACTGAGCAAGGCCACACAGGCACCTAGGCCTACTGGGAATCACTCTGAATCCCTCCACTCTTCTACTGAGCAAGGCCACACAGGCACCTATGCCTACTGGGAATCACTCTGAATCCCTCCACTCTTCTACTGAGCAAGGCCGCACATACTGGGAATCACTCTAAATCCCTCCACTCTTCTACTGAGCAACACAGGCACCTATGCCTACTGGGAATCACTCTGAATCCCTCCACTCTTCTACTGAGCAAGGCCACACAGGCACCTATGCCTACTGGGAATCACTCTGAATCCCTTCCCATTTGAGATAGGAGGTGCTCCGGTGGATTTATTTGCTTAAGGGCTTAATTAAGGGGGGACTGTACGTCAGCACCACCAAAGTATTATAAATCGCCATAACTTTTGTTCTATACACTCTATGCAGGTAATTTTATTCTCTATTTCCTTATGCTTTGTGCTTTCTAATGATATGTTGAAAATCTCTGCAGACATATTTTCTCGGAAGATACATCAAGATCCCTAAAAAAGTTGACCTCACTTGCAGAAAAGTTCATAACTGCCCTAATTATCAAGATCAAAGTCCCAGATTTGGTCAGCTTATAAAGGAGGCTCTTATCTGTGCAAGCATGAACAGATTACCAATAAATGTCGTGGTTCTTGAGTGGCAGGCCACCGCTTTTGCAACTGGAAAACACCAGGGAAAATCCCAAACCTCACCACTTCAAATTGCCAACACTATAGTAATTTAAAATTTGTTCGCACATTACACAGATAATTAGAAGAGCTATCCAGTGATATAAAAATTAGTGAAGTGTAGGAAAGTTATGAGCTTTATGGCAAAAAAACAACAAGTTTTTTATGAGAAAAATATAGTCCAAGTTGTTAGGGCAATGAAACGTTTGGGTTTACAATAAAATATCATGCAAGATGTGTTCTCTTTGTAGTTTCTTGATCTGTTACATGGACAGAAACCAACATAATGACGAAATGGAGCATCCAATGCCTCTCAAAGTTTGCAAATGGCTAGAGGATAGATACAAGAACAGTTTGAAAGAAGGAAAGAAAAAAAAGAAGAGGGGAAAAAGTCTAGTTTTTGACGTACAGTCCCCCCTTAAATCTAGTCCAGAACTCATCTTATAGACCAGACGTGGAGTTGAATGAACGTCTGATGACTATAGCCTGGTTTTCGCGAGCCAGATACGGAATGTTGGTGCCGCAATCCCATTACTTACCATCGGACGTCATTATCAGCTAAAATTGTGGCATGCGAGTGAAAATTTACTCCAGTTATTCGACAAGTATTTTATACTTGTCTCCGTAATTTATGCTTGAGTATGTGGGGAGCTTGAGACATCAGCACATCCCACTGGCACATAGAAACCTGACCTAGAGTCGCCAGACGTCTACTGTACGCCTAGTCCCCAAGACCTAGTCCTACACAACCTAGAGTTGCCAGACGTCTACTGTACGCCTAGTCCCCAAGACCTAGTCCTACATAACCTAGAGTCGCCAGACGTCTACTGTACGCCTAGTCCCCAAGACCTAGTCCTACACAACCTAGAGTCGCCAGACGTCTACTGTACGCCTAGTCCCCAAGACCTAGTCCTACATAACCTAGAGTCGCCAGACGTCTACTTTACGCCTAGTCCCCAAGACCTAGTCCTACACAACCTAGAGTCGCCAGACGTCTACTGTACGCCTAGTCCCCAAGACCTAGTCCTACACAACCTAGAGTCGCCAGACGTCTACTGTACGCCTAGTCCCCAAGACCTAGTCCTACACGTAGCTTTAGTTAGCTTACCTCACCGGAGCTGATTCTGCTATCAAACTGCAGCTTGTTGTGTTAGCATTCTCCCTGGAAATGATGTTATGATTAATAAATTTGACGTGTGGATGCAGTTGGAGGCGTGTTTCTATCAGCAGGGGGGCAGTAACACACACAATGTACATGCATGCATACATGTACATGTACATGCATGCATACATGCTCATGTACATTCACAGTGTGGCGCTGCACAGCCAGTAGCATTGCTGTTACCAACCCTGAAGTGTGTACATGCTGTGTATGTGTTCTATTCACTTCTGCATGGCAGTCGTGAGGAAAGCTCTTCCTGCACAGGACTTGTCAGGAACTTGCTCCATGTTGCTTTTGATGTTGCTGTTGATGTTGCTGTTGCTGTTGAGGTTGCTATTGATGGTGCTGTTGATGTTGCTGTTGTTCTTGCAGGATTTTTTTAATTTATTGTTACTTGTTTTGTTGTTGTTTTGCTTCAGATTCCTGAATGCTGATAATGAGATGAGGAGGATCTTTGGCTCCAGAGTGGTGAGGGCTGAGGGAGGAGGAGGAGGAGGAGGAGGAGGAGGAGGGTAAGTCATTGTCAATCTTTAGTTGGGGGGTTTGGATGGAAGAGTTTGTATTGCCACAATGTATGTATGTATGGATTCGTCATACGTTTACCCAGAAAAAAAATATCTTGAATGGGTCACCCGCCTTTAAATTAAATGGATCACTTTAAACTGGGAATGGTTGTCATGGTGAAGTGAAAGGTTGAGAAAATGGCAGCACATTCGGAGATAGAGAAAATGGCAGCACATTCTGAGATAGAAGCATATTCAAAGATAGAGAAAATGGCAGCACATTCTGAGATACAAGCATATTCAAAGATAGAGACACATTCGGAGATAAGAAAATGGCAGCAAATTCTGAGATAGAAGCATATTCAAAGATAGAGAAAATGGCAGCACATTTGGAAGATTGAGAAAATGGCAGCACATTTGAAGATAGAGAAAATGGCAGCACATTCGAAGAAAGAGAAAATGGCAGCAGATTCGAAGATAGAAGAAAGTGAACTGGTTGCACAGGCAAGGGTGAACGGGCTGTGTAGTAAATAGCTGGCAGGAAAGATGCTGGAGTTCCAATTTGGCTACTCAACTCAACAACATACTCTAGCAATGAGAGGACTTGTGCGTTATTTGGTTTTGCTAAAGGTCTGTGCTGTTAACTATGTCACGAGAGCAAACTTCTGAGGAAACCAACTGATCACTTCTTGGTAGTAACACGTGCAGCTGCTTGGCGACTCGGTTCTGCTAGGCTCGATATTGCACCTACACAAGCAATGGTTTTTACCAATTACCAATTTTGGGGTGTTGTACTGAGTTGATAAAAAAATTAGTCGCTGCAATAAATTTTGAGTCCTCTGGTAGTAACATTACAGAGAATGGACCTATTTTATGCAAGTTGTATGTGTGTGGGTAGGGGTGGGAGGGGGTGGTGACACAAAATATTTGAGGGGGGACTGGATCATGGTTTTGAACATTTTGGGGGATGCTGGTTTACTACACCTTGAAGGAAAGGCATGCTGACAAATTGTGCACTTCCTGTTTACATTTACTGACCTCACTTCCTGTTGACATCAATGGTAAACGTCCTGTTGACATCACGATGTACTTCCTGTTGACATTAATGGTGTACTTCCTGTTGACATCAATGGTACACTTCCTTTTTACATCAATGATGTACTTCCTGTTGACATTAATGGTGCACTTCCTGTTGACATTAATGGTGCACTTCCTGTTTACATCAATGGTACACTTCCTTTTTACATTGATGTACTTCCTGTTGACATCAATGAGTACTTCCTGTTGACAAATGTTTTGGAGTTGAAATCTGCCGAAACCATCCATGGTTTAGGCTAATAAGAAGCGAGTTTTAGCTGAGATATTCATAATCTTAATAAATGTCAAACCACACAGGGAGTGCTACTCACACCCTCTAGTATGTGTAACTCTATGTACACTGAAGGAGTAAGCCTTCGTGGCTTAATATACTACCACTCACGAACTTCATCTCCAAATGAGCAGCATGATATCAGTGGGTGTGCATTAGGGAGGGACTTCCTTGACTGAGGGCATACGCACAACAAAGGTTTACTCCCTTGAAATGTTCCCACTCGTGTAGGTATCGAGGAGTGCGGTGATGCTCCCTAATTTGGTTTGACCCTCTATTTCAAAATGGTGGTAATTCCCCCCAAAATCCAAAGCTCGTATCTCAACACTAAAACTTGCATCAGCAGTTTCATAGCCTCCTAAATGTTGGCTTCATAGCCTCGTAAATGTTGGCTTCATAGCTGCCTAAATGTTGGCTTCATAGCCTCGTAAATGTTGGCTTCATAGCCACCTAAATGTTGGCTTCATAGCCGCCTAAATGTTGGCTTCATAGCCGCCTAAATGTTGGCTTCATAGCCGCCTAAATGTTGGCTTCATGGCCGCCTAAATGTTGGCTCGTAAATGTTGGCTTCATAGCCTCGTAAATGTTGGCTTCACAGCCGCCTAAATGTTTGCTTCACAGCCACCTAAATGTTGGCTTCATAGCCGCCTAAATGTTGGCTTCATAGCCGCCTAAATGTTGGCTTCATAGCCGCCTAAATGTTGGCTTCATAGCCGCCTAAATGTTGGCTTCATAGCCGCCTAAATGTTGGCTTCATAGCCGCCTAAATGTTGGCTTCATAGCCACCTAAATGTTGGCATCATATCTGCCTAAATGTTGGCTTCATAGCCGCCTTAATGTTGGCTTCATAGCCGCCTAAATGTTGGCTTCATAGCCACCTAAATGTTGGCTTCATAGCCACCTAAATGTTGGCTTCATAGCCTCCTAAATGTTGGCTTCATAGCTGCCTAAATGTTGGCTTCATAGCCTCGTAAATGTTGGCTTCATAGCCGCCTAAATGTTGGCTTCATAGCTGCCTAAATGTTGGCTTCATAGCCTCCTAAGTGTTGGCTTCATAGCTGCCTAAATGTTGGCTTCGTAGCCGCCTAAATGTTGGCTTCATAGCCGCCTAAATGTTGGCTTCATAGCCACCTAAATGTTGGCTTCATAGCCACCTAAATGTTGGCTTCATAGCCACCTAAATGTTGGCTTCATAGCCACCTAAATGTTGGCTTCATAGCCGCCTAAATGTTGGCTTCATAGCCGCCTAAATGTTGGCTTCATAGCCTCCTAAATGTTGGCTTCATAGCCGCCTAAATGTTGGCTTCATAGCCTCCTAAATGTTGGCTTCATAGCCTCCTAAATGTTGGCTTCATAGCCGCCTAAATGTTGGCTTCATAGCTGCCTAAATGTTGGCTTCATAGCCTCGTAAATGTTGGCTTCATAGCTGCCTAAATGTTGGCTTCATAGCTGCCTAAATGTTGGCTTCATAGCCGCCTAAATGTTGGCTTCATAGCTGCCTAAATGTTGGCTTCATAGCCTCCTAAATGTTGGCTTCATAGCCGCCTAAATGTTGGCTTCATAGCTGCCTAAATGTTGGCTTCATAGCCTCCTAAATGTTGGCTTCATAGCTGCCTAAATGTTGGGTTTAGCTGGTGTTGGCTCCAAAAGATCCAACATGCCTGGAACATGCCTGGAATCCTCTGCTAAGGTATAGTACATGCAAACCAGCATAGAACATCGAAAAAGTGTGGAGAAGACCCCTTGAAATTCATCTTCAAGGATCATCTGTGTATCTATGTAGCTATCTCTTCCCCCCATTGCATAACCAGCATACAATAGGTCCACTCATAGAAGTTTCAGTACCACAGGTCTCCAAATGTTCAAATGTAAGAATTAGCCAGTAGGTTTGTTGATGATGCAACCAAGCTAGTGCATGTGGTGTATAAGAAGAAGAATGGATGACCTAGGCTATGCTCGGTTCTGCTGTTTGGTTTGTGGAGTTCTCGCTCCTGGGAAACTTGTTACCAAGTCCAAAGGAGGCTGTGGCTGATCCTCGACCAAAGCATCTGCTGTTTGGTTGGTGGAGTTCTCCTGTGTAACTTAAACAAGTCCTTGAAGGAGTTTGTAGCTGACCCTACATGGGTGCAGTCAACAATAGCAACAAGGTATGCGTGTGTTGATTTTTGTGTATTGGACAATGTGGTGTGCTTGGGTGCAGTTAACATTAGCAACAAGACTTAGCATTAGTGTTCAACAAAATTGAAGAAGGTGTTCAACTCTGTCACCATCAACTTCACAAAGGAACATTGAAGACTACACCATTAAAAAAAAAATCAGTTGCACCTATCAACCACATGTCACTAGGTTGCCAATGAATTGACCGACATTGTGGTGAAATGTAGTTGCCTAGCAACTAAAGATGATTATGTTTATAACACGTTCTTTCACTTGTTACTTCAATACTTACCAATAGATTGGAGGAGAGGAAGGAAGTAGGGGAAGAGGAGAGTGGATGGGGGGAGAAGAAGCTGGTGGACACCAGTTTGGCATACAGATTCCAAGTCTGAGACAGAACTTGTCACAGATAGACACCATATTTTATAGCATTTCCATAATGTTGAAAAGGTAGTTTAGTTAATGTGTCCATTTTGACAGGAATGAGCGCAATCTATGAAAATGCTTTTGTATCCACTGACTACATTTACACTTCCCTTGAAACTGATCTCCTGGATCACTACCGTCTACAGTGTACTTCATCAGAAAGAGCAGCTTATCCGAGATCTGCCACGTCTTCAGGGTGCACGACATCATCTCCAAGGTACACCTGCATCCCAGCGTCTTCCAGTTGCCCTTGTTGTCTGAGAGGGTGAAGTCATCATCAAACAGCACCCTGTCTTAGTCGAATGGTGATGTCATCTTCTGCGACTTCAACTTTGACCTCACACTTGCCTTAGTTACCTACTTTTTCCCCCTTTTCGGGGAGTTTTGCGAACTGCTTTTTTAAAAAGGAAGTCAAACCAATATAGTGCTAGTGCACTCCCCAATGCAGAGTAATGCTGAGCACATCTATTATAGTGCTGTTGCAGGCTTCACCGCCAGTCAGTCCCCTTTGTCTGTGCAAGCATGTAAGTGGCATAGATTGTTCACCTATGTACATTGTGTGCATGTTCTATGCAGGAGACATCATGTTGCTCACCATCATCTTCACCGAAGGGTCTACCACAAACATTCTATGTATGTAGGTGACAATCTTTCAACCCCACCCCCATAATCACTGTCTTTCTCGCTCCGTGTGTTAGGTTCTTTATTCTGTCCCTACCCTCTAGACCTCATTTCCTTCCTCCTGCCTCTATCCTTACTTCTAGTTTCAATTCTAGTCTCCATTTCCTTCCTCCTCTCTCTGTCCTCACCCCTAGTCTCCATTTCCTTCCTCCTGTCTCTGTCCTCACCCCTAGTCTCCATTTCCTTCCCCTGTCTCTGTCTTCACCCCTAGTCTCCATTTCCTTCCTCCTGTCTCTGTCCTCACCCCTAGTCTCCATTTCCTTCCTCCTGTCTCTGTCCTCACCCCTAGTCTCCATTTCCTTCCTCCTGTCTCTGTCTTCACCCCTAGTCTCCATTTCCTTCCTCCTGTCTCTGTCCTCACCCCTAGTCTCCATTTCCTTCTCCTGTCTCTGTCTTCACCCCTAGTCTCCATTTCCTTCCTCCTGTCTCTGTCCTCACCCCTAGTCTCCATTTCCTTCCCCTGTCTCTGTCCTCACCCCTAGTCTCCATTTCCTTCCTCCTGTCTCTGTCTTCACCCCTAGTCTCCATTTCCTTCCTCCTGTCTCTGTCCTCACCCCTAGTCTCCATTTCCTTCCTCCTGTCTCTGTCCTCACCCCTAGTCTCCATTTCCTTTCTCCTCTCTCTGTCCATTTCCTTCCTCCTGTCTCTGTCCTCACCCCTAGTCTCCATTTCCTTCCCCTGTCTCTGTCCTCACCTCTAGTCTCCATTTCCTTCCCCTGTCTCTGTCCTCACCCCTAGTCTCCATTTCCTTCCTCCTGTCTCTGTCCTCACCCCTAGTCTCCATTTCCTTCCTCCTGTCTCTGTCCTCACCCCTAGTCTCCATTTCCTTCCTCCTCTCTCTGTCTTCACCCCTAGTCTCCATTTCCTTTCTCCTCTCTCTGTCCATTTCCTTCCTCCTGTCTCTGTCCTCACCCCTAGTCTCCATTTCCTTCCCCTGTCTCTGTCCTCACCTCTAGTCTCCATTTCCTTCCTCCTCTCTCTGTCTTCACCCCTAGTCTCCATTTCCTTTCTCCTCTCTCTGTCCTCACCCCTAGTCTCCATTTCCTTCCTCCTGTTTCTGTCTCCACCCTAGTCTCCATTTCCTTCCTCCTGCCTCTATCCTTACTTTTCTAGTCTCCATTTCCTTCCCCTGTCTCTGTCTTCACCCCTAGTCTCCATTTCCTTTCTCCTCTCTCTGTCCTCACCCCTAGTCTCCATTTCCTTCCTCCTGTCTCTGTCCTCACCCCTAGTCTCCATTTCCTTCTCCTGTCTCTGTCTTCACCCCTAGTCTCCATTTCCTTTCTCCTCTCTCTGTCCTCACCCCTAGTCTCCATTTCCTTCCTCCTGTTTCTGTCTCCACCCTAGTCTCCATTTCCTTCCTCCTCTCTCTGTCCTCACCCCTAGTCTCCATTTCCTTCCTCCTGTCTCTGTCCTCACCCCTAGTCTCCATTTCCTTCCCCTGTCTCTGTCCTCACCCCTAGTCTCCATTTCCTTCCTCCTGTCTCTGTCCTCACCCCTAGTCTCCATTTCCTTCCCCTGTCTTTGTCCTCACCCCTAGTCTCCATTTCCTTCCTCCTGTCTCTGTCTTCACCCCTAGTCTCCATTTCCTTCCTCCTGTCTCTGTCCTCGCCCCTAGTCTCCATTTCCTTCCTCCTGTCTCTGTCTTCACCCCTAGTCTCCATTTCCTTCCTCCTGTCTCTGTCCTCACCCCTAGTCTCCATTTCCTTCTCCTGTTTCTGTCTCCACCCTAGTCTCCATTTCCTTCCTCCTGTCTCTGTCCTCACTTCGAGTCTCCATTTCCTTCCTCCTGTCTCTGTCCTCGCCCCTAGTCTCCATTTCCTTCCTCCTGTCTCTGTCTTCACCCCTAGTCTCCATTTCCTTCCTCCTGTCTCTGTCCTCACCCCTAGTCTCCATTTCCTTCCCCTGTCTCTGTCTCCATTTCCTTCCTCTTGTCTCTGTCCTCACCCCTAGTCTCCATTTCCTTCCTCCTGTCTCTGTCCTCACCCCTAGTCTCCATTTCCTTCCTCCTGTCTCTGTCCTCACCCCTAGTCTCCATTTCCTTCCTCCTGTCTCTGTCCTCACCCCTAGTCTCCATTTCCTTCCTCCTCTCTCTGTCCTCACCCCTAGTCTCCATTTCCTTCCCCTGTCTCTGTCTTCACCCCTAGTCTCCATTTCCTTCCTCCTCTCTCTGTCTTCACCCCTAGTCTCCATTTCCTTCCTCCTGTCTCTGTCCTCACCCCTAGTCTCCATTTCCTTCCTCCTGTCTCTGTCCTCACCTCTAGTCTCCATTTCCTTCCTCCTGTCTCTGTCCTCACCCCTAGTCTCCATTTCCTTCCTCCTGTCTCTGTCCTCACCCCTAGTCTCCATTTCCTTCCTCCTGTCTCTGTCCTCACCTCTAGTCTCCATTTCCTTCCCCTGTCTCTGTCTTCACCCCTAGTCTCCATTTCCTTCCTCCTGTCTCTGTCCTCACCCCTAGTCTCCATTTCCTTCCCCTGTCTCTGTCCTCACCCCTAGTCTCCATTTCCTTCCTCCTGTCTCTGTCCTCACCCCTAGTCTCCATTTCTTTTCCTCCTGTCTCTGTTCTCACCCCTAGTCTCCATTTCCTTCCCCTGTCTCTGTCCTCACCTCTAGTCTCCATTTCCTTCCTCCTGTCTCTGTCCTCACCCCTAGTCTCCATTTCCTTCCTCCTCTCTCTGTCCTCACCCCTAGTCTCCATTTCCTTCCCCTGTCTTTGTCCTCACCCCTAGTCTCCATTTCCTTCCTCCTGTCTCTGTCCTCACCCCTAGTCTCCATTTCCTTCCTCCTGTCTCTGTCCTCACCCCTAGTCTCCATTTCCTTCCTCCTGTCTCTGTCCTCACCCCTAGTCTCCATTTCCTTCCTCCTGTCTCTGTCTTCACCCCTAGTCTCCATTTCCTTCCTCCTGTCTCTGTCCTCACCCCTAGTCTCCATTTCCTTCTCCTGTCTCTGTCTTCACCCCTAGTCTCCATTTCCTTCCTCCTGTCTCTGTCCTCACCCCTAGTCTCCATTTCCTTCCCCTGTCTCTGTCCTCACCCCTAGTCTCCATTTCCTTCCTCCTGTCTCTGTCCTCACCCCTAGTCTCCATTTCCTTCCTCCTGTCTCTGTCCTCACCCCTAGTCTCCATTTCCTTCCTCCTCTCTCTGTCTTCACCCCTAGTCTCCATTTCCTTTCTCCTCTCTCTGTCCATTTCCTTCCTCCTGTCTCTGTCCTCACCCCTAGTCTCCATTTCCTTCCCCTGTCTCTGTCCTCACCTCTAGTCTCCATTTCCTTCCTCCTCTCTCTGTCTTCACCCCTAGTCTCCATTTCCTTTCTCCTCTCTCTGTCCTCACCCCTAGTCTCCATTTCCTTCCTCCTGTTTCTGTCTCCACCCTAGTCTCCATTTCCTTCCTCCTGTCTCTGTCTTCACCCCTAGTCTCCATTTCCTTCCTCCTGCCTCTATCCTTACTTTTCTAGTCTCCATTTCCTTCCCCTGTCTCTGTCTTCACCCCTAGTCTCCATTTCCTTTCTCCTCTCTCTGTCCTCACCCCTAGTCTCCATTTCCTTCCTCCTGTCTCTGTCCTCACCCCTAGTCTCCATTTCCTTCCCCTGTCTCTGTCCTCACCCCTAGTCTCCATTTCCTTCCTCCTGTCTCTGTCCTCACCCCTAGTCTCCATTTCCTTCCTCCTGTCTCTGTCCTCACCCCTAGTCTCCATTTCCTTCCTCCTGTCTCTGTCCTCACCCCTAGTCTCCATTTCCTTCCTCCTGTCTCTGTCTTCACCCCTAGTCTCCATTTCCTTCCTCTTGTCTCTGTCCTCACCCCTAGTCTCCATTTCCTTCTCCTGTCTCTGTCCTCACCCCTAGTCTCCATTTCCTTCCTCCTGTCTCTGTCCTCACCCCTAGTCTCCATTTCCTTCCTCCTGTCTCTGTCTTCACCCCTAGTCTCCATTTCCTTCCTCCTCTCTCTGTCCTCACCCCTAGTCTCCATTTCCTTCCTCCTGTCTCTGTCTTCACCCCTAGTCTCCATTTCCTTCCTCTTGTCTCTGTCCTCACCCCTAGTCTCCATTTCCTTCCTCCTGTCTCTGTCCTCGCCCCTAGTCTCCATTTCCTTCCTCCTGTCTCTGTCTTCACCCCTAGTCTCCATTTCCTTCCTCCTCTCTCTGTCCTCACCCCTAGTCTCCATTTCCTTCCTCCTGTCTCTGTCCTCACCCCTAGTCTCCATTTCCTTCCTCCTGTCTCTGTCCTCACTTCGAGTCTCCATTTCCTTCCTCCTGTCTCTGTCCTCACCCCTAGTCTCCATTTCCTTCCCCTGTCTCTGTCCTCACCCCTAGTCTCCATTTCCTTCCTCCTGTCTCTGTCTTCACCCTTAGTCTCCATTTCCTTCCTCTTGTCTCTGTCCTCACCCCTAGTCTCCATTTCCTTCCCCTGTCTCTGTCTCCATTTCCTTCCTCTTGTCTCTGTCCTCACCCCTAGTCTCCATTTCCTTCCCCTGTCTCTGTCTTCACCCCTAGTCTCCATTTCCTTCCTCCTGTCTCTGTCCTCACCCCTAGTCTCCATTTCCTTCCTCCTCTCTCTGTCCTCACCCATAGTCTCCATTTCCTTCCTCCTGTCTCTGTCCTCACCCCTAGTCTCCATTTCCTTCCTCCTGTCTCTGTCTTCACCCCTAGTCTCCATTTCCTTCCCCTGTCTCTGTCCTCACCCCTAGTCTCCATTTCCTTCCTCCTGTCTCTGTCCTCACCCCTAGTCTCCATTTCCCTTCCCTTGTTTCTGTCTTCACCCCTAGTCTCCATTTCCTTCCCCTGTCTCTGTCCTCACCCCTAGTCTCCATTTCCTTCCCCTGTCTTTGTCCTCACCCCTAGTCTCCATTTCCTTCCCCTGTCTTTGTCCTCACCCCTAGTCTCCAATTCCTTCCTCCTGTCTCTGTCTTCACCCCTAGTCTCCATTTCCTTCCTCTTGTCTCTGTCCTCACCCCTAGTCTCCATTTCCTTCCCCTCTCTCTGTCCTCACCCCTAGTCTCCATTTCCTTCCTCCTGTCTCTGTCTTCACCCCTAGTCTCCATTTCCTTGTCCCTTCTGTCTCTGTGCTCACATCTCCTGTCCCAGTCCTCACCCCTAGTCTCCATTTCCTTCCTCCTGTCTCTGTCCTCACATCTCCTGTCCCAGTCCTCACCCCTAGTTTTCCTTCCCTCATTTCATTTCATGTGCTCACCTGACTTCTCTGAACTATTGTTGTTGTTGTTATTTGTGTGTAGTTTGGATCCAGCCTCGCTAGCCAGACTTCCAAACACTCGCATGCACACAGTAACAGAGGGTCTGGTCAAATGCCATCCGTTTTTCTTCTTCTTATCTTGTTAGCATTTTTTGGATCAGGCATTAAGAGGATAAAAGTAATGTTAGATCTGGGTATTGAGACTAGCCAGGATCAAGCTTTAGAGGATAGAAGTTATAGAATAGGTGGGTCTTGTAGTGAGATTAGCTAGGATCAAGCTTTAGAGGTAGAAGTTCTAGAATAGGAGAGTCTTGCTAGTGAGAGTAGCTAGGATGTGGTGCTAAGAGGATGAGAGTTCTAGAATAGGAGAGTCTTGCTAGTGAGAGTAGCTAGGATGAAGTGCTAAGAGGATGAGAGTTCTAGAATAGGAGAGTTGCTAGTGAGAGTAGCTAGGATGAAGTGCTAAGAGGATGAAAGTTCTAGAATAGGAGAGTCTTGCTAGTGAGAGTAGATAGGATGAGGTGCTAAGAGGATGAGAGTTCTAGAATAGGAGAGTCTTGCTAGTGAGAGTAGCTAGGATGAGGTGCTAAGAGGATGAAAGTTCTAGAATAGGAGAGTCTTGCTAGTGCGAGTGGCTAGGATGAAGTGCTAATAGGATGAAAGTTCTAGAATAGGAGAGTCTTGCTAGTGAAAGTAGCTAGGATGAGGTGCTAAGAGGATGAAAGTTCTAGAATAGGAGAGTCTTGCTAGTGAGAGTAGCTAGGATGAGGTGCTAAGAGGATGAAAGTTCTAGAATAGGAGAGTCTTGCTAGTGAGAGTAGCTAGGATGAGGTGCTAAGAGGATGAAAGTTCTAGAATAGGAGAGTCTTGCTAGTGAGAGTAGCTAGGATGAGGTGCTAATGAAAGTTCTAGAATAGGAGTCTTGCTAGTGAGAGTAGCTAGGATGAGGTGCTAAGAGGATGAAAGTTCTAGAATAGGAGAGTCTTGCTAGTGAGAGTAGCTAGGATGAGGTGCTAAGAGGATGAGAGTTCTAGAATAGGAGAGTCTTGCTAGTGAGAGTAGCTAGGATGAGGTGCTAAGAGGATGAAAGTTCTAGAATAGGAGAGTCTTGCTAGTGAGAGTAGCTAGGATGTGGTGCTAAGAGGATGAAAGTTCTAGAATAGGAGAGTCTTGCTAGTGAGAGTAGCTAGGATGAGGTGTTAAGAGGATGAAAGTTCTAGAATAGGAGAGTCTTGCTAGTGAGAGTAGCTAGGATGAGGTGCTAAGAGGATGAAAGTTCTAGAATAGGAGAGTTGCTAGTGAGAGTAGCTAGGATGAGGTACTAAGAGGATGAAAGTTCTAGAATAGGAGAGTCTTGCTAGTGAGAGTAGCTAGGATGAGGTGTAAGAGGATGAAAGTTCTAGAATAGGAGAGTCTTGCTAGTGAGAGTAGCTAGGATGAAGTGCTAAGAGGATGAAAGTTCTAGAATAGGAGAGTCTTGCTAGTGAGAGTAGCTAGGATGAGGTGCTAAGAGGATGAAAGTTCTAGAATAGGAGAGTCTTGCTAGTGAGAGTAGCTAGGATGAGGTGCTAAGAGGATGAGAGTTCTAGAATAGGAGTCTTGCTAGTGAGAGTAGCTAGGATGAGGTGCTAATGAAAGTTCTAGAATATGAGAGTCTTGCTAGTGAGAGTAGCTAGGATGAGGTGCTAAGGGGATGAGAGTTCTAGAATAGGAGAGTCTTGCTAGTGAGAGTAGCTAGGATGAGGTGCTAAGAGGATGAGAGTTCTAGAATAGGAGAGTCTTGCTAGTGAGAGTAGCTAGGATGAAGTGCTAAGAGGATGAGAGTTCTAGAATAGGAGAGTCTTGCTAGTGAGAGTAGCTAGGATGAGGTGCTAAGAGGATGAGAGTTCTAGAATAGGAGAGTCTTGCTAGTGAGAGTAGCTAGGATGAGGTGCTAAGAGGATGAAAGTTCTAGAATAGGAGAGTCTTGCTAGTGAGTGTAGCTAGGATGAAGTGCTAAGAGGATGAGAGTTCTAGAATAGGAGAGTCTTGATAGTGAGAGTAGCTAGGATGAGGTGCTAAGAGGATGAAAGTTCTAGAATAGGAGTCTTGCTAGTGAGAGTAGCTAGGATGAGGTGCTAAGAGGATGAAAGTTCTAGAATAGGAGAGTCTTGCTAGTGAGAGTAGCTAGGATGAGGTGCTAAGAGGATGAAAGTTCTAGAATAGGAGAGTCTTGCTAGTGAGAGTAGCTAGGATGAGGTGCTAAGAGGATGAAAGTTCTAGAATAGGAGTCTTGCTAGTGAGAGTAGCTAGGATGAAGTGCTAAGAGGATGAGAGTTCTAGAATAGGAGAGTCTTGCTAGTGAGAGTAGCTAGGATGAGGTGCTAAGAGGATGAAAGTTCTAGAATAGGAGAGTCTTGCTAGTGAGAGTAGCTAGGATGAGGTGCTAAGAGGATGAAAGTTCTAGAATAGGAGAGTCTTGCTAGTGAGAGTAGCTAGGATGAGGTGCTAAGAGGATGAAAGTTCTAGAATAGAAGAGTCTTGCTAGTGAGAGTAGCTAGGATGAGGTGCTAATGAAAGTTCTAGAATAGGAGAGTCTTGCTAGTGAGAGTAGCTAGGATGAGGTGCTAAGAGGATGAGAGTTCTAGAATAGGAGAGTCTTGCTAGTGAGAGTAGCTAGGATGAGGTGCTAAGAGGATGAAAGTTCTAGAATAGGAGAGTCTTGCTAGTGAGAGTAGCTAGGATGAAGTGCTAAGAGGATGAGAGTTCTAGAATTGGAGAGTCTTGCTAGTGAGAGTAGCTAGGATGAGGTGCTAAGAGGATGAAAGTTCTAGAATAGGAGAGTCTTGCTAGTGAGAGTAGCTAGGATGAGGTGCTAAGAGGATGACAGTTCTAGAATAGGAGAGTCTTGCTAGTGAGAGTAGCTAGGATGAGGTGCTAAGAGGATGAGAGTTCTAGAATAGGAGTCTTGCTAGTGAGAGTAGCTAGGATGAGGTGCTAATGAAAGTTCTAGAATATGAGAGTCTTGCTAGTGAGAGTAGCTAGGATGAGGTGCTAAGGGGATGAGAGTTCTAGAATAGGAGAGTCTTGCTAGTGAGAGTAGCTAGGATGAGGTGCTAAGAGGATGAAAGTTCTAGAATAGGAGAGTTGCTAGTGAGAGTAGCTAGGATGAAGTGCTAAGAGGATGAGAGTTCTAGAATAGGAGAGTCTTGCTAGTGAGAGTAGCTAGGATGAGGTACTAAGAGGATGAAAGTTCTAGAATAGGAGAGTCTTGATAGTGAGAGTAGCTAGGATGAGGTGCTAAGAGGATGAAAGTTCTAGAATAGGAGTCTTGCTAGTGAGAGTAGCTAGGATGAGGTGCTAAGAGGATGAAAGTTCTAGAATAGGAGAGTCTTGCTAGTGAGAGTAGCTAGGATGAGGTGCTAAGAGGATGAAAGTTCTAGAATAGGAGAGTCTTGCTAGTGAGAGTAGCTAGGATGAGGTGCTAAGAGGATGAAAGTTCTAGAATAGGAGTCTTGCTAGTGAGAGTAGCTAGGATGAAGTGCTAAGAGGATGAGAGTTCTAGAATAGGAGAGTCTTGCTAGTGAGAGTAGCTAGGATGAGGTGCTAAGAGGATGAAAGTTCTAGAATAGGAGAGTCTTGCTAGTGAGAGTAGCTAGGATGAGGTGCTAAGAGGATGAAAGTTCTAGAATAGGAGAGTCTTGCTAGTGAGAGTAGCTAGGATGAGGTGCTAAGAGGATGAAAGTTCTAGAATAGGAGAGTCTTGCTAGTGAGAGTAGCTAGGATGAGGTGCTAAGAGGATGAAAGTTCTAGAATAGGAGAGTCTTGCTAGTGAGAGTAGCTAGGATGAGGTGCTAAGAGGATGAGAGTTCTAGAATAGGAGAGTCTTGCTAGTGAGAGTAGCTAGGATGAGGTGCTAAGAGGATGAAAGTTCTAGAATAGGAGAGTCTTGCTAGTGAGAGTAGCTAGGATGAAGTGCTAAGAGGATGAGAGTTCTAGAATTGGAGAGTCTTGCTAGTGAGAGTAGCTAGGATGAGGTGCTAAGAGGATGAAAGTTCTAGAATAGGAGAGTCTTGCTAGTGAGAGTAGCTAGGATGAGGTGCTAAGAGGATGACAGTTCTAGAATAGGAGAGTCTTGCTAGTGAGAGTAGCTAGGATGAGGTGCTAAGAGGATGAAAGTTCTAGAATAGGAGAGTCTTGCTAGTGAGAGTAGCTAGGATGAGGTGCTAAGAGGATGACAGTTCTAGAATAGGAGAGTCTTGCTAGTGAGAGTAGCTAGGATGAAGTGCTAAGAGGATGAAAGTTCTAGAATAGGGAGAGTCTTGCTAGTGAGAGTAGCTAGGATGAAGTGCTAAGAGGATGAGAGTTCTAGAATAGGAGAGTCTTGCTAGTGAGAGTAGCTAGGATGAGGTGCTAAGAGGATGAAAGTTCTAGAATAGGAGAGTCTTGCTAGTGAGAGTAGCTAGGATGAGGTGCTAAGAGGATGAAAGTTCTAGAATAGGAGAGTCTTGCTAGAGAGTAGCTAGGATGAAGTGCTAAGAGGATGAGAGTTCTAGAATAGGAGAGTCTTGCTAGTGAGAGTAGCTAGGATGAGGTGCTAAGAGGATGAAAGTTCTAGAATAGGAGAGTCTTGCTAGTGAGAGTAGCTAGGATGAGGTGCTAAGAGGATGAAAGTTCTAGAATAGGAGTCTTACTAGTGAGAGTAGCTAGGATGAGGTGCTAAGAGGATGAAAGTTCTAGAATAGGAGAGTCTTGCTAGTGAGAGTAGCTAGGATGAAGTGCTAAGAGGATGAGAGTTCTAGAATAGGAGAGTCTTGCTAGTGAGAGTAGCTAGAATGCGGTGCTAAGAGGATGAAAGTTCTAGAATAGGAGAGTCTTGCTAGTGAGAGTAGCTAGGATGAGGTGCTAAGAGGATGAAAGTTCTAGAATAGGAGAGTCTTGCTAGTTAGAGTAGCTAGGATGAGGTGCTAAGAGGATGAGAGTTCTAGAATAGGAGAGTCTTGCTAGTGAGGGTAGCTAGGATGAGGTGCTAAGAGGATAAAAGTTCTAGAATAGGAGAGTCTTGCTAGTTAGAGTAGCTAGGATGAGGTGCTAAGAGGATGAGAGTTCTAGAATAGGAGAGTCTTGCTAGTGAGAGTAGCTAGGATGAGGTGCTAAGAGGATGAAAGTTCTAGAATAGGAGAGTCTTGCTAGTGAGAGTAGCTAGGATGAAGTGCTAAGAGGATGAAAGTTCTAGAATAGGAGAGTCTTGCTAGTGAGAGTAGCTAGGATGAGGTGCTAAGAGGATGAAAGTTCTAGAATAGGAGAGTCTTGCTAGTTAGAGTAGCTAGGATGAGGTGCTAAGAGGATGAGAGTTCTAGAATAGGAGAGTCTTGCTAGTGAGAGTAGCTAGGATGAGGTGCTAAGAGGATAAAAGTTCTAGAATAGGAGAGTCTTGCTAGTGAGAGTAGCTAGGATGAGGTGCTAAGAGGATGAGAGTTCTAGAATAGGAGTCTTGCTAGTGAGAGTAGCTAGGATGTGGTGCTAAGAGGATGAAAGTTCTAGAATAGGAGAGTCTTGCTAGTGAGAGTAGCTAGGATGAGGTGCTAAGAGGATGAAAGTTCTAGAATAGGAGAGTCTTGCTAGTGAGAGTAGCTAGGATGAAGTGCTAAGAGGATGAGAGTTCTAGAATAGGAGAGTCTTGCTAGTGAGAGTAGCTAGGATGAGGTTGAAAGTTCTAGAATAGGAGAGTCTTGCTAGTGAGAGTAGCTAGGATGAAGTGCTAAGAGGATGAGAGTTCTAGACTAGGAGAGTCTTGCTAGTGAGAGTAGCTAAGATGAATTGCTAAGAGGATGAGAGTTATAGAATAGGAGAGTCTTGCTAGTGAGAGTAGCTAGGATGAAGTGCTAAGATGATGAAAGTTCTAGAATAGGAGAGTCATGCTAGTGAGAGTAGCTAGGATGAGGTTGAAAGTTCTAGAATAGGAGAGTCTTGCTAGTGAGAGTAGCTAGGATGAAGTGCTAAGAGGATGAAAGTTCTAGAATAGGAGAGTCTTGCTAGTGAGAGTAGCTAGGATGAAGTGCTAAGAAGATGAAAGTTCTAGAATAGGAGAGTCTTGCTAGTGAGAGTAGCTAGGATGAGGTGCTAAGAGGATGAAAGTTCTAGAATAGGAGAGTCTTGCTAGTGAGAGTAGCTAGGATGAAGTGCTAAGAGGATGAAAGTTCTAGAATAGGAGAGTCTTGCTAGTGAGAGTAGCTAGGATGAGGTGCTAAGAGGATAAAAGTTCTAGAATAGGAGAGTCTTGCTAGTGAGAGTAGCTAGGATGAGGTGCTAAGAGGATGAGAGTTCTAGAATAGGAGAGTCTTGCTAGTGAGAGTTGCTAGGATGAAGTGCTAAGAGGATGAAAGTTCTAGAATAGGAGAGTCTTGCTAGTGAGAGTAGCTAGGATGAGGTGCTAAGAGGATGAAAGTTCTAGAATAGGAGAGTCTTGCTAGTGAGAGTAGCTAGGATGAGGTGCTAAGAGGATGAAAGTTCTAGAATAGGAGAGTCTTGCTAGTGAGAGTAGCTAGGATGAGGTGCTAAGAGGATGAAAGTTCTAGAATAGGAGAGTCTTGCTAGTGAGAGTAGCTAGGATGAGGTGCTAATGAAAGTTCTAGAATAGGAGAGTCTTGCTAGTGAGAGTAGCTAGGATGAGGTGCTAAGAGGATGAAAGTTCTAGAATAGGAGAGTCTTGCTAGTGAGAGTAGCTAGGATGAAGTGCTAAGAGGATGAAAGTTCTAGAATAGGAGAGTCTTGCTAGTGAGAGTAGCTAGGATGAAGTGCTAAGAGGATGAAAGTTCTAGAATAGGAGAGTCTTGCTAGTGAGAGTAGCTAGGATGAGGTGCTAAGAGGATGAGAGTTCTAGAATAGGAGAGTCTTGCTAGTGAGAGTAGCTAGGATGAAGTGCTAAGAGGATGAAAGTTCTAGAATAGGAGAGTCTTGCTAGTGAGAGTAGCTAGGATGAGGTGCTAAGAGGATGAAAGTTCTAGAATAGGAGAGTCTTGCTAGTGAGAGTAGCGAGGATGAAGTGCTAAGAGGATGAAAGTTCTAGAATAGGAGAGTCTTGCTAGTGAGAGTAGCTAGGATGAGGTTGAAAGTTCTAGAATAGGAGTCTTGCTAGTGAGAGTAGCTAGGATGAGGTGCTAAGAGGATGAAAGTTCTAGAATAGGAGAGTCTTGCTAGTGAGAGTAGCTAGGATGAGGTGCTAATGAAAGTTCTAGAATAGGAGAGTCTTGCTAGTGAGAGTAGCTAGGATGAGGTGCTAAGAGGAAGAAAGTTCTAGAATAGGAGAGTCTTGCTAGTGAGAGTAGCTAGGATGAGGTGCTAAGAGGATGAAAGTTATAGAATAGGAGAGTCTTGCTAGTGAGAGTAGCTAGGATGAGGTGCTAATGAAAGTTCTAGAATAGGAGAGTCTTGCTAGTGAGAGTAGCTAGGATGAAGTGCTAAGAGGATGAAAGTTCTAGAATAGGAGAGTCTTGCTAGTGAGAGTAGCTAGGATGAGGTGCTAAGAGGATGAAAGTTATAGAATAGGAGAGTCTTGCTAGTGAGAGTAGCTAGGATGAAGTGCTAAGAGATGAAAGTTCTAGAATAGGAGAGTCTTGCTAGTGAGAGTAGCTAGGATGAGGTGCTAAGAAGATGAAAGTTCTAGAATAGGAGAGTCTTGCTAGTGAGAGTAGCTAGGATGAGGTGCTAAGAGGATGAAAGTTCTAGAATAGGAGAGTCTTGCTAGTGAGAGTAGCTAGGATGAGGTGCTAAGAGGATGAAAGTTCTAGAATAGGAGAGTCTTGCTAGTGAGAGTAGCTAGGATGAGGTGCTAAGAGGATGAAAGTTCTAGAATAGGAGAGTCTTGCTAGTGAGAGTAGCTAGGATGAAGTGCTAAGAGGATGAAAGTTCTAGAATAGGAGTCTTGCTAGTGAGAGTAGCTAGGATGAGGTGCTAATGAAAGTTCTAGAATAGGAGAGTCTTGCTAGTGAGAGTAGCTAGGATGAAGTGCTAAGAGGATGAAAGTTCTAGAATAGGAGAGTCTTGCTAGTGAGAGTAGCTAGGATGAAGTGCTAAGAGGATGAAAGTTCTAGAATAGGAGAGTCTTGCTAGTGAGAGTAGCTAGGATGAGGTGCTAATGAAAGTTCTAGAATAGGAGAGTCTTGCTAGTGAGAGTAGCTAGGATGAAGTGCTAAGAGGATGAAAGTTCTAGAATAGGAGAGTTGCTAGTGAGAGTAGCTAGGATGAAGTGCTAAGAGGATGAGAGTTCTAGAATTGGAGTCTTGCTAGTGAGAGTAGCTAGGATGAGGTGCTAAGAGGATGAAAGTTCTAGAATAGGAGAGTCTTGCTAGTGAGAGTAGCTAGGATGAGGTGCTAAGAGGATGAAAGTTCTAGAATAGGAGAGTCTTGCTAGTGAGAGTAGCTAGGATGAAGTGCTAAGAGGATGAGAGTTCTAGAATAGGAGAGTCTTGCTAGTGAGAGTAGCTAGGATGAAGTGCTAAGAGGATGAGAGTTCTAGAATAGGAGAGTCTTGCTAGTGAGAGTAGTTAGGATGAAGTGCTAAGAGGATGAAAGTAGAATATCGTTTGACTTTGGGTTGGCATAACACTAGAAGCAATACCTAACAGCTAATGGCCCCATAGCAATGACTGATCACGCCTATGGATTTGCCAACCCTACTAAGCACCTGTATTCAGCCATTGACAAATTCTTGTCTCCAGTCAAGTCTCCATTCCTCGCGACCGTTTTATCTTTTTTGTCACCTTGGGTGGAGACAAGTGGGTGTTCATTACGTATGTGGAATGTCTGTATCGTGCAGAATTTTTGTTTGTCGGTGTTGGTTCTAGACTTCTCTCCCTCTCTCGCCATGCCAGCTCTCTGGGTGTGGCCGTGCATCGACAAGGTGCCGTAAAAGCTGGTTAACAAGCAGATATCTCTATTGGAGCGCCTGCATTACTGTTTCTTGAGCATCGGTTGTGACTGCATGTCTCCTCCTGCTTTGGAGAAATGGACAAGTTTGTAGGTTTTGTGCCTGACTCTCTCCTGGCTCTGCTCTGCAGCAGTTCAACCCTTCGCCATCCCTTCCAGCTAGCCCGCTACATAACTCAGCAGTCCCTACCTACGAGAAATTGATTATGTCTGCATATGGATATTGCCTGTTAAGAAGATGGTCGGTACTAAGCGGCCATTTTCATGCTGACTGATGCTATATGCTCCCTGCTTAAACCAGTTCACCGCTGACTTTATTTATGTGTTTTTAATTTCTGTAATAATAGCTATAACTTCTTTTTTTAAGAGTTGAAACTGTTCTTAGCATTGCGATGCAAAAGTAGTAATCATGCAGTTTGGTGTACGAATCGGCTCCATTGAGTTAAGCAAACGAAAGCTATGCAGCGCTACGACGCTCTATGTCTACAACAGAAACTTACAGCAATGAAATCCATCCAGGAACTGAAGGGGAAAGGGATTCAGAGCCATTCCAGGTGAGCGTGTGTGTCTGTGCAGCTCTCCTCAGCACAAGAGCTTCCATAAGCAGCAGTGAAGGTTTGGAAGAGACTGTTCATGACAGAATTTATCGTCACCATTTAAAAAAAAATCGTTTTGGTTAATTACTGTGTCAAACCGGAAGTAAAGTTTTGTGACTAATTTGTATCGATAAAGCACGTCTTTAGGCATGTGCAAGTACGTAGAAAAACCCTGGCATTTGAGCAAGTATAATTTTTTTATTTAATGTGAACAATGTTAGAGGTCAAACAGCTTTTATGGTATGTTAATTATTTTACTTCATTTAAATCTTTGCTGAGTGCAGATTTGCTACACCTAAGGACACCTGGCCCAAGATGGATAAGCCAGGGCTTACTATGGAGCTAGGAGAAAGCAAGGATGGGTGAGAATGGAGTGTGTGTGTGTTGTGTGAGGGTGATGAGTGGATGATGAGAGGATGTGTGTGTGAGAGAGAGGATGGATGCGAGAGGAGTATATGTGTGTGGCTGGATGAGTGTGTGTGAGGGTGGATGAGAGAGGAGAGTGTAGTGTGAGGCTGGATGAGACAGGAGTGTGTAGTGTGAGGCTGGATGAGGGAGGAGTGTGTAGTGTGAGGCTGGATGAGCCAGGAGTGTGTAGTGTGAGGCTGGATGAGGGAGGAGTGTGTAGTGTGAGGCTGGATGAGACAGGAGTGTGTAGTGTGAGGCTGGATGAGACAGGAGTGTGTAGTGTGAGGCTGGATGAGGGAGGAGTGTGTAGTGTGAGGCTGGATGAGACAGGAGTGTGTAGTGTGAGGCTGGATGAGGGAGGAGTGTGTAGTGTGAGGCTGGATGAGACAGGAGTGTGTAGTGTGAGGCTGGATGAGACAGGAGTGTGTAGTGTGAGGCTGGATGAGGGAGGAGTGTGTAGTGTGAGGCTGGATGAGGAGGACTGTGTAGTGTGAGGCTGGATGAGAGAGGAGTGTGTAGTGTGAGGCCAGATGAGACAGGAGTGTGTAGTGTGAGGCCGGGAGTGTGTAGTGTGTGAGGCTGGATGAGGAGAACTGTGTAGTGTGAGGCCGGATGAGAGAGGAGTGTGTAGTGTGAGGCCGGATGAGACAGGAGTGTGTAGTGTGAGGCTGGATGAGGAGGACTGTGTAGTGTGAGGCTGGATGAGACAGGAGTGTGTAGTGTGAGGCCGGATGAGGGAGGAGTGTGTAGTGTGAGGCTGGATGAGGGAGGAGTGTGTAGTGTGAGGCTGGATGAAGGAGGTCTGAGGGAAGAGTGTGTGTTTGAGGCTGGGTGTGAAAAGTGTGTGTGTAAAAGATTGGCGAGTAGATGAGAAAGGGAGAGGAGGGTGAGAGAGGAGGAGTCTGTGTTGTGTGAGAGTGGGTGAGTGATGCAAACCTGTTGAGGGTATTAGTGTGACTAAGTGAGTGAAGTATTTCCCTTGCTAAATTCCTTGTTGTTTATTGCACTGTGCTTTTGTGTGCAGCTGCCAATTTTTTGCATTCAGGCATTCATCAGAGTACCAGAAGGTCCAGTTTCAGTTCTTGGAGGCTGTGGAGACTTTTGACCCCAATACTATAGCGGTATAATTAGTAGGTCATGTGCATGTCATGTGCATGTCGTGTGTGTGTGCTTTTACAGCAGTGACTTCCACTTGGTGCAATTCAGTAGCTCCAATAGTGTAAAATATGTTTGTTGGTTTTCTCCATACCTGCTGATGACGCAGTGTCTCCGTTCATCTCTGTCTGTCTTTTCGTTCCTCCCTCAGGCAGTGCTCAGAGCACACCCATACCACATTGACTCCCTCCTCCAGCTCAGCGAGGTCTGCAGGATGAGCGAGGATATGCAGATGGCCACCGAGTTACTCGGTGGGTCTGGTTTGGGTTGCGGTTAAAAAGAGTGTGAAGGGTGTGGTTTAGGGTACCAAAATGCGGGACACATGGACGCACATGCCCTTTATAGGGGATCTGGGGAGGGGGGATTTGAAATCTAATGTTTTGTGTTTTCCTTGCAACCTTGGTGCACTTATTCATGTTTGACAATTTAGTTAGACTCATGGCAGTGCAGATAGCAATCCTTGCTTCCAGGTGCCAAAACCCTTCCTGCAGTCTTCAGGATCCCCTTTCACAAAACGTGGATATTTCTTCGGCCACAAAAGCAGCAGAGCATGGTGTGACTGCCACTAGATGCTGCGAATAGGTATGACAAGGAGCAGCAGAGCATGGTGTGACTGCCACTAGATGCTGCGAATAGGTATGACAAGGAGCAGCAGAGCATGGTGTGACTGCCACTAGATGCTGCGAATAGGTATGACAAGGAGCAGCAGAGCATGGTGTGACTGCCACTAGATGTTGCGAATAGGTATGACAAGGAGCAGCAGGTGTGACTGCCACTAGATGCTGTGAATAGGTATGACCAGGAGCAGCAGAGCATGGTGTGACTGCCACTAGATGCTGTGAATAAGTATGACAAGGAGCAGCAGGTGTGACTGCCACTAGATGCTGCGAATAGGTATGACAAGGAGCAGCAGAGCATGGTGTGACTGCCACTAGATGCTGCGAATAAGTATGACAAGGAGCAGCAGAGCATGGTGTGGCTGCCACTAGATGCTGCGAATAGGTATGACAAGGAGCAGCAGGTGTGACTGCCTGCGAATAGGTATGACAAGGAGCAGCAGAGCATGGTGTGGCTGCCACTAGATGCTGCGAATAGGTATGACAAGGAGCAGCAGAGCATGGTGTGACTGCCACTAGATGCTGTGAATAGGTATGACAAGGAGCAGCAGAGCATGGTGTGACTGCCACTAGATGCTGCGAATAGGTATGACAAGGAGCAGCAGAGCATGGTGTGACTGCCACTAGATGCTGCGAATAGGTATGACAAGGAGCAGCAGAGCATGGTGTGACTGCCACTAGATGCTGCAAATAGGTATGACAAGGAGCAGCAGGTGTGACTGCCACTAGATGCTGTGAATAGGTATGACAAGGAGCAGCAGGTGTGACTGCCACTAGATGCTGTGAATAGGTAAAGAATTTGGAGCGGACTTGTCATTCAGTGTGGATGTTTAGCTTACCGAGAACCTCTGTCTCTGAAGAAAAGTTGTTATCAAGTTTCCTGTTGATTCTCTGAAGCACAACTCTTCTGTGGTGGGGACACAAGGTAGCAAAGTCAGATAGAAGGGGACACAGAAGCACTCAAAATGCTGTGACCAGCATCTGAAAGGCGAAACTCTTCCTGCAAGTGTCCACCATATTAATGTTGTCACATCATTTCTTAAAGCTGGCGTTCTGTTATCAATTCTTTTCATGACCTTCTCGAGGAAAATGCTGTCAGGTAGGCAGCACTTAGTGAATGAATACCTTTTCTTTTGCATGAAGAAAGTGTCTCAAATAAGGAAGGAGAGAATCTTTCCGTAATTTTTTATGGTTTTATTCATGTCGAAGAAGCTCTAAGGGTTTGTTGGGAATGACTTTCAAATCAAGCAGAGACTGGCATGCATTAAGCTATTGAAAGAGAGCATGATGGGAGAGGAATTAGCATGTGTGTTGATCTTTACTGTGTCTACCTCCTAGGGTATTGGGACTAATAGCCTGGTTGCAGCTATCTCCTAGGGTATTGGGACTAATAGCCTGGTTGCAACTACCTCCAAGGGTATTGGGACTAATAGCCTGGTTGCAACTAGCTCCTAGGGTATTGGGACTAATAGCCTGGTTGCAACTACCTCCTAGGGTATTGGGACTAATAGCCTGGTTGCAACTACCTCCTGGGGTATTGGGACTAATAGCCTGGTTGCAACGACCTCCTAGGGTATTGGGACTAATAGCCTGGTTGCAACTACCTCCTGGGGTATTGGGACTAATAGCCTGGTTGCAGCTATCTCCTAGGGTATTGGGACTAATAGCCTGGTTGCTAGGGTATTGGGACTAATAGCCTGGTTGCAACTACCTCCTGGGGTATTGGGACTAATAGCCTGGTTGCAACTACCTCCTGGGGTATTGGGACTAATAGCCTGGTTGCAACGACCTCCTAGGGTATTGGGACTAATAGCCTGGTTGCAACTACCTCCTGGGGTATTGGGACTAATAGCCTGGTTGCAGCTATCTCCTAGGGTATTGGGACTAATAGCCTGGTTGCAACTACCTCCTAGGGTATTGGGACTAATAGCCTGGTTGCAACGACCTCCTAGGGTATTGGGACTAATAGCCTGGTTGCAACTACCTCCTAGGGTATTGGGACTAATAGCCTGGTTGCAGCTATCTCCTAGGGTATTGGGACTAATAGCCTGGTTGCTAGGGTATTGGGACTAATAGCCTGGTTGCAACTACCTCCTGGGGTATTGGGACTAATAGCCTGGTTGCAACGACCTCCTAGGGTATTGGGACTAATAGCCTGGTTGCAACGACCTCCTAGGGTATTGGGACTAATAGCCTGGTTGCAACTAGCTCCTAGAGTATTGGGACTAATAGCCTGGTTGCAACTACCTCCTAGGGTATTGGGACTAATAGCCTGGTTGCTAGGGTATTGGGACTAATAGCCTGGTTGCAACTACCTCCTGGGGTATTGGGACTAATAGCCTGGTTGCAACGACCTCCTAGGGTATTGGGACTAATAGCCTGGTTGCAACTAGCTCCTAGAGTATTGGGACTAATAGCCTGGTTGCAACTACCTCCTAGGGTATTGGGACTAATAGCCTGGTTGCAACTACCTCCTGGGGTATTGGGACTAATAGCCTGGTTGCAACGACCTCCTAGGGTATTGGGACTAATAGCCTGGTTGCAACTACCTCCTAGGGTATTGGGACTAATAGCCTGGTTGCAGCTATCTCCTAGGGTATTGGGACTAATAGCCTGGTTGCAACGACCTCCTAGGGTATTGGGACTAATAGCCTGGTTACAACTACCTCCTAGGGTATTGGGACTAATAGCCTGGTTGCCACTACCTCCTAGGGTATTGGGACTAATAGCCTGGTTGCAACTACCTCCTAGGGTATTGGGACTAATAGCCTGGTTGCAACTACCTCCTAGGGTATTGGGACTAATAGCCTGGTTGCAACTACCTCCTAGGGTATTGGGACTAATAGCCTGGTTGCTAGGGTATTGGGACTAATAGCCTGGTTGCAACTACCTCCTAGGGTATTGGGACTAATAGCCTGGTTGCAACTACCTCCTAGGGTATTGGGACTAATAGCCTGGTTGCAACTACCTCCTAGGGTATTGGGACTAATAGCCTGGTTGCTAGGGTATTGGGACTAATAGCCTGGTTGCAGCTATCTCCTAGGGTATTGGGACTAATAGCCTGGTTGCAGCTACCTCCTAGGGTATTGGGACTAATAGCCTGGTTGCAATGGTGAGAGGCAGGGCATCTGTCAACTCAGTTGCCATGCAAACACCGAGTGTCAATTATCCGGAAGCAATAGACGTGGATTGCTTTTCTCACACCCTTGATATACTCAGAGAGAAATTTGTCTTTCGTGTAGTGAATGATTTTGCTAAATCTTGGATAGCTTTGTTTTCGAGAAGCCGGCAAGGCAAGGCAAGGTTTGCTTGGAAAACCTTTTGGGAAGTGCTGTGCCATCATATTCAGAGACAAGTCCATATAGGTGGGAGGTGGTGAACCAGATTCTTGCAGGATCTGCTGGTGTTGAACTGTTTGTGAAAACTTCCACTGACCTGGCTCCTGCAACACCCAGGCAAGTTGAAACTCCTATTAGATGACCTAACACACCATGTGCTGTATCTGGAAATTGAACTGGCCATTCTTGTTGAAGTTGGAGAGCCTTTTGCGAAAGGAACATACTGTACGAGTGTAGAAGGGGGTGGTCCTCTGGCTTTGAGTGTTTATGAAGAAGTTGGGAAGCTATATGGTGTACACCACTACACTCCCTGGTACTCAGGATGTTGCAAGAAATCCCAGGGCACCAACAACAGTTGATTACGAATGCAGTGTCATGTGGACAGTCTGAGCTTGTGTGTTGATGACATATGCAGTGTCATGTGTACACCTTGAACTTGTGTGTTGATGACACATGCAGTGTCATGTGTACACCCTGGATTTGTGTGTTGATTACACATGCAGTGTCAAGTGCACAACCTGGGCTTGTGTGTTGATGACACATGCAGTGTCATGTGTACATCCTGGGTTTTTGTATTTCAAAAGAAAATTCTATTGTGAACTTAGTTTTATTGTGAATTTCTTCAAATAAGCAGGTTACTTTCTCCGATTAAGTAATGGAAGTTGATCCTTCTACGGTTGATGAACTTGCCCATTCCTGAACAATTGGAGTGAAGTCAGAACTACCTTCTTTCTGCTGAAGACATTAATTCTAATGTGGATGTTCTTCAATGGTGGGGAAATCATGAGCAGGACCTACCTAACTGGTTTTCTGCTTTGAAAGACCAGCTTTACTTGCGCAGCCAAGTTCTGCCGCAGCCAAGTTCTTCCCTAGCTGAGCATGTCTTCACCTTGCTTCAAAACTCTTTTTCGTCAAATCAGACTATGCACTAGAAGATTATATTGAAGTATCCATTATGATAAATTAGTGTATAATAATTTTATCAGAAATAATGTGAGCTAATGGGTAAGTCTATGAGCGTAATGTGGACATAGCTAGCACACACTGGGTTGATGGAGGTTGCGGTGAAGTACATGTTGGCTGACAATAGCTCTATGTGGACACACACTGGACCAACATCACACTGGGTGGAGGCAGGTTGAAGTAGGTTGACAATAGCTCTATGGGGACACACACTGGACCAACATCATATTGGGTTGAGGCAGGTTGAAGTAGGTTGACAATAGCTCTATGGGGACATACACTGGACCAACATCACACTGGGTTGAGGCAGGTTGAAGTACATGTAGGCTGACAATAACTCTATTGGGACACACACTGGACCAACACCACACTGGGTCGAGGCAAGGTTGAAGTAGGTTGACAATACTCTATGGGGACACACACTGGACCAACATCACACTAGGTTGAGGCAGGTTGAAGTAGGTTGACAATACTCTATGGGGACACACACTGGGTGACATGTGTTCTGTGTTGCAAAGTTTCTTGTTTCTTGGCCATCTTGCTTATTCCATACCTACATGTATGATGATGATGGTGTTCTTTTGGCTGGCTTTGTGTGATGTGCAGAAAGAGCTCTCTACTGCTTTGAGTGTAGCTTCCACACTATGTTCAGCATGGCCCACGGCAACTGTCGATTCAATTACTCTATCGCTGAAAACAGGTGAAAATAAATCTAAACCTGTTACTACTTACAATAAGTAACATGCAACATACATACTACATTGTGATGTAATTTCATGTAACACACATTGCTATATCATCACATACATGTACCAACGGATGACGGACTTTAATGTTGCATTGTCATGTAATAGGTATTAGCCCTCGAGGTAAGTCTGAACATTCGTAATGGAAGAAAATCGAAATCTTTTATTGTGTTTTGCGCACTGTTACATGCTCAGCATGTTGTGTCATGCACTGTTACACGCTTAATGTATTGTGTTCACCTATTATATGCCACACTGTGTTGTGTTACACATTGTTACATGCACACTGTGTTGTGTCGAGCATTGTTGCATGCCTACAGTGTTGCCTTGCACATGATTATATTCTTAGTGCATTGTGTAACACACTGTTATATGCACATGCATACTGTGTTGTGTCATGCAGTGTTACATACCTAGCGTGTTTTGTTACCCACTGTTACTCATATCTACTTGTAGACCTTTCTTCATAGGACTCTTTCGCCAACTCAGCTACATTGGAAGGAAAGGTGAGTGAGTGAGTGTGTTTCAACATGTTTACACTCTATGCAGCGGCTGTGTCTCATATATATATATATATATATACTTGGAAGATAGTTTGCTGATGAAGGCTACAAATAGTGCTCAATGCTGTGTTAAAGCAGAGCTATTGAATAGTACTAATAGAAAAGTATTGGGATGGCTAGTCCTACTATAGTTTCATGCGAATGCAATCATCAGGGACTGATGTGCATTCGCATGAAACTATAGTAGGACTAGCCATCCCAGTACTTTTCTATTACTACTACATAATTATATATAATATATATATATATATTATATATACATGTATATATATATATATATATATATATTTTATATATATGTATATATATACTATTGTAATGGGAGATATAATCCCACAAGCTCTAGGCCCAGTATAAACAGAGTTGTAATGTCTGTGATGCATTGGCTTTTGGATGGACCTCCATGAACATGCTGGTGAGAGTGTGCAGCTTTCTGTTGGTGCAAAGATGGAGCTTGTGTTGATCTAGCAGCTGCTGCAAGGAGCCAACTTTTATGCAAATTGAGAAAGGAGCGAAATGGGATGCCATGCGATCGCTAACAAAGGTCAAACAGAGGTCAATTGGTGTTTTTTCTTCTTTCAGCAACCACTTTTTAAGACACGGCTTAGTATCTTTAACTCAGCTAGTCTTGCAGATGGGGGAGGCAGGGTTGACCTTAAGAGCCATACCATCTACTCATGGGCCTTATGAGGCACACCAATCTGTTCATGGCCCTTCCTCAAAGCCATACCATCTGCTCATTTTCTTGTGGGCCATTCTCCCTCCTTCCTCTGCTATGTATGTGCTGGGAATTATGTTTTCATTCTCTCATTCACAATAGGGTGCCACAGAACTGCCTTGGAGTTCTGTAAGCTGCTCCTGAGGTGAGAGAAGGTGTGCATGTGTCCTCAGACCATTCACTGGGCCAACATAACAAGTGCTGGGTTGAGGCAGGTTGAAATGGGTTGACAATAACACACACTGGATTAACATCACACTGGGTGGAGGCAGGTTGAAGTAGGTTGACAATAGCTCTATGGGGATACACACTGGATCAATATCACACTGGGTTAAGGCAGGTTGAAGTAGGTTGATAATAGCTCTATGGGGACACACACTGGATTAACATCACACTGGGTGGAGGCAGGTTGAAGTAGGTTGACAATAACTCTATGGGGACACACACTGGATTAACATCACACTGGTTGGAGGCAGGTTGAAGTAGGTTGACAATAGCTCTATGGGGACACACACTGGATTAACATCACACTGGGTGGAGGCAGGTTGAAGTAGGTTGACAATAGCTCTATGGGGACACACACTGGATCAATACCACACTGGGTTGAGGCCGGTTGAAGTACAAGGTTGACATTAACTCTATGGGGACACACACTGGACCAACACCACACTGGGTTGACAGGTTGAAGTAGGTTGTCAATAGCTCTATGGGGACACACACTGGACCAACATCATATTGGGTTGAGGCAGGTTGAAGTAGGTTGACAATAGCTCTATGGGGACACACACTGGACCAACACCACAATGGGTTGAGGCAGGTTGAAGTAGGTTGACAATAGCTCTATGGGGACACACACTGGACCAACACCACACTGGGTTGAGGCCGGTTGAAGTAGGTTGACAATAGCTCTATGGGGACACACACTGGACCAACACCACACTGGGTGGAGGCAGGTTGAAGTAGGTTGACAGTAACTCGATGGGGACACACACTGGACCAACACCACACTGGGTTGAGGCAGGTTGAAGTAGGTTGACAATAGCTCTATGGGGACACACACTGGACCAACACCACACTGGGTTGAGGCAGGTTGAAGTAGGTTGACAGTAACTCGATGGGGATACACATGAAGCAGGTTGAAATAGGTTTAAATCTAAAAGTTCTGAGGCGATGTGTTAATAGTAATTACTTTTCTAGCGCATTGTACAACATGCTGGCCCTAAATCTTGTGACTTGACTTAAGAGATCACGCATTCTCAGCATCTCCCTCTCTCTCTCTCTCTTTCCGTATTTTCTGTGTCTCAGTTTGGATCCTGAGGGAGACCCACTCTGTGTCCTCCTCATGGTCGACTATTATGCCCTGAGGGGTGGCGAACATAAATACCTTCTCACCCTGTTCCAAGATTGGGAGGTATGTTGTTGTTTTGTTGTTGTTGTTGTTGTTGTCATGTATTGCACATCCACTCCTGCACGGCTTGCATGTGGAGTGTGCCCTCAGTCACTATCAAGTTCCTCCACATCATATTCTAGAAATCTCGGAATCTCTGTCAGCTTCCAAACTTCGCATTCTCTGTTCCTCTGGCCATGTTCCACACTGCCACTGAACCGGCCGAAGACAAGCACCGCCCACCACTTACACCAGAGGGATCACCTGACCTCTCTAAGTGCAACGCGGACCTGCAAGAAGCTCTCATCATGTTCCCAAATGTGCTTATTCCTCTTATGGATAAGTGCGGCGTCACCCTTGACCCTGCAGTTTCAAAGCATGCCTACTTCGCTGCTTGGAACTTGAACAAGTAAACAGTGACCATTATAAATAGTAAACAGTGAACATTATAAATGCTTGAACAAGTAAACAGTGACCATTATAAATGCTTGAACAAGTAAACAGTGACCATTATAAATGCTTGAACAAGTAAACAATGACCATTATAAATGCTTGAACAAGTAAACAGTGACCATTATAAATACTTGAACAAGTAAACAGTGACCATTATAAATACTTGAACAAGTAAACAGTGACCATTATAAATGCTTGAACAAGTAAACAGTGACCATTATAAATACTTGAACAATTAAACAGTGACCATTATAAACAGTGACCATTATAAATGCTTGAACAAGTAAACAGTGACCATTATAAATACTTGAACAAGTAAACAGTGACCATTATAAATGCTTGAACAAGTAAACTGTGACCATTATAAATACTTGAACAATTAAACAGTGACCATTATAAACAGTGACCATTATAAATGCTTGAACAAGTAAACAGTGACCATTATAAATACTTGAACAAGTAAACAGTGACCATTATAAATGCTTGAACAAGTAAACAGTGACCATTATAAATGCTTGAACAAGTAAACAGTGACCATTATAAATGCTTGAACAAGTAAACAGTGACCATTATAAATGCTTGAACAAGTAAACAGTAACCATTATAAATGCTTGAACAAGTAAACAGTGACCATTATAAATGCTTGAACAAGTAAACAGTGACCATTATAAATACTTGAACAAGTAAACAGTGACCATGCTTGAACAAGTAAACAGTGACCATTATAAATGCTTGAACAAGTAAACAGTGACCATTATAAATGTTATATTAATTCATACATATGCTTTTATTTGTTGCACTTTTGTTTGTTGCATAGAGACCCTTTGGCATTGCAGCTGCTTCAGAAGCTGTTTGTAGAGAGAAACCACTCCTTGTGGAAGGTTCCAGAGGTGCTTACAAGTCACTCTCCAGTTTTCTATCCCTACCTTACTCCTTTCTCATCCCTCTTTCTCCCCTCTTGTCCTCCTCTCCCGCCTCCCCTCTCCTCTCTCTCTTCTCCTCCCTACTCTCCTCCCCCCCACTTATCGCTCTCTTTCACTCCCTTCCCCTCTCTTGTCCCTCTCTCCCCTCTCCTCTCCCTCCTCACATCTCTCTCACCCTTCGTGTCCCTCCCTCTTCCTCTTGACTTCTACCTACACTGATTACATTCACAAGCAAATGATGTTTTACAAAGAGCCTCTTTTTGCATCTTTTCTCTCTTCCTCTTCTCCCATTCCTCCCCGAGTTGCTCCTCTGTGTAATTGATACAGATATTTGTCTTGTTACTGTATGTAGGTGCTTGTCTTGTACTGTATGTAGTGCTTGCCTTGTACTGTATGTAGGTGCTTGTACTGTATGTAGGTGCTTGTACTGTATGTAGGTGCTTGTACTGTATGTAGGTGCTTGTACTGTATGTAGGTGCTTGTACTGTATGTAGGTGCTTGTCATGTACTGTATGTAGGTGCTTGTACTGTATGTAGGTGCTTGTACTGTATGTAGGTGCTTGCCTTGTACTGTATGTAGGTGCTTGTACTGTATGTAGGTGCTTGTACTGTATGTAGGTGCTTGTACTGTATGTAGGTGCTTGTACTGTATGTAGGTGCTTGTACTGTATGTAGGTGCTTGTACTGTATGTAGGTGCTTGTACTGTATGTAGGTGCTTGTACTGTATGTAAGTGCTTGCCTTGTACTGTATGTAGGTGCTTGTACTGTATGTAGGTGCTTGTACTGTATGTAGGTGCTTGTACTGTATGTAGGTACTTGTACTGTATGTAGGTACTTGTCTTGTACTGTATGTAGGTGCTTGTACTGTATGTAGGTGCTTGTACTGTATGTAGGTGCTTGTACTGTATGTAGGTGCTTGTACTGTATGTAGGTGCTTGTACTGTATGTAGGTGCTTGTACTGTATGTAGGTGCTTGTACTGTATGTAGGTGCTTGTACTGTATGTAGGTACTTGTACTGTATGTAGGTACTTGTCTTGTACTGTATGTAGGTACTTGTACTGTATGTAGGTGCTTGTACTGTATGTAGGTACTTGTCTTGTACTGTATGTAGGTGCTTGTACTGTATGTAGGTGCTTGTACTGTATGTAGGTGCTTGCCTTGTACTGTATGTAGGTGCTTGTACTGTATGTAGGTGCTTGTACTGTATGTAGGTGCTTGCCTTGTACTGTATGTAGGTGCTTGTACTGTATGTAGGTGCTTGTACTGTATGTAGGTGCTTGTACTGTATGTAGGTGCTTGCCTTGTACTGTATGTAGGTGCTTGTACTGTATGTAGGTGCTTGTACTGTATGTAGGTGCTTGTACTGTATGTAGGTACTTGTACTGTATGTATGTGCTTGTACTGTATGTAGGTGCTTGTACTGTATGTAGGTGCTTGTACTGTATTTAGGTGCTTGTACTGTATGTAGGTGCTTGTACTGTATGTAGGTACTTGTACTGTATGTAGGTACTTGTCTTGTTACTGTATGTAGGTGCTTGTACTGTATGTAGGTGCTTGTACTGTATGTAGTGCTTGTCTTGTACTGTATGTAGGTGCTTGTACTGTATGTAGGTACTTGTACTGTATGTAGGTGCTTGTACTGTATGTAGGTGCTTGTACTGTATGTAGGTGCTTGCCTTGTACTGTATGTAGGTGCTTGTACTGTATGTAGGTACTTGTACTGTATGTAGGTGCTTGTACTGTATGTAGGTGCTTGTACTGTATTTAGGTGCTTGTACTGTATGTAGGTGCTTGTACTGTATGTAGGTACTTGTACTGTATGTAGGTACTTGTCTTGTACTGTATGTAGGTGCTTGTACTGTATGTAGGTGCTTGTACTGTATGTAGGTGCTTGTACTGTATGTAGGTACTTGTACTGTATGTAGGTACTTGTCTTGTTACTGTATGTAGGTGCTTGTACTGTATGTAGGTACTTGTACTGTATGTAGGTGCTTGTACTGTATGTAGGTGCTTGTACTGTATGTAGGTGCTTGTACTGTATGTAGGTGCTTGTACTGTATGTAGGTGCTTGTACTGTATGTAGGTGCTTGTACTGTATGTAAGTGCTTGTACTGTATGTATGTGCTTGTACTGTATGTAGGTGCTTGTACTGTATGTAGGTGCTTGTACTGTATGTAGGTGCTTGCCTTGTACTGTATGTAGGTGCTTGTACTGTATGTAGGTACTTGTACTGTATGTAGGTGCTTGTACTGTATGTAGGTGCTTGTACTGTATGTAGGTGCTTGTACTGTATGTAGGTGCTTGTACTGTATGTAGGTGCTTGCCTTGTACTGTATGTAGGTGCTTGTACTGTATGTAGGTGCTTGTACTGTATGTAGGTGCTTGTCTTGTACTGTATGTAGGTGCTTGTACTGTATGTAGGTGCTTGTACTGTATGTAGGTGCTTGCCTTGTACTGTATGTAGGTACTTGTCATGTACTGTATGTAGGTGCTTGTACTGTATGTAGGTGCTTGTACTGTATGTAGGTACTTGTCTTGTACTGTACGTAGGTGCTGACTTGGTTGGAACAGAATGCCAGAGAAGTGGTGGTCCGAGTGGATGCTAAGGACCCTCTAGTGGCTGACTCGAGTGAAAAGTACAACATACTTCATTGTGTGTGCATGCAATGGGTGTGGTGTGTGTCCATGGGTGCTGTGTGTGTGTGGTGTGTATACAGAATGAAGTGTGAAGTGTGTGGGGTGTGTACACAATGAAGCATGTGGTGTGAGAGTATGCATATATAATGAGATAAGAGTCTAAATGAGAGTTTAAAGTACACGAGAGTCTAAATGAAAGAGATTGGACAGCAATCCTTGCTACGAACCCTTTACCAAAAAAGGAGTTAGGTGTGATAAATATTTAAATTCTGATGTAGAGATATTTGATTATTCTATGGACAGGAAACTTGTTCTTATCTTGTACTACTTATGAAAATTTGCAAAGACAGATTTTGAATATTCACATCCTGAGGGTGTTACTTGGCAACAGTTTACTAGACGACCTACTCCCTCTTTTTAGTATTGTATTGGACTCGCTCTAAAGCGAATAAACTCAAAGAATACTCTTCTTCAAAAACACTCATTTTCAACTAGTCAAGCTAATCCTTCGTACACAAGGGTGTTGATTGTCCCTGATGTTTGCAGTGAAGTGTTAATGCCTCAGAGCAGTGCTCATAGTAAATTATACGGTGTTCATGAAACTCAAATATGCGCATGGGGGGGAAACGTGGTATTATTGGCAAATTTTTTCGGGAGGTTCAATGGTGATTTTCATCAAGTTGGACGGGCTCAGTTCAGTTAAGTGGCTACGATGACGATTCTTTATTACGTCCATAAGGAAGGTGAAGAGTCTCTCCACCAAAACTCGCTAGCAATTCTACTTAGTTTGTCGAATTTAGTAGTGTGCGTGTGATAAGCTAGATAGTGAGACATCAGTTTGGTTGCCTTAATCTTTGCTGCTCTCCAACATTTTGAAGCCGGATCCTCCTCTTCTAGCTCTATCAGCTTCCACGTCCAATTGTCAGGTAGAAGGTGCACTTCATTTCGTTTTCTCTGGGTCGCCTTCTTCCAGTAAGTGGATGGTTTGGTAATCCAAGCCCTACCAGTCACCAGTCCTCTGAAGAGATCTTCCATTCTTCTGCGTATGTAGTTTTCAGAATGCACCCTCCAGTCAGTCCTGATTCCAGATCCTGATTCCAGATCCTGATTCCAGATCCTGATTCCAGATCCTGATTCCAGATCCTGACTTGGGAGGTGGTGTTAAGAGTAAACTTGAGCAAAGCTTCTTAGGAGGATTGTGCTCATATCAACCTCAGACTCATTACCATCCTCAGAGTCACTAGAGCTAGCAAATGCCGAAGACCTGGATCCACTACTACTACTGAATGCGAAGGTCTCTGACGTTTGTTTCTCTCTGTGCTTCTATTCACATACCACTCGTGCCTCCTGCCTATGGAGTTAAGTATGTACGATGTTAAGTGATTCTAAATAGATTTCACGACGCAGTTCTACACACCACAGTCAACCTTTCTACAAACTTTTGTGTCAACTGTTAGTCTCACATTATTACTCAGCACTGGAAGTGATCTCAGACAACTAAAATCAAAACTTTCCCCAGAGTGGCATACCCCCGAGCCCCCTAGATGGTGTGTACGAAACTTTGGCACATCTTAACCATCATGCTCCACCCCCCTCCCCCTCAGAATCCATATTCCTCCAACTCCCCCCCCCGCCATGTGCGTACAGAATGAACGGTGTGTCTGTGGGTGTGTACTTGATGAAGCATGTGGTGTGTCTGTGGGTATGTGGAGAGTGTGTACATGTGAAGCATGTGGTGTGTCTGTGGGTATGAGGAGTGTGTACATGTGAAGCATGTGGTGGGTATGAGGAGAGTGTACATGTGAAGCATGTAGTGTGTCTGTGGGTATGAGGAGAGTGTACATGTGAAGCATGTGGTGTGTCTGTGGGTATGAGGAGTGTGTACATGTGAAGCATGTAGTGTGTCTGTGGGTATGAGGAGTGTGTACATGTGAAGCATGTAGTGTGTCTGTGTGTATGAGGAGTGTGTACATGTGAAGCATGTGGTGGGTATGAGGAGAGTGTACATGTGAAGCATGTGGTGTGTCTGTGGGCATGAGGAGTGTGTGTACATGTGAAGCATGTGGTGTGTCTGTGGGCATGAGGAGTGTGTGTACATGTGAAGCATGTGGTGTGTCTGTGGGTATGAGGAGTGTGTACATGTGAAGCATGTGGTGGGTATGTGGAGTGTGTACATGTGAAGCATGTGGTGTGTCTGTGGGTATGAGGAGAGTGTACATGTGAAGCATGTAGTGTGTCTGTGGGTATGAGGAGAGTGTACATGTGAAGCATGTAGTGTGTCTGTGGGTATGAGGAGTGTGTACATGTGGAGCATGTAGTGTGTCTGTGGGTATGTGGAGGGTGTGTACATGTGAAGCATGTGGTGTGTCTGTGGGTATGAGGAGTGTGTGTACATGTGAAGCATGTGGTGGGTATGTGGAGTGTGTACATGTGAAGCAAGTGGTGTGTCTGTGGGTATGTGGAGTGTGTACATGTGAAGCATGTAGTGTGTCTGTGGGTATGAGGAGTGTGTACATGTGAAGCATGTGGTGTGCCTGTGGGTATGAGGAGAGTGTGTACATGTGAAGCATGTGGTGGGTATGTGGAGTGTGTACATGTGAAGCATGTGGTGTGTCTGTGGGTATGAGGAGTGTGTACATGTGAAGCATGTAGTGTGTCTGTGGGTATGAGGAGTGTGTGCATGTGGTGGTAATGCATTATGCTGGACAGTACCACAAGCACTTACTGTAGAGACTATCCACAGTGCCATAGACACGTAGCACAGAGAAATGGTCCTTTCCCAGAGGTGGTCCTGATGACAGGCCAGAGGTGGCCTCTTACAGCAGGGCTTGCATGCAGGTATGTGTAGCTGACACTTGTGGTTATTGTATGCCCGTGGTGCGTGTTGAATCAGGAGGGAGAGACGCTACGTGGGAACACCGCGGAACATCTACAGACACGTCCTCATGGCAGACTTCAGCCAGGTCACTACCTCTCTGCCTCGGGTGAGACACATAGCATGTGTGGGTGTATGACAGGATCCGAGAGAATGGGGTCAATTGTACAGAATGGGCAAACTTTGAATTCTATCAAAGAGGACAAGATAATTACCCACAGAATTAATGGCACTTCAGTCAGCTCTTACCCATCTCGAGCATGAGCTATAAAAGCTTGAGCAGACGAGTGTGTGCAGAGTCAAGTGATCAAGTCCCTCATGAAGTGAACATTAGCTACCTACTCTCTAGAGTTGTATGTTGGTAGTCGAGGTCACCAAATATTAGATTTTTTTCATGTAATGAACAAAATTATATATATATATTTTAACCAACCTTGGAAGTCCTTTATGTAATTATACATTGGCCGTCACCTCCCTGTGTACCTCCATGGTACTTGGGAAAGATAGGTCCCTAGATACCTCAGGTAATATGGTTGGGCAAGACAGGCTCCTGGGTGTACCTCAGGTAATATGGTTGGGCAAGACAGGCTCCTGGGTGTACCTCAGGTAATATGGTTGGGCAAGACAGGCCCCCAGGTAATATGGTTGGGCAAGACAGGCCCCTAGATACCTCAGGTAATTATGGTTGGGCAAGACAGGCCCCTAGATACCTCAGGTAATTATGGTTGGGCAAGACAGGCCCCTAGATACCTCAGTCATGGTACTTGGGCAACGCCAGTTGTAGAAGCTCTTTGATGCACACTGTGCAACCAGTTGGCAGGTGATGATATCTCACCCAGCACCAAGTACAAATGTTCCTCTATGAACCTGTTTCTATATATTCCAGCAGTGTCAAGTGGTATCATTCTTGTGGTTTTACTTATTGCTTCTATTATCTGTCCACCAAATTCACACGTACATTCACTCTTGCGTGGTTGTGTGTGTGCGTGTTCCGGACCTGCAGGACTTGAGTGAGTCTGGCATCATGATGTACGACCCCCTCCCCCCGCTGGACTCTACCTCCAGTTATACCCGCCCAACAAGACGCCACACAGCAGCCACAGCCAATGAGAATCCTCTCCTCCTCTTCCTCAGATCCATGCTACCCACATTTGAGAACCTCGTGAGTTCATAAGGAATAGAAGCCCTTCATTTATTAATTTTTTTTATTTTTTTAAAATTATTATTTTTTTGGTTATTATTATTTTATTATTATTATTTTTTTTTTAATATATATCTATATATATATATATTTGTTTTATATATATTTGTTTGTTATTTTTTATTTTTTTTATTTTATTTTTTATTTTTTATTATTATTTATATATATTTATATATTATTTGTTTATTATTTTTATTTGTTTTTATTTATTTGTTTGTTTATTTTTGTTTGTTTATTTGGTTTATTTTTCCTCCTCAGGGAGTGTTAGTTACTCCTTGGATCTTACTTCAGAAACGGCAGAAAACTAATTTGTTATCTTCTTAGCATCGGTTTCAAATTTTAGTTCCAAAAACACCTCCAGCATGGCGTCAGTCCTTCACACGAGACTCATCTTCAAGACTAATGCTAGTCTCAGGATCTGCACGGCAACAATTGTACAAGACAAAGCCAGTATAAACGTCTCTGACCAATTAACAGCATGCTGCCATGGCAATCTATGACATTCAAACAACAGATTTCCATTTTCATAGTGGCAGGTGCCAGTTTACCACTTAATTGATACCAGCAGACATGTCGTGAAAAATCACTTCAACTTCTTTTTATCAACTTTACGAGTACTTTACGAGTTATATATTATTTTTAAGTTAGACAATCCAATTTCTTAGATAGCAATACATTTTCCTAGTGCTATTCTAATGAACACGCCTCCAATGTGGGGGGGGGGCACTATATGATTGATATCCATGGTTTTAATTAAAAAAAAAAATTTTTTTACACAAGTCAATCCGAATAATTTCCATGTGGATTTCAATAATCGTAGGAGGGGAAATTGTGGTTTTATAATGAACTTGTTAGAATTATGTATAACCACCTCTTTGTGAAGAAATATATATGGCAATGGCAAATTATTTCAAAGTAGAGTTTGTGTTAGAGGCTTCCACTCTTGTGTTAGCAACTGCAGTGCTCGGAGAGACTGACAATCAGTGCAATATTTTTGCTGTGGCAGTGCTGGAGGTGGAGTTGGTCGCATTGTCAGAGAGCACCTTCAGTCTGTTCTCTATTTTTACGATGAGGTGGTACTAGACAGCAGGACGTCCTTTGTTAAAATGGTGAAACAGAGTTGTGGGAAAATAAATCGCTAGCCAGCTAATGGTTCAGCACAATTCAAATAGTCCGTCGCCCTAGAGCTATGCTGAGAGGGGGGTGTCCATATGTGGGCATGGTTCTATACTTAGCTAGACCCTTTACCAACTCGCAAAACTCTGGTAATCTACAAGTAAAAAGTGTGGTTTTCTTTTGTTTGACGGTCAGTAACGCATTCGAGTGTGCACGCTAAATCCCCGTTATTTGGCGGTAACGCATTTATGCATTGTAGCTTCTCTTTAAAAGCCACTGACATTTCCCTTCTTCATTTACCTTTTTACTTTGAAATAGACTTAGAATCGTTTGCAGGAGTTACCATCTGGCTCAGGTTTCTTGCCTGGAGCACTTGGTCAGGCCTCCAAGTGACGACTCTGACAATCACTTCTAGGGCTGTCTGGACGAGGGCATTTTTGCGGAGGAACAGATGGGTAGCCGATGCTTCACCTACCAGTAGCCCAATGGCTGTGGAGCTTCTTTGACATTCCACAGAACAAACTTGCTCTCCTCAACTTAGTTTTCAGGTCCCCTCCTGTCACAGTTGTTCAGCCACTCCCCCCACATCCACTTTCAGCTCGACGTTGTTCCTGATTTCACAGGTTATTCAAACATGAAGATTAACATCAATTATTCATCGAAAGACTGGCTTTTACAGAGTTTCCTTGTTCAGAACATATCCACCAGCATTTGAAGACAAGATGAAAATTATCATAATAGTCATATTTACTATTGCTCTCAACGAACTCTCAGTTGACACAATTTAGATCCAATGACTTTAGGGAGCTAATTAGCTCTAGCACAACTAACAGCTAGCACTCTATTAGCTATCTAGCTCATGGTCATAATTGTCATAAAGTAACTTGGGACTTAAATTTGAGCTTCTAGAAGCAACTGTTGGGCAGTGGATAGCCTAGCTTTTAGTTAGTTACCTAACATTGAACAACTAGATGATCTTACCTTCTGGGATAGCTCTGCTTCTTAGAAGAGCAGGATGCAACAAGAAGATTATGTTGGCTGCCACTCTCATGGGAACTAATCATAAATTATTCTGACATAAGTATGGGTGACACTAATGTGCACTGAGTTGCCTACAAGCTAGATTTGCTATTCGTTGATTAAAAGAGACCACATCAACGCTAGGGCAAGTAGCTGAAGCCTAGAAGCACCATTGATCTGTTACTCTGTTACTCACTGCCTATCTAGCTCTTTTCTTTATAGCTAATCTGTTTCATGGTAAACTTACGTAAGGGGGTACTCCACGCAAGACTGGCTAAAAACGTTGTTGACTTTTGACTGCCCATAACTTTTTTTTTGTAATTGTTTTGTGTAGATAATTTTATGCTCAAATTGTTGCTTGTTCTATGTGCTTTCCAATGATATATAAAATATCTCTAGAGGCATGTTTTGTCAGAAGGTGCATGCAGAAACATCCAAGGCAGGACCCTCCTCCGTTTGGCAGACCCATTAAAAAAAATCAAAAGCTGTAAATTGGTTTGTAGCTTGTCACAGCGATAGAGTGTCCGTTATGTGAAGCATAGTGATGTCAGGCAGAGTCCTCTCATCTTTTCTCCTTGGATTTTGCTTATGGAGAAAGGTGCACAGGTAACTGCCGCCACTTGAAGGTGCAGACGTGGGCAACAGGGACCCGTGGTTGGAGAACCTCTCCCTCTGCCTGTCCCAGGATTCTGGCCTCGACCCATTGAGGGATCAAAGAGACTCTGCGTACTTAGCCAATAAAATGGCAGACAATCGCAACTGTTGTTTGGGATGTCTCATCCAGTGCTACTCCCTTGGCCAGAACGCTGTCTCCTGTCCAGATTCGACCAATAACTAAGATAACTAAGCTTTATGTATACTATAATATATATATATAAATATATTATAGTATACACACACTCACCGTATGGTTTGACACCTATTTTAAAATGGTGTCCCCCCGTTTATATCTCGGCTAAAACTCACTTTGACAGCTTCTTAGCGTCATAAACGGTGTCTTCGGCCAATTTTAGTGTCATAAGTGCACTGTCAGTGTCTAAGTGCCCCATTAGTGTCTTAAATGCACCACCAGTGCACTGTCAGTGTCATAAATGCATCATCAGTGTCATAAATACACCATCAGTGTCATAAATGCACCATCAGTGTCATAAATGCACTGGAGCTAGTGTAATATCGAGTCTAACTGAGCTGAGTCAGCAGGCATCTACACATTTTTAGGCTTCCTCAGAAGCTTACTCTTATGACATTAGAACAGACAAACTTCGACAACCAGAGGAACTATACACTTATAATGCATGTGGCTGTGTATTATATGATACATAGCATGTGTGGCTACTTATAATGCATGTGGCTGTGTATTATATGATGCATAGCATGTGTGGCTACTTATAATGCATGTGGCTGTGTATTATATGATGCATAGCTACTTATAATGCATGTGGCTGTGTATTATATGATGCATAGCATGTGTGGCTACTTATAATGCATGTGGCTGTGTATTATATGATGCATAGCTACTTATAATGCATGTGGCTGTGTATTATATGATGCATAGCATGTGTGGCTACTTATAATGCATGTGGCTGTGTATTATATGATACATAGCATGTGTGGCTGCTTATAATGCATGTGGCTGTGTATTATATGATACATAGCATGTGTGGCTACTTATAATGCATGTGGCTGTGTATTATATGATACATAGCATGTGTGGCTACTTATAATGCATGTGGCTGTGTATTATATGATACATAGCATGTGTGGCTACTTATAATGCATGTGGCTGTGTATTATATGATACATAGCATGTGTGGCTACTTATAATGCATGTGGCTGTGTATTATATGATACATAGCATGTGTGGCTACTTATAATGCATGTGGCTGTGTATTATATGATACATAGCATGTGTGGCTACTTATAATGCATGTGGCTGTGTATTATATGATACATAGCATGTGTGGCTGCTTATAATGCATGTGGCCGTGTATTATATGATACATAGCATGTGTGGCTGCTTATAATGCATGTGGCCGTGTATTATATGATACATAGCATGTGTGGCTACTTATAATGCATGTGGCTGTGTATTATATGATGCATAGCATGTGTGGCTACTTATAATGCATGTGGCTGTGTATTATATGATACATAGCATGTGTGGCTACTTATAATGCATGTGGCTGTGTATTATATGATACATAGCATGTGTAGCTACTTATAATGCATGTGGCTGTGTATTATATGATATATAGCATGTGTGGCTACTTATAATGCATGTGGCTGTGTATTATATGATACATAGCATGTATGGCTACTTATAATGCATGTGGCTGTGTATTATATGATACATAGCATGTGTGGCTACTTATAATGCATGTGGCTGTGTATTATATGATACATAGCATGTGTGGCTACTTATAATGCATGTGGCTGTGTATTATATGATACATAGCATGTGTGGCTACTTATAATGCATGTGGCTGTGTATTATATGATACATAGCATGTGTGGCTACTTATAATGCATGTGGCTGTGTATTATATGATACATAGCATGTGTGGCTACTTATAATGCATGTGGCTGTGTATTATATGATACATAGCATGTGTGGCTACTTATAATGCATGTGGCTGTGTATTATATGATACATAGCATGTGTGGCTGCTTATAATGCATGTGGCTGTGTATTATATGATACATAGCATGTGTGGCTACTTATAATGCATGTGGCTGTGTATTATATGATACATAGCATGTGTGGCTGCTTATAATGCATGTGGCTGTGTATTTATGATACATAGCATGTGTGGCTACTTATAATGCATGTGGCTGTGTATTATATGATACATAGTATGTGTGGCTACTTATAATGCATGTGGCTGTGTATTATATGATACATAGCATGTGTGGCTACTTATAATGCATGTGGCTGTGTATTATATGATACATAGCATGTGTGGCTACTTATAATGCATGTGGCTGTGTATTATATGATACATAGCATGTGTGGCTACTTATAATGCATGTGGCTGTGTATTATATGATACATAGCATGTGTGGCTACTTATAATGCATGTGGCTGTGTATTATATGATACATAGCATGTGTGGCTACTTATAATGCATGTGGCTGTGTATTATATGATACATAGCATGTGTGGTTACTTATAATGCATGTGGCTGTGTATTATATGATACATAGCATGTGTGGCTGCTTATAATGCATGTGGCCGTGTATTATATGATACATAGCATGTGTGGCTACTTATAATGCATGTGGCTGTGTATTATATGATACATAGCATGTGTGGCTGCTTATAATGCATGTGGCTGTGTATTATATGATACATAGCATGTGTGGCTACTTATAATGCATGTGGCTATGATAAATGGATAATGTGCAGCTAGGTAAATAATTCTGGTGTTATTCTTATAGGTGCTGCTTGACTATATATAGAAATATATAGAAACAAGACGAAGATGTTTTTATCAAATATATATCTATATAGGGACTGTGTATATATAGGGACTGTGCAGTCAAAAAAAGAAATTAAACAAGAATTTACTAATGTAATAATTATGATTAAGACAAATACTGTAATAATGGAGTCAGTATATAAATAGGTAAAGGGTCCTGTAAATTCTTGTTTCTGTATATGTGAGCAGTGTGTATGTAAGCATGTGTGTGTGTACGTGCTTGCATATATATGTATGTGTGTATAGGTATGTGTATATATGTATGTGTTTATGTGTGATGTGTGTATATATATATATTATATGTGCTAAACCTATGAATGCATTGTTTAATACTTGCTTGTTGTTTGGCCGAGTTGTCTCTCTACACATGAGCACATGGTCCTATATATTATATATAACCTTAATCTGGAACACTGTGTGCTTATTGCCCTGGGACATCATGCCAAAATTGGTCCAGGCTGAATGAGCACTAATGGATAGAAGTGTTAGCATACAAACCTGCATTTAATTAGGCTGGTGGGTGACTATGCTCTCAGCAGCTTGATTTTCCGTAAAGCAAGGCCTAAGCACCCACCAACAGCAGTCCCCTCGCGGCTAGGATAGGGTGAGGCAAGGGCTAGGTGCTAAACTCAAAGCTTGAGCTGTTGCCAGAGTTAAGATTAGGGGGCTGGGTGGACACTTGGCCACAGATCAATTTTTGTGTGATTAGGACACACTCTTTAGACATGATTTGTGTATTATAGATATGCTGCAATTCCTTGGTAAGATTTCCCCCCCCTCCCAACCATCTTCTAGGCTAATGCGCCCGTGGGTGCAGGGGGACTCCCTATCCCTCATCAGCAACGCCTCCAAGCACAATTAGCAGCGGCACAGCAAGCACAAGAGGCCGTCGGACAGCATGGAATGGAGGGACAAGCCGGAAGACCCCTGGACCTGCAAGCTCCTCTGAACGAACTGGTGGGGATGCTGCAGCAAGTCTTGAACTTCATACCTGGCAGAAGACAAGACTCCGATGGCTACGATTCTACCAGCAGCGAAGATAGATGATGCATTGTCATGAGAACGTATATTGATGAGTGATTTTTTTTTTACGTCTACTTTCCCCCCTATCGAACCCTCACATGTGATTGACATACCTATAAAACACGAACCCCTGGCATGTTCTCGGTTGCCTACTACATCATCAGCCTTTACAGGTTCTTGCAGCATTCCCTCCATTGGTCTATTTCAAAATGGCAGACAGCAACAACAAAAAACACAACTAAGTTTGTCTCTGCCCAGATTTACACAGGCAGCTTCTTTGCTTCCTAAATGTTTTTGAGCTCCTAAAGACTCCCAATGTGCCTTGGATCACTCACTAAATCAGTAAACCAGCAGACCAAATATATAGCTGTAAAAAACATTGGGTGGGGGGTGCCTTGCAATTCATCTTTAGGGGTTATCTATCTTTTCAGTTATCTATCTTTTCATGGGAAGAATTTAATGTTCGTAATTAAAGCCAGAGGAATCAAAATTTCTGAAACCACACCCACTCCTTATGTTTTTAGTGAAGAACGTTTTAGTGAAGAACGTCTGCCTACCATTCAATAAGGTACACCAAAGAAATGGGAAGAATATGCTGTTGAGGGGAAAGGGTGATGGAGCAGAGAGGTATATAGTCTGCAGGGATGTGAGGTTGATGCTGAGGACAGGTTTAGCATGACGAGGAGATATAGGCCATGTGATGGGGGGGAAGACGTCCATTTCCCAACAGGTGGTGATGAGGAATAGAAAGCATAAATGAATGACGTAGGTTGAGTTTAGGGAGCTAGAGAATGGTTGAAGGAGTTAAGAGGATGGGCAACAGAGAGGAAGGTGGGATTGCTGCTGGGGAAGGAGGTTGAGAGTTGAAGTGTGTGGGTGCACTTTGCATTGTATAGTGAAGTGTAGGTGGGAGGAAGGGAATGATGTATGGCTGAAATGGTTTCTCTGCGAGTTTGTTGCTAAAAAGAGCACCAACATCAAAGGTGAGAGATGCATGGCCCAATCATTGATTCTTTTTTGGTCTTGACTACCCTGTTGGTATCTGCTCACAGATACAAGTTCTGGTCCCGCACCAGATGAATTGAAGGTACCCGTCAGCATTTGTATCATGCAATGGAGTTGGCCTATCAAGCACATTATTCTCAACTAGATTGCTATTCAACGTCTAAAATGAGTGTTTTAGTTGTGATAAAGTTAGCTCGATGGGTTCTTGATATCCACAAATCTCTTGGCTTCTTACTCAACTTGTGTCAATAAAAGCTGATGTTTCCGTCTCATTAACCGCAACTAACAACAGCAGAGAAATTCACCGTCTTGGTTTGCGAGGGATTGGCATGTGCTAGTGGACGAAGTGTGCCGCTGAACTGTGGGGACTGGCAATGTATTCAGATGAGTTGGCCCCAAGAGGAAAATGTAGCATTGCTGTTGAAAGTGTGGAGGGAGTAAGTAGTGGGGTGTTGGAGAAGGTTGGTGGCATTGATGGGGGAAGTATTGGCAGAGGAAAGAATTATATGGTGGAGGCATGGGCGAGTTTTGGTCCCTCCCCAGCCCTTGTGAACATGGTTAACATAATACTTGTAATTGCACAATTTTTTATTATTCTGGTCGACTATTATACTGTGCATGTGATGGGTGGTCTTGATGTGCTCAACATTATCAAGATTAACAGAATTGTCTTCAATCAAATTCCATCTGAAGTATTTCACATCCCCAGCCAGCCCTAGGCATAGCTGACCCTCGATTCCTATCTTTGGACTGGGAGAGAAGAAAAGGGGAGGGGGGGGGGTTATGTGAGACTATCCTTAGCTTTAGCCATTCCAAAGACAAAGAAGCCTAAGGTTATCCAGTATATCTCAGCACCTAAAGCTGTGCTCTGCTATATACCTGAACAGAACTTTTATTAGCTATAGCCAGACTTTTACAAACAGTATTACTCGCAGATTAAACAGTTGCTCCGTTAATCAACTCTATACTGGCCATAACTGACAACAGTGATTGTATGTCCGAGTATGCAACCATTAATTCGTGAAGGGGGTCTGAATGGGGGGAGGGGGGACCGTCTTGTTTCTACTTTCGCCCTTCTTTTTTGCACACACACAAATGGGGAGTAGAAAATGGATAGATAAATTTACAATTTAATTAAAATGCAGTCGAAATTGATAATAAATATGAGGTTTACACAAGAAAAATTTGAAGACGAAAGACACACATACACACAAACAAACAACCACGTATCTGATCGGCACTTAGCACTAGTTATGTTGCACAGGACTTCGACTAGGCAGCAGAGGCAGACTCAGTTGTGGCACATCCAACTTCACTGTTCCTTCTGCAAGATCTTGCAAAACATTTCTGGCCTCAGAGCTCCCTGTGTTCATACAAGTTTTCATTTATTATCCACACACAGACACAAACATTCTCTGATCATGTTTGAGTATATAGATGATAGCTACACACACACACACACACACACACGTTTAATTCCTTTCACCCGCCCACTACAAGCAGAGGAGGAGAAAGCAATTCCATATGTCTGAACAAATTTCACAATAAGTTTGGTTGCTAAGTTTGGTTGCTAATTATGTATTCATTTTGTTCATTTTGCTCTTTATCTACGAAATGAAATCTTTTTTACAAGATAATAAAAATAAAAATTATGAAATATTTCTTACAGCAAATAATGAAATATTGTCATGAGTCGCGTTGCATGTTCGCAGGAAAGTGTGCACCATATAACTAAAACCACCCAGCTAGCCAGCTGTATATTATATATATACGTAGCTAACTTATGCACCATAATTATAAGTAAAACCACCCAGGTGGCTATATAGTTGTATAAACGTAGCTTACTTAGTTGTGAATTTTCCCCATTGTGGTTTAGTCCTGAAGTTTGAGCTGAAATAGGCAAGTCAGCATGGTGGAGGTGCAGATGCTCGAGAAAGCTCTCAACAGAAAGAGAGTGAGACCACTTCACTCTTCAAGAAGAACTACATTTCAGTTCAGAGGATCAGTTGTGTGGCAAGGACATTTCAAAAGATCGAGTCATTCACTCGATTGAATAATGACAATGAGCTACAAAGACTTTATGACATTGCTTTCTGTTTCAATAATCTCTTATTTTTTTCATCTCTTCAGATTTAGCAGTGAGTTTGAGTTGATCTCCGCAGAACACTTCCTTGTTCGAGAGAATATACATTGTACGCTCCCTCCTCTCCTAAGAACAAACACGAGATCGTTTCTTCGGTGTATGTCCAATGATAGCTCTTGTCTTTCAACACAGATTGCTATCTTTCACTACAGCTACAGCATATCTTTCACTGCTGTTGCTTGGCTCCCTTTCACACGGTAGAATTTCTCCAAAGAAGCCATCCAAATTTCTCGATAAACATCATAACCACAAATGTCGCTACCGCTTTCCAAAATCTCCATTTTTTCCTGTGTATTATGATATTCCTTTTCGTTAATCAATCATTGGTGATAATTAATAAGAAATTAAAGCTCGCAAGGATTAATCACATGAAGTTTTTCAACACCCGATCTACAGTAGCATATAATGACTTTCTCAATGATCAACTTGTTTTGCTTTTTGTGTTTCGGCCAGATCATCAGGAGTAATGGGATGCTCAAGGCTTACTTGTGGTTGATTGATACCAGCTATCACATGACAAATGCCACACCTTGGCACGTGACAGGAATGAAGGGTCGGAGGTTATAATAAAACAACAGGAACTATATATATATATAGGAAGTGTGGTAGCACTCCCTATATTGATATACACATATGTATATATATATATATATATATAGGAAGTGTGGTGTACACATATATATAATATATATATATATATGGTAGCACTCTCTATATTGATATATATAGAAAGTGTGGTAGCACTCCCTATATTGGTTTGACACTTATTTTAAAATGGCAGCCACCCCACCCACTCACATGAATTTTTATTTTCAAGCCACCTACTCCCCTAACTTGAATATTCATCACAATCTTACTATATACAACTCTCCAGCACATTGCCACAACTGATCTATTTCCACCTACCTAAATATGTACATTCTATTCCCATACCTAACTTCGTAGAGTATATTCATTCATCCATTCGTTCGTCATAATTTTACACTACAAAACGTGGACATGCTTCTCGATCTCCACCAAGGAAACACTGGAAGATAGGTAAAGGGTCATCACGATCATAAACATGCTTGTGCACACGGCAACAGATGCACATTTTTGGTCAGTTGGTTTCCTCAAAACTTGACTCCTTCAACGAAACTAGTCCTTCAACGAAACTAGGTATCAGTTGGTTCCCTCACAAGTTCATTAATATTCTTGTGCCTATGGCTGTGCAGTGATAATTGATGCGAGTTGTGTGACAGGAAGGAAGTGGAAGATATGGGGCACTTCCTGATAGGCTGTGGTGAATTTGGAAGGGAACGGACAACAACGAGCTGGAATATTGGTTTAAGGAGTTTGAGAGGGTGGACACTGGGGGGAAGGCATTGTTGCTTGGGAAGGAGGTGGAGGTGTGAGTAGTGTGTGGGTGGAAGTGTGTGAGTGCATTGTGCAGTGCATATATAGTGAAGTGTTGGCAGAGGAGGAAGGGACTAATTATGCCCTCTCCCTATCCTCCACAATCAAGATTCATTTACACAGAGAACATTTACTTAATATTAATCAATATTTATGTATATGGTTTATTGCAGCACAAGTCATCTTACGTCATTTACTGCCATTATTTTATTTATATTTGTACTCCAGTGCACTGAGGTGTGATGGCCCCAAGGAACTCGGCATTTTGAAGATTAGATTACTAACAGAACTGTGCTGAGTCACCGATATATATCGCCACGCTCCTTTTCTTAAACAAGAAGTGATCAGTTTGTTTCCTCAGAGGTTACCTCTAACAAAACCAGGGAACTCCTTGTAATGCATGCATCATGTGATATATGTATCTACTTTGGTATATAATAACATTGGTTAGTTCTGGTGCCACACATGAATAACTTCTTATTATATAGATATATTATAATTATTATATAATATCTATAATTATTATATAATATCTATATTATATATATATATATATTATATAATTATTATATAATATCTATTTATATAATATCTATATTATATTATATAATATCTATATTATATATCTATAGATATTATATAATATCTATATATATATTGTTTCAATTTGTCTGTTTTTTATAAGATATATTATAATTATTATATAATATCTATATTATATATAATTATATATATATATAGATATAATATCTATAATTATTATATAATATCTATATTATATATATATATATTATATATAATTATTATATAATATCTATTTATATAATATCTATATTATATTATATAATATCTATATTATATATCTATAGATATTATATAATATCTATATATATATTATATTGTTTCAATTTGTCTGTTTTTTATAGTCAAGCAGCCACCTACAAGAAGTTACTCAGTATAACACCAGAACCAGTCAATCAAGGACATTATTATTTGCCATGTTTAAGGATATAGCCACATGCACTATTGGTCCAAGAATAAACTTTTGAGGAAATCAACTGATCACTTCTTGGTACGAAAACATACAGCTGTTGTTGACCCAGCTCATGTCACAAGAGCAAGCTTCTGAGGATGCCAACAACTGATACACATGCATTAGAAGTGTACAATTCCTGGTTTTGTTGAAGGTCTGTGCTGTAACTATTACCACAAGAGCAAGCTTCTGAGGATACCAACTGACTGACTCGGCTTAGCTAGATTCAACATTGCACTGCACAAGCGTGTTTAAGACATTAATAATCCCTTACCGATCTTCCGGTATTGGGCTGGGAAGAGGAATGGATTGATGCTGAAATGAGAAATGGGTAATTTCAGTCGTCTGATAGTAAAATTATGATGAACGTTGTGTTTGGGGGGAGGAGGGGATTAGATGGAAAAATAGATACATAAACAGGACAACAAATGATTTTTATTTGCTAGCGAGTTCAAACGGAGTGTCAAGTGAAGGTGTATTGCCATGTACGGATGGAAATCAAAACACCAGTATGTGAGGGTAGTTATGTAAGTTCATACACACACTGAGGCTATTTATTGCTCTGTGTAATGAACATACGTACGCCTGAGGCAAAATGGGATTTTATATCATCCAGTGTCATACCCATGTCGAAAAACAAAAATGGTAAAAAAGAGAAATGTTTACCAATGTAGATAAGCATTTAGAGGACCCTTTACCTACATATTAAGGACGTCCACTACCCAAAAAAAAAAAATTTCCTTCTTTTTTTTTCCCCTCCAAAATATGATGACAGTATATGCAAGATACTGCCTTCCAAATTGGAGAAGATTTGGATGCTCCATTCTGGACTTATACTAACTTTAGTACGTTCAAAGATTTGAATTCATGAGAAAGAAATGCGAAGACGCTTCACGTAATAGTAAGTTTCAATGGCCGCGGAGACCGACAAGGAAAGCAAACCAGTGATTCTGGTCATCCCCCTAGGAAGCGGCCTAGGACAGACCAAACTTCCCCCCCCTATTCTTGATTTTTCTGGTATGTACATGTATACCACTTTTGGTGGGTTTTTTTAATGGTATGGTCAGTTCAACCATTGAAATACTACACTAATCCTTAAAATGCTTGTCCCGAAAAAGTTGTTTTGGGGGCCAAGGACGGTTCTCCCTGCTTCATATTTCGTTCATATTTCGAGTAATCAGACAAAATTATATAGATTCTGTTTCCTCTAAATGAGAGCTACAAGATGACATGCTCTGTTTTTTATTTTATGCAAGTATGATGTCAACAGGTACAAAAAAAACAATGAAATGCTACCAAGAAATTGCATCAGAATTTTTTAATTTTTAAAATCCATGATCACACTATTTTTAAAAAACTCAATGTTATATTGTGTTTCATACTTTGTAATTTCCCCTGTGGTAAGTTGTGAAATCCCAAAGTAAACTAGTCTCCAAATATGACCGTCCTCGTGAAATCTTAAATGTTCACTTAGTCCGGATCAGTTGGAGCTGGTTAGTTGGCACAGCACCAGAAGGTAGGTCTGTGTATAGGTACACATCATACAAGATTTCAAATAAAAATTCTGAAGCAGAGAGAAGTTGTGTTTTTTTTTTTTGTTTTTTGTTTTTTTGGGTAGTGGACCCCCTTAATATAATGCAGACCAATATCTGTTAAAAAAATATATCTCTGTATTTTGGAGTTCATTGTTGCATTAGTGAATTCTTGTTGTTGTTGGGTTTTTTTGACAAATATTTATTTTTTGTTTATTTAAAATTTTTTGTTTATTTAAAATATAAAACATAATAGTAAGCCACAAATATATATATATATATATATATATATATATATATAATGAGATGCATAAAGCCACCATCTTAGATCAGGCCCAGGCTAGGAGACAGAAGGAACTGCTAGTGAAAGAGACACACATATCAGCCGCGTGTGAGTGGTTCACTAGGGATTGTGGAAGGGCTTTACCTGGCGGCTGGCTGGCCACTCTCAAGAGCCTAAACTTGAAGCCACGACCACTGTTATAATTTAAATTATTTATAAGTGTTCATTATTCCCTTCTCCCTATGGCTGCCTCACCTGGTCACGCGCATCATGTGTGCCAGGACGTGTCTCTCGTCACGTGGTGGCATGTGAGTCTCGGCTTATTATTCCTGATGATGGCTAGAGCTTCTCGTGAAAGGTCGGGAACAAATTTTAAGTTGATCGTTGAGAAAGTCATTAAATTTCATTTTGGTCAAGCCATGTAAGTGGCACACGTGTTAATTGGTATGATCCACCTATTGTGGGTGTAGCTTGCCTCTCTCTGACTCAAAAGACAGATCTTGCAAAGACCACTTTATGTATGCCATGACATTCATATATATATATACACACACGCATATACACATAATTATGTGATGTAGATGAGATTAAGAAGCAATTTTCTGATGAGAATGTCATGTCAGGGCAGTTTGAAATCAAATCAAGGCTAATGTGGCGATCAGGACAACAGTTAAGCAGTGTAACTATTCACAACTCCCTCAGCTAGCACTAAGCAGTGCACAGGTGTATCAGGACAATAGCTAAGCAGTGTAACTATTCACAACTCCCTCAGCTGGCACTAAGCAGTGCACAGGTATATCAGGACAATAGCTAAGCAGTGTAGCTATTCACAACTCCCTCAGCTAGCACTAAGCAGTGCACAGGTATATCAGGACAATAGCTAAGCAGTGTAGCTATTCACAACTCCCTCAGCTAGCACTAAGCTATATCAGGACAATAGCTAAGCAGTGTAGCTATTCACAACTCCCTCAGCTAGCACTAAGCTATATCAGGACAGTAGCTAAGCAGTGTAGCTATTCACAACTCCCTCAGCTAGCACTAAGAAGTGCACATATATAATAGCAATTATTAAATAAACTTTGAACTATTGTGAAAAAAGCATTGACCTGGCCAGGATTGTGATCGCTTGCACCGCCCCTGCCCTGAAATTAAATTATATCAAATCCCATTAAAGTGACCGCCATAAATGGATTTAAATAAATCAATTTTTAAAAAATTAATAAAAATTTAAAAAAAACAACAGATGGCACATGGCAGAAGTGTTGGACTCACCCACTCTAGGACAAGAGACCCCCAATTGGCCTCCACATTGAAGTGTGGGTGCCCCTCCAACCACAGCCGCAAGTTCTTCAGCATTGGTGACTGTCTGGCCGGAAGCTAGAGAGAGAATACTGTACATTACTGCTGGTAAATAAACACAACCAACACCTCCAACCTTGTCGCACTGGAGTTATAAGTCACTCCCCCAAAGCTAGCAACCATTTATAATCTCCCCAACATAATCCCATGCTAAATAAAGCACCCATCTACCTGCATGCAGGAGCTAGAGTAAGCTCTGCCCTCAACTAGATATTTTCTTTCTCCAATCCTGCACTCGTGTTTTTTTTACTCGACTTCTCATTAACTTTAAGAGCTAACAACCTGCACTATAGCTCACTTAGGAAACTTCACACACACACACACACAATCAAGAGCATTGCAGCTAGCTGCAGTATGATGTCACATGCTCCACTTGTGATCCCACCCAATGATTCAGTTATAAAAAAACTGCGACTCATATTCCAGAATCAACACATTCGGTGTGTACAAGTAACAGTCCTGAAATGGAGAGGAAGCTTCTTTCAACCCACTGGGCGGTCTAGATATTCCAGCAAATATGGCATATGCTAATCAACTAATCAAGAAAGATTCAGAGCTCTCACACATACTGTATTCACACGTTGTTTGGCTCGGGCACTTAAACTACCAGTAGGCACCCGTAGTCCTAGCCCAATGCTTTAACCCTTTACTTCAGTCACCATTGAAAAATCGCACTTTAAATAACCATATTTCAATAATATTTATCTATCTACCTGCTTCACTTTTCTTGTTTCTAGCATTGCTTTCTTTTTGTTTATGCATTACCTAATGCATTGATTGCATCATAGAATCTTTAAATAGGACAGAATAATTATTGTAATTTTTTGTGCCACGCCTTAGTAAAAAGAGGAAACTATCGTATAAAATAGCAACATTTCAATTCAATATATTTTCAATATTTTTTTATCTTTACAACTAAATTTCATATCATTTGAAAGCTAATTCAATGTTGGTTATGATGGTATCAGAATGATACATGTGAAGCTAGTTGTTCTCGAGATAAATATTAAAAAGTTTGAAAAACATAAAATATTGTGCTCTAGTAATTATTAAAAAAAATAATTCAATTATATACTAAATTGCAATGGATAAGGTGATTCTGCTATCTTTGCTGATTCAGATGATATAAAAGTTTAACCATTGAGTATAGCAGTAGCCAGCAACCATGCCTACAAAAACGGGACTCATTTTTACAACATTTTATTACTGAAGCATAGGGTTAAATAAAATGGAAAATGTCTTGCACAAGTCGAACCGAGTTTGATGCCACAATGAGCAGTCAAAGAGTGCGTCTTTTTACTCTGTGAAGTAACCACGCTGTATTTGGGCGGCAAATTTACTAACCACATCAAACAACCAAGCTGCATTTGGAGGATGTGGGCGGGGTTTTAATTTTAAATTTATTCTTTTCTTGACAGCGCTATACGACTTACGACTTTTCTTGAGGCCACCTAGTCACGCTCAGAATATGCTGGCCAAGCAAGCCACATCGCTTGTTTCAGTGAGGCAGACATAACAGCCAGCACAAACACAGCCGCGGTTCGTGGAAATCAGTATTTTTAAATGACATGCCACACCCCTTCCTATGCCCAACCTTCACGCTCAAGAAAGAACAGGCGCTTATGTGCTTAGCAGCCCATTAATAAGGCACCCCACTAATATTTTCTCCAACCCGTCAGGCCGTGCATGGCTGCGTGACCTACAACAAGTACCTTCTCATTGGTGTTTCTGTTGATGACTCCAACTCTCTCCTGTCCTGTCAATTCTGCAAAGGTCACTGTTGTTGGGTCCACAACTTTGAAATACGAACTCTATATCACAATCATTATTCAAGACGGAAGACAAGGGGAGTGAGAAAAGCTGCAATATGTGACATCTGATCAACGAATTGTTAGGCAAAAAGATTGGAGCAAGATTTATAGGACAGCTGGGGGTGGGCTAGTAGTCGAGGTCAACCACAACAGGCAGGACAGGTGAACTAGGTCTCATGAGCAGGCATAGTGATATAGAGGGGGTAGAACTAGGGCCAGGGCTAGGAAAGAGCTAGTAGTCGAGGTCAACCACAACAGGCAGGACAGGTGAACTAGGCATGAACAAGCATAGTGATAGAGGGCAACTATAGGGTTGAACTAGGGCCAGGGCTAGGAAAGAGCTAGTAGTCGAGGTCAACCACAACAGGCAGGACAGGTAAACTAGGCATGAACAAGCATAGTGATAGAGGGCAACTATAGGGTTGAACTAGGGCTAGGAAAGAGCTAGTAGTCGAGGTCCACCACAACAGGCAGGACAGGTGAACTAAGGCATGAACAAGCATAGTGATGAGGGCAACTATAGGGTAGAACTAGGGCCAGGGCTAGGAAAGAAGTCATGAGACTAGGACGGCAACTAGAGTGCCTCTAGCAGGTGGAGCATGCAGGACCCACATACCTAAGCCAAGACAAGCTGCACTAATGTAAGACTTTATAGGTTGTCTGACCTTGGACTCTTGCTTCTTCTCAGAGGACTCCTGTTTCTTCTTCTTTGACTCAGGGCCATCCAGTGAGGGACTGGTTTCTGTGGGCGCCGGCCTTTTCTTGGGGATCCTCTTCATCCCTGCACCGCTGGGAAAGGAGAGTTGCACCAGAGGAATCTTGACCTCCAACTGGATGAAAGTAAGGTTGAAGATGAAACCAGAAACATACAATAGAAATAAGATGGACGACATCACAGTAGCAATAAAGCTAAAGCATTGACCCTCCTTGATAAGAGAACCTGAAGCAAGGTTACATGCCACCCCGCCACCCTCCCCATGCTCCCCAGTATTCCTGATGTAGACAGACCTATAGCTAACTTGATTACCTATAAAAGAGCAAATCCTTTCCTTTACAGATCTAGCCTGCTGGGTTGAGAAGGATAAATGACTCTTTAGGTATCGTGACGTCTAAGTTCTATAAAGACTTCATAAAAACATTCTATAATGCTATATGTACAAACATTCATACTGTGTACCGATGCACAACAGTTCCTCGCTTGATTCTGCTCAAGTGCAACTTGGACGAGCAATAACACAATGGATACTAACCTGTATTGGTTCAGACTCACTCCCGCTGGTTGCAGCTTGACCGCCGCTCTTCTTCAGAGTCATCTTCAAACCCTGACTCTTTTCGATCTCAAAATCCCTCATCTCCTCTCCTTCAATGTCCACGAACCCTTCTTCCTCGCAACCCTCTGGTGCAAACTTGTTCTCAAACTTCACTCCGTGCAGTCCCCTCTTGCTCTCGACGGCAAGGCTCGACATGTTGCAATCGCTATCACTTCCACTCCCCCATGTTTCTCTCTCTTCGTCCTCCTCGTCCCTCCCCATGCAGTCGATGATGTTTTCCTCTCCCTCGCTGCTATCCGAAGAGCTCTCTTCTTGCTTTACCACCGGTGCAAAGAGATCCAGTCCTTCCATTGGCTTGGGCCACACTTTGTTCCGAAATGCGTACACTATTCGAGTCATCCTGATCACAATGGCCTTCTCCTACAGCAATGGTGTCCAAAGTGGGTCATATTAATATCAGACATAAAGTACATCTCTAAGTATACAAGACAAGATAATTAGAAAAGAGTAAGTGGACACCAAATATAGCATCTTGATTATGAATAATTATAGCATCTTCATTACAGCATTTTGACTATAATTTATTACATCTTGAACATCTTGATTATGCATATAGCACCCTGATTGTGAATAATTGATATTAATAATTTCAGCATCTTGAATTGCGGAATCTTGATTACAGCATCTTGGTACAGCATCTTGGTTATAAGCATCTTGGTTATAAATAATTACAGCATCTTGGTTATAAATAATTACAGCATCTTGGTTATAACATCTTGGTTATAATTACAGCATCTGATTATTCTGATTATAAATAATTACAGCATCTTGATTATAACATCTTGATTATAAATAATTACAGTGCACATCTGATTATAAATCTGATTATATATAAATAATTACAGCATCTGATTATAAATAATTACAGCATCTTGATTATAAACATCTTGATTATAAATAATTACAGCATCTGATTATAAATAATTGCAGCATCTGATTATAAATAATTACAGCATCTTTATTATAAATAATTACAGCATCTGATTATAAATAATTACAGCATCTGATTATAAATAAATAATTACAGCATCTTGGTTAACAGCATCTTGGTTATAAATAATTACAGCATCTTGGTTATAAATAATTACAGCATCTGATTATAAATAATTACAGCATCTGATTATAAATAATTACAGCATCTGATTATAAATAATTACAGCATCTTGGTTATAAATAATTACCTCATCTGATTATAAATAATTACAGCATCTGATTATAAATAATTACAGCATCTGATTATAAATAATTACAGCATCTGATTATAAATAATTACAGCATCTGATTATAAATAATTACAGCATCTGATTATAAATAATTACAGCATCTGATTTTACAGCATCTGATTATAAATAATTACACCATCTGATTATAAATAATTACAGCATCTGATTATAAATAATTGCAGCATCTGATTATAAAGAATTACAGCATCTTGATTATAAATAAGAATTACAGCATCTTGATTATAAATAATTACAGCATCTGATTATAAATGCATCTTGATTACAGTATCTTGATTATAAATAATTACAGCTAATTATAGCATCTGATTAAAAATAATTATAGCATCTTGATAACAGCATCTGATTATAAATAATTACAGCATCTGATTATAAATAATTACAGCATCTGATTATAAATAATTGCAGCATCTTGGTTATAAACAAGCATATACCGGTACAAGCATATACACCCAGATTGAATAATAATTACAGCATTCTGATTATAAAGCATCTTGAATATAAATAAGCATCTTGAATATAAATAATTACAGCACATGACTCATGATTGATAAGGGAGAGGCTAATTGTGATGCTGTAATTATTTATTAATAACTATCCCACTGAGGGATATTCTTCCAGGGGTTTAATATGGGCAGATTTTACAGATAGAATCCAATCTGCGATTAAGTACGATGAAGAGCAGCAGAGCAAGATGTGGCTTCATTATACGCTACACAGTCCATGGCTATTCCCCCTGTGAATCCCTCTGCTAGTCACCAACACCCCTGGAAAACATCCCGACATGCGCTACATTGCTCGATTACAAAACAACCGTCAACCACTACTCATTTCTTGGAGAATAAAATAAAAAATCTTAGAGCAAAGTCTCAAACACACTGGACATGCATGCATGCAGTGGGAACTCAAACAGCTCGAACTATTTCAAGTCTCCTGCATTTATGTTGCGCTCATCTCCTCAGATAGCTCGTGGGAGTGGTCTTCATGCTGTTTGTCCGTATATTGCACCGCATGTAGTGACAACAGATACATAATCTTTCATTGTATAAATGTAGGGAAATTTACCTTGGGCCAGCCCAGAGGTAGTATGATGCCAGTGGTGGTGAGGCGAAGCTTCTGTCCGTCGCCATTTTCCTCCTCCTCTTCATCCTCGCTACCTTCTGCAGCTCCATCTTCAACTGCTGCAATGGATGCAACCGTTTAATTAAATAGCATCGTCATAACCGAGCCAGATGAGCAATGATACATGAATGATGAATATATATTTTTTGTTGTTTTATATCAGATGTCTAGTTGGAGTAGAGGCTAAAGTTCAACTGCCTGCACTAATTTATTGCACTAATTTATAGTAACATAAATTGAGGATCAGAAACCAAGGATCATATTCATAGTTTCAATCAAATTCATAGGAGCCTTATTAGAGCCTTGTATTATATTCATAGTTAGAATTGTGGTCCTAGTTACAGAAGTGAAGAGTCAAGCAGACATATCAGGATCACTCAGGAAAGGGCTGACCTGGGATGTCTCTTTTCTAGGGTACATGTATGTAAGGTGGCCAGGGCCCAAGTTAGGTAGGGTCATGGCTCAGGCCAAGGTTAGGGCTATGACTTGGGCCAGGGTCAGGGCTAGGTGCTTGGGGAGGGTTAGGGCCACGGTGTGGAGAGCCAGAGTTAGGGTTGTGGCTTGGGAGGGCCAGGGTTAGGACTATGGCTTGGGAGGGCCAGGGTTAGGGCTATGGCTTGGGAGGGCCAGGGTTAGGGCTATGGCTTGGGTGGGCCAGGGTTAGGACTATGGCTTGCGGGGTCCAGGGTTAGGATTCTGCTTGCTGGAACACCTCAGGATATCCTCAGCATTCTTGGACAACTCCCCAACACATCCCCTCCACAATCCATGCTGCCTCACCTTGGTTGATGCTGGAATCAAAGAGAGCAGTCTGGGGCACAGTTTCCTTGAAGGACAACTCAGTGTCATTGTAGATGAGCTGGTTGGAGCGATACAGTCCGTGTCTGTGGAGAAGGCAAACACACAAACAACTAAACCAGACCCAAGTAGGAAACTAACATGCGATGCCCACAGGCACGTGCAGCTGCATAAACATAATATATTCAAATACCTAGACTCCACCCACTCCCTTGGTAAATACTCTTTTGATGAACTCTTGTGATGATAAACCTTGAAAACTAGATTAATTTTTTATACTGAAGTAGGGTAACACCCCTCCCCCTACAAGGGGTTCCATGTAGTTATTGAATTTTCAGATGTCAACTCCTTCAGTTGAAGGTGTTGTGTGTGATGCGGGTGCAGCAAGATCTTGTCTGTGTGCACTCACTTGACTACTCCTCGGAGCAGATCTGTGTCGTGAGAGCCAGGCATCCACCACTGCGGCACCTCGAACGACAGCTCACACAGCTTAATCAGCTCGCTAAAGAGGGGGTGGGGCAAAATCTGTGGCAAGGGCAAGATGGAAAAGGAGAGAGCAAGTAATGTAAGCATTTATCCAATATTAGTATGTGTGCCTACTCACCCATCCACATTCATCCAATATTAGTCTGTGCCCACCCACCCATCCACATTCATCCAATATTAGTATGTGTCCACCCACCCATCCACATTCATCCAATATTAGTCTGTGCCCACCCACCCATCCACATTCATCCAATATTAGTATGTGTGCCCACCCACCCATCCACATTCATCCAATATTAGTATGTGTCCACCCACCCATCCACATTCATCCAATATTAGTGTGCCCACCCATCCATCCACATTCATCCAATATTAGTATGTGTCCACCCACCCATCCACATTCATCCAATATTAGTATGTGTCCACCCACCCATCCACATTCATCCAATATTAGTGTGCCCACCCATCCATCCACATTCATCCAATATTAGTATGTGTGCCCGCCCACCCATCCACATTCATCCAATATTAGTATGTGTACCCACCCATCCACATTCATCCAATATTAGTATGTGCACCCAGCCATCCACATTCATCCAATATTAGTATGTGTCCACCCACCCATCCACATTCATCCAATATTAGTGTGTGCCCACCCACCCATCCACATTCATCCAATATTAGTATGTGTCCACCCACCCATGCACATTCTTCCAATATTAGTGTGCCCACCCACCCATCCACATTCATCCAATATTAGTGTGTGTCCATCCAACCATCCACATTCATCCAATATTAGTATGTGTCCACCCACCCATCCACATTCATCCAATATTAGTATGTGCCCACCCACCCATCCACATTCATCCAATATTAGTGTGCCCACCCACCCATCCACATTCATCCAATATTAGTATGTGTCCACCCACCCATCCACATTCATCCAATATTAGTATGTGTCCACCCACCCATCCACATTCATCCAATATTAGTATGTGTGCCCACCCACCCATCCACATTCATCCAATATTAGTGTGGCCACCCACCCATCCACATTCATCCAATATTAGTATGTGTCCACCCACCCATCCACATTCATCCAATATTAGTATGTGTACCCACCCACCCATCCACATTCTTCCAATATTAGTATGTGTACCCACCCATCCACATTCATCCAATATTAGTGTGTGTCCATCCAACCATCCACATTCATCCAATATTAGTATGTGTCCACCCACCCATCCACATTCATCCAATATTAGTGTGCCCACCCACCCATCCACATTCATCCAATATTAGTGTGGCCACCCACCCATCCACATTCATCCAATATTAGTATGTGTCCACCCACCCATCCACATTCATCCAATATTAGTATGTGTACCCACCCACCCATCCACATTCTTCCAATATTAGTGTGCCCACCCACCCATCCACATTCATCCAATATTAGTATGTGTACCCACCCACCCATCCACATTCTTCCAATATTAGTGTGCCCACCCACCCATCCACATTCATCCAATATTAGTGTGTGTCCATCCAACCATCCACATTCATCCAATATTAGTATGTGTCCACCCACCCATCCACATTCATCCAATATTAGTGTGGCCACCCACCCATCCACATTCATCCAATATTAGTGTGCCCACCCACCCATCCACATTCATCCAATATTAGTATGTGTACCCACTCATCCACATTCATCCAATATTAGTGTGCCCACCCACCCATCCACATTCATCCAATATTAGTGTGTGTCCACCCACCCATCCACATTCATCCAATATTAGTATGTGTACCCACCCATCCACATTCATCCAATATTAGTGTGCCCACCCACCCATCCACATTCATCCAATATTAGTATGTGTGCCCACCCATCCACATTCATCCAATATTAGTATGTGTACCCACCCATCCACATTCATCCAATATTAGTATGTGTGCCCACCCATCCACATTCATCCAATATTAGTATGTGTACCCACCCATCCACATTCATCCAATATTAGTATGTGTCCACCCACCCATCCACATTCATCCAATATTAGTATGTGTCCACCCACCCATCCACATTCATCCAATATTAGTATGTGTCCACCCACCCATCCACATTCATCCAATATTAGTATGTGTGCCCACCCACCCATCCACATTCATCCAATATTAGTATGTGTGCCCACCCACCCATCCACATTCATCCAATATTAGTATGTGCCCACCCACCCATCCACATTCATCCAATATTAGTATGTGTACCCACCCACCCATCCACATTCTTCCAATATTAGTGTGCCCACCCACCCATCCACATTCATCCAATATTAGTATGTGTCCACCCACCCATCCACATTCATCCAATATTAGTATGTGTGCCCACCCACCCATCCACATTCATCCAATATTAGTATGTGTCCACCCACCCATCCACATTCATCCAATATTAGTGTGGCCACCCACCCATCCACATTCATCCAATATTAGTGTGCCCACCCACCCATCCACATTCATCCAATATTAGTATGTGACCACCCACCCATCCACATTCATCCAATATTAGTATGTACCCACCCACCCATCCACATTCATCCAATATTAGTATGTGTGCCCACCCATCCACATTCATCCAATATTAGTATGTGTCCACCCACCCATCCACATTCATCCAATATTAGTGTGTGCCCACTCACCCATCCACATTCATCCAATATTAGTGTGTCCACCCACCCATCCACATTCATCCAATATTAGTATGTGTCCACCCACCCATCCACATTCATCCAATATTAGTGTGCCCACCCACCCATCCACATTCATCCAATATTAGTATGTGTACCCACCCACCCATCCACATTCATCCAATATTAGTATGTGTCCACCCACCCATCCACATTCATCCAATATTAGTATGTGTCCACCCACCCATCCACATTCATCCAATATTAGTATGTGTCCACCCACCCATCCACATTCATCCAATATTAGTATGTGTCCACCCACCCATCCACATTCATCCAATATTAGTATGTGTCCACCCACCCATCCACATTCATCCAATATTAGTATGTGCCCACCCACCCATCCACATTCATCCAATATTAGTATGTGTCCACCCACCCATCCACATTCATCCAATATTAGTATGTGTACCCACCCATCCACATTCATCCAATATTAGTATGTGTCCACCCACCCATCCACATTCATCCAATATTAGTATGTGTGCCCACCCACCCATCCACATTCATCCAATATTAGTATGTGTCCACCCACCCATCCACATTCATCCAATATTAGTATGTGCCCACCCACCCATCCACATTCATCCAATATTAGTATGTGTACCCACCCATCCACATTCATCCAATATTAGTGTCCACCCACCCATCCACATTCATCCAATATTAGTATGTGCCCACCCATCCATCCACATTCATCCAATATTAGTATGTGTGCCCACCCACCCATCCACATTCATCCAATATTAGTGTGTGCCCACCCACCCATCCACATTCATCCAATATTAGTATGTGTCCACCCACCCATCCACATTCATCCAATATTAGTATGTGTGCCCACCCACCCATCCACATTCATCCAATATTAGTATGTGTCCACCCACCCATCCACATTCATCCAATATTAGTGTGTCCACCCAGCCATCCACATTCATCCAATATTAGTATGTGTACCCACCCACCCATCCACATTCATCCAATATTAGTATGTGTCCACCCACCCATCCACATTCATCCAATATTAGTGTGTCCACCCAGCCATCCACATTCATCCAATATTAGTCCACCCACCCATCCACATTCATCCAATATTAGTGTGTGCCCACCCACCCATCCACATTCATCCAATATTAGTATGTGACCACCCACCCATCCACATTCATCCAATATTAGTATGTGTCCACCCACCCATCCACATTCATCCAATATTAGTATGTGTGCCCACCCATCCACATTCATCCAATATTAGTATGTGCCCACCCACCCATCCACATTCATCCAATATTAGTATGTGTCCACCCACCCATCCACATTCATCCAATATTAGTGTGCCCACCCACCCATCCACATTCATCCAATATTAGTGTGCCCACCCACCCATCCACATTCATCCAATATTAGTGTGTGCCCACCCAGCCATCCACATTCATCCAATATTAGTATGTGTCCACCCACCCATCCACATTCATCCAATATTAGTATGTGCCCACCCACCCATCCACATTCATCCAATATTAGTATGTGTCCACCCACCCATCCACATTCATCCAATATTAGTGTGCCCACCCACCCATCCACATTCATCCAATATTAGTATGTGTCCACCCACCCATCCACATTCATCCAATATTAGTATGTGCCCACCCACCCATCCACATTCATCCAATATTAGTGTGCCCACCCACCCATCCACATTCATCCAATATTAGTATGTGTCCACCCACCCATCCACATTCATCCAATATTAGTATGTGTCCACCCACCCATCCACATTCATCCAATATTAGTATGTGTCCACCCACCCATCCACATTCATCCAATATTAGTATGTGTGCCCACCCACCCATCCACATTCATCCAATATTAGTGTGGCCACCCACCCATCCACATTCATCCAATATTAGTATGTGTCCACCCACCCATCCACATTCATCCAATATTAGTATGTGTACCCACCCACCCATCCACATTCTTCCAATATTAGTATGTGTACCCACCCATCCACATTCATCCAATATTAGTGTGTGTCCATCCAACCATCCACATTCATCCAATATTAGTATGTGTCCACCCACCCATCCACATTCATCCAATATTAGTGTGCCCACCCACCCATCCACATTCATCCAATATTAGTGTGGCCACCCACCCATCCACATTCATCCAATATTAGTATGTGTCCACCCACCCATCCACATTCATCCAATATTAGTATGTGTACCCACCCACCCATCCACATTCTTCCAATATTAGTGTGCCCACCCACCCATCCACATTCATCCAATATTAGTATGTGTACCCACCCACCCATCCACATTCTTCCAATATTAGTGTGCCCACCCACCCATCCACATTCATCCAATATTAGTGTGTGTCCATCCAACCATCCACATTCATCCAATATTAGTATGTGTCCACCCACCCATCCACATTCATCCAATATTAGTGTGGCCACCCACCCATCCACATTCATCCAATATTAGTGTGCCCACCCACCCATCCACATTCATCCAATATTAGTATGTGTACCCACTCATCCACATTCATCCAATATTAGTGTGCCCACCCACCCATCCACATTCATCCAATATTAGTGTGTGTCCACCCACCCATCCACATTCATCCAATATTAGTATGTGTACCCACCCATCCACATTCATCCAATATTAGTGTGCCCACCCACCCATCCACATTCATCCAATATTAGTATGTGTGCCCACCCATCCACATTCATCCAATATTAGTATGTGTACCCACCCATCCACATTCATCCAATATTAGTATGTGTGCCCACCCATCCACATTCATCCAATATTAGTATGTGTACCCACCCATCCACATTCATCCAATATTAGTATGTGTCCACCCACCCATCCACATTCATCCAATATTAGTATGTGTCCACCCACCCATCCACATTCATCCAATATTAGTATGTGTCCACCCACCCATCCACATTCATCCAATATTAGTATGTGTGCCCACCCACCCATCCACATTCATCCAATATTAGTATGTGTGCCCACCCACCCATCCACATTCATCCAATATTAGTATGTGCCCACCCACCCATCCACATTCATCCAATATTAGTATGTGTACCCACCCACCCATCCACATTCTTCCAATATTAGTGTGCCCACCCACCCATCCACATTCATCCAATATTAGTATGTGTCCACCCACCCATCCACATTCATCCAATATTAGTATGTGTGCCCACCCACCCATCCACATTCATCCAATATTAGTATGTGTCCACCCACCCATCCACATTCATCCAATATTAGTGTGGCCACCCACCCATCCACATTCATCCAATATTAGTGTGCCCACCCACCCATCCACATTCATCCAATATTAGTATGTGACCACCCACCCATCCACATTCATCCAATATTAGTATGTACCCACCCACCCATCCACATTCATCCAATATTAGTATGTGTGCCCACCCATCCACATTCATCCAATATTAGTATGTGTCCACCCACCCATCCACATTCATCCAATATTAGTGTGTGCCCACTCACCCATCCACATTCATCCAATATTAGTGTGTCCACCCACCCATCCACATTCATCCAATATTAGTATGTGTCCACCCACCCATCCACATTCATCCAATATTAGTGTGCCCACCCACCCATCCACATTCATCCAATATTAGTATGTGTACCCACCCACCCATCCACATTCATCCAATATTAGTATGTGTCCACCCACCCATCCACATTCATCCAATATTAGTATGTGTCCACCCACCCATCCACATTCATCCAATATTAGTATGTGTCCACCCACCCATCCACATTCATCCAATATTAGTATGTGTCCACCCACCCATCCACATTCATCCAATATTAGTATGTGTCCACCCACCCATCCACATTCATCCAATATTAGTATGTGCCCACCCACCCATCCACATTCATCCAATATTAGTATGTGTCCACCCACCCATCCACATTCATCCAATATTAGTATGTGTACCCACCCATCCACATTCATCCAATATTAGTATGTGTCCACCCACCCATCCACATTCATCCAATATTAGTATGTGTGCCCACCCACCCATCCACATTCATCCAATATTAGTATGTGTCCACCCACCCATCCACATTCATCCAATATTAGTATGTGCCCACCCACCCATCCACATTCATCCAATATTAGTATGTGTACCCACCCATCCACATTCATCCAATATTAGTGTCCACCCACCCATCCACATTCATCCAATATTAGTATGTGTCCACCCACCCATCCACATTCATCCAATATTAGTATGTGTGCCCACCCACCCATCCACATTCATCCAATATTAGTGTGTGCCCACCCACCCATCCACATTCATCCAATATTAGTATGTGTCCACCCACCCATCCACATTCATCCAATATTAGTATGTGTGCCCACCCACCCATCCACATTCATCCAATATTAGTATGTGTCCACCCACCCATCCACATTCATCCAATATTAGTGTGTCCACCCAGCCATCCACATTCATCCAATATTAGTATGTGTACCCACCCACCCATCCACATTCATCCAATATTAGTATGTGTCCACCCACCCATCCACATTCATCCAATATTAGTGTGTCCACCCAGCCATCCACATTCATCCAATATTAGTCCACCCACCCATCCACATTCATCCAATATTAGTGTGTGCCCACCCACCCATCCACATTCATCCAATATTAGTATGTGACCACCCACCCATCCACATTCATCCAATATTAGTATGTGTCCACCCACCCATCCACATTCATCCAATATTAGTATGTGTGCCCACCCATCCACATTCATCCAATATTAGTATGTGCCCACCCACCCATCCACATTCATCCAATATTAGTATGTGTCCACCCACCCATCCACATTCATCCAATATTAGTGTGCCCACCCACCCATCCACATTCATCCAATATTAGTGTGCCCACCCACCCATCCACATTCATCCAATATTAGTGTGTGCCCACCCAGCCATCCACATTCATCCAATATTAGTATGTGTCCACCCACCCATCCACATTCATCCAATATTAGTATGTGCCCACCCACCCATCCACATTCATCCAATATTAGTATGTGTCCACCCACCCATCCACATTCATCCAATATTAGTGTGCCCACCCACCCATCCACATTCATCCAATATTAGTATGTGTCCACCCACCCATCCACATTCATCCAATATTAGTGTGTGTCCACCCACCCATCCACATTCATCCAATATTAGTGTGTGTCCACCCACCCATCCACATTCATCCAATATTAGTATGTGTGCCCACCCACCCATCCACATTCATCCAATATTAGTGTGTGTGTACCCCCCCCCCCCCCCCCCCCCCCCCCACCCCCCCCCCCCCCCCCCCACCCCCACCCATCCATTCTCACTGAAGTAATAAGCCTGTATGCCCAAAACAATATAAAGCCTCTGACTGCACCTGCCACAGGCAGCTAATATAGTTACACACTAAGTAGAACTACAGTTCTGGAAGTGCTAAGTTACACAGCAAGATTGCTGCATACACAGTACCCATGGGTTGGCCTAGAAGCTTTCACTTACCAGACACACACGTCAACATGAGTACAAAGCTGAATACAATGTCAAGATACACTCAATTAATCAGGAAACAGAAAAGCTAAAAAGCTATCGGGGCCATCAAAAAGCACTTGGATGAAAGCACTTGGATGAATTAAAAAGCTCTCAGGGAGAAATCATGTGCTCGTGTTCAAATTCTTGACTTTGTCATGCACTGGAGCCTTGAAGTGGGTCACCAGATGATGAGCTGGCCATCATCCTATATATGTGCAAGAGACTTCTCAACTTCCTCGTCTCTTCTTATTGTACTGTGAAGAGGTCAGCAAGCTCACAACTCTGGGCCAAACTTGCTTAGTAAGTTCACACAGCGATGTGTGGTACCACTCTAGTCAAGGTTTTCTTACTACACGGTCTCTCTATGCCACACCCTCATTCTCCGCCCATCTCTCCTGCAACCATTTCAGCAACCTACTTTGTATAGCGGCAGCCAAAAAGATGGCTTGGTTATGGTTCCACTCAATTCCAGTACTATGTTAACTAAGTGTTCCAGCATCACTAATGCAGAGGTGACATTGGTAGCACAGATCATCAAAACAATTCCTCCCAGCAAAACATTTGAGTTTTCCTCCACTCAACACACTATATGCACTTAACACACCTCACCCCTTCCCATTAAACACATCTCCCCTACTCCACCAAATGCAACTCACCCCAACACACCTCAATCCCCAAACTTTATGCATGAGTATAACCTACCATTACATTCCTCTCGGATTATCAATACATTCCTCTCGGAGGATAGCCTTATCATTACATTCCTCTCGGAGGATAACCTCATCATTACACATTAAATTCCTCTTTGAGTTATGGATCATTAATGACTGTCTCTAAGTACTCGCCAAGGAGCACAAAACCAAAGCTTTGGTGGAGGATCAGCGACCATCTCCTGGGCCTGTGTAAGCCTATCACTCCATTCCTCTGAGTACAACCCTATCATTACAGTCAGTGTTCTCCCCAGGATTCTTGTAAGGGATATTTGCATGTCATTGGTGGAGTAGCGGACTAAAATGTGTTTTTTTGGCTTGTATTCATTATTGTGTTTACAGGCTACACTAGAGCTAGACATATTGTTACATGTGAAAGAGATATGAATCAGTACAGTATCATGCAACAAACCGTACATAATACGATTGACATAATACGATTGACATAATATTCTACAAATTATACTGAACTCCTATAATAGTGAATATAATTTTCTTGTGTGAAATAACTGTTGTGCTACTGATGCTACTGATGATTCTGTATATATAAAAAGGTTTCATAAACACCAAGAGAGGGAGAGAGAAAAAAGGAGCCTCTTTAGTTGAAAAGTGAGGGCTAAGCTACAATCTCTCCTAGGCACTGCACCATCTCCCCAAGCCCAAGTCAGCCTGCTGTGAAGTAGCACTCGCTGTTCGCATGCTTCACTAAGCTCCACCTTGTTCTACGAGGCAAAAGTCAATTCAAGTTGCTCAGCCGATGGAAATATTTATAGACCTACGATTATGTTTTCAGCAGCGCGAACACGCCACACCTTGCCCATCCTCCAACTCTAACATCCAGGGAAAGTTCAACTTCCATATTTTTTTAAATCAATGCCAGCCTTCCTGTGCTTGTTTGAGCTCTGCTAAGCACACCATCGTCTGGACTTCTACGCTTCGGTAAGTCGCACTCGCGAGACGGGAGCTACCGCGGAGCTAGAACTGCTGCCATTTTTCACCAACCACACACACAATACTATTGCATCATCAATTTGACAAATGAACTTTGAACTGTAATAGTACAACGGTGAGGCATATTGGCCAATACGCCTGCCTTCAATTTCGAAGGGATATTAGACCTATTATGCTTAAAATCTCTGGGGGAAATACTGACAATACACTTAATCATTACTTTACTCCCCGAGTATAACTCCATCACTAGATTACTCTCTGAGTATAACCCTGTCATTATATTACTCATATTCCTCTCCGAGTATAACCCTGTCATTACTCTTAATGATTATATTCCTCTCTGAGTATAACCTTATCATTATATTACTCTTAATTATTATATTCCTCTCTGAGTATAACCCTGTCATTATATCACTCTTAAATTATTATATATTCCTCTCTGAGTATAACCCTATCATTATAATTACTCTTAATTATTATATTCCTCTGTGAGTATAACCCTGTCATTACATGTACCTCCTCTCTGATGGCGTGCAAGAGGCTGATTCGCAGCAAGATGCGGGAAGCTTTCTCCTCACTGATGGACTCCACTCTAAAACCAGACAGTCCTAGAGAGTAATTATACAATTATACTTGTTCCCCAAAATACAAGACAAAAACGAACACACACCAATTGCCTCCAAAACCACATTCTCATGGACACCGTAAGATCAGATTGAGTTGTTGTGACCATACTCACCTCGTTTCACTTTCTTCTTCTTGAGCACCCGCCAACACATCTGCTTGAAGTCGTGCAAGTAGAGGGTCAACCTCTCGTCAGTCTTCTTGCTCAGGTTGGCCAGCTGACGGAACCTGGTCCAGTCGTACCTGTTTGTCGACCTATTGAACTCCACTCCAAAGAATAAAATGACGCGGACAAAATCTTGTTCCTCTCTCTTAGACCACCTGCAATACAAATGTGCGGGCGAGTCATGCAACCATAGCATTACACCATCATTGCATCACTTCAACGACATTAGCACATACCTCTGTAATTACAATAAATGAAAGAGAAGATAATTTGACACGTGTACAACCACGCACACACAGAGTTGATTTAGCCAAGCATGTGATGAAGCACATGTCAATTAGCACTATCAACAACACCCACAACACCAAACATGACCAACTCCTATAATTATCTATACAAACCATGAACTTATTTATTATTATTGTTGTTATTATTATTATAATTATTATTAGTAGTAGTAGTGACAATAAACAATGATTATTAATTGTTATTATTATTATAATTATTATTAGTAGTAGTAGTGACAATAAACAACATCAATGATCAACTCTCAATGAACTCTCAGTTGACATAATAGCATTAAAATCACTTCTCAATAATCAACTTCACTCGATGTTTCGACTAGATGCTCTTCTGTACAACCCTAACTTATTATTATTATTATTATTATTATTATTATTATTATTATTATTATTATTATTATTATTATTATTATTATTATTATTATTATTATTATTATTATTATTATTATTATTATTATTATTATTATTATTATTATTATTATTATTATTATTATTATTATTATAGTGACAATTTTGGAACTGGGCTGGTCCTACTTATTATTATTATTATTATTATTATTATTATTATTATTATTATAGTGACAATTTTGGAACTGGGCTGGTCCTACTAGAGTTTCATGCGTAAGCAATCATCAGGGGCAATGAGGAACTGAGATGAGAGATGGTTACATGGGTGGGTACATACTAACCAGGTGGACCGGTGGATATCTAGATGGGGTGATGGTTGCCAATTTGACAGATGGGGTGATTGACAGGTGTAGATGTCAAGAACAAAATGACGTGGACAAAATCTTCTTAGACAACGCGCAATGAAAATGTGCTTGCGAGTCCTACATTTACAGCACTATTGCTTCACTTCAACGACATCATTAATACACAACACTGAATCACTTTTCAGTCTAGAAACACCCATTGACGACACCTACACCTGCCAAACTTTCATATTTACATATCCACTGTTCCACTTCTTATACACAGCAGAACTTCACAAGTTACGAGCTCTTCGGGGTGGGGGAAGAGTGTTCGTAACTCTGAAACAATTACGTCATAATGATGTCATACATATTAAAGCATGTAACCAATATTAGTATCTACTTCTTTGAAGGTATTTGACAATTGTTTCACTGTTACAAGACCCTTTACCTCTCCACTTACCCAAATACAAATGCCATACACTATGCACCTTATTTGCTCACACCAAGTATGTCTGCACTGGGGGCAAGTCCGATGGTCCGGCCAATCCTGACCACTTCCAGTGATTTATGGGTGAGGATGTGCATGCATATTTTCGTGCCATTTAAGCCAGCTATGAACAGTGAACGATCCTTTTTGCACAATGCGTCGAATGAAATCATATCCGCATTAACGTCACAAGAAAGGCTGAGCAACTTGATGATGTTACATGTTCACAAGAATCTCGCACACTAAAACTTACCGTGTTTCCTCAATTTGAACGCATCTCGCACACTAAAACTTACCATGTTTCCTCGATTTGAACACATTCTCAATCACACCGTGCACCCTGGTCAGCCGAACAGCAAGTGAACATCCAACAGGTCAAGTGTCATAACACAACCTTATATTTGGTGCGCAGACACACCTCGTGAAATTTCAGCTTCTGCAAGTGCTCCCTCTGCAGCTATTTCCTTCACCGCAGCCTCAAGCGCTTCAAAGAAACGTAAGCTAGTTATTCTATCAATGGAAAAGAAGCTGAAGATTTTGAGTGGGCCAAGGCAGTACGCGTACTTTCTCTCGGCCAGAGAGTTTGGAATTGGCAAAACCAACATCGTGAAGTTTGCAGCTGAAGCTACACCGATGAACTAAGTACTTCTGCGTGGATCTGTACTCTTGAGCAGCAAAGAAGAGAGACACTGTTCCTTTTAAACAAAGACACACGACTGATTTTTTTAAATTAGTGTGTACAGTACAGACGGCTCGGGCAATTTTGAAATGGTCAGGCCAGGAAGTGGGTGTGGCTTTGAGTTTCTGCAAACCCATCTCAGTTCATCATGGGGGGTCGATGTTTTTTTGTTGGTTTTTTACTTGTGGTTACAACTTTAGAGCTCCGTAGATTCTGCAAACTTCATGGTATGAACTTGATATATAGCTCAAAAGATAGGTCTCTCTGTGTGCTCTCTTTTGATACTAAAATATGTTTCATAGGTATAACTATAGGCAAGTTACTAGACCTTAAAGTGGAGGGACCTCAGAAACCTGCATCCCAAAAACTGCATCCAGAATAACTCCAGATTGCTAAGTGCAAAAAAAATTGAAATTGGTACGAGTGGCTAGAGGAAGCCCTAGAGCATGCAATGACCTTTTTCATTAGGCGTTAAAATTTTAGTACACGGTCAAGCGTGGGTGGAAAATTGATTACGTTGTTGAGCAAGTCCATACTATCAAGTCCATACCATGAAGTTTGCAGAATCTACAGAGCTCTAAAGTTGTAACCACAAGTAAAAATTTAAAAAATTAAAAAATACCATCGACCCCCCTTTTACTTCTGTGTGGATCTGTACGCTTGGCAGCAAAGAAGAGCCAAGAGAGACACGATTCCTTTTAAACAAAGGCACGCGACTGATTTTTAAATGTTATTAGTGTGTACAGTACACACGGCTCAGGCAATTTTGAAATGGTCAGGCCAGGAAGTGGGTGTGGCTGTGAGTTTCACATCTCAGTTCCTCATTGTCCCTGGGGATTGCTCACACATGAAACTAGAGTAGGACCTGCCAATTCCTGCTTAGCATTGAGCACTGTTTGTGGCCTACATTGACGACCACTTTCACTTAAATTATTATTAATTACTAGAGGCCTTACTATAAATATCTACTTACTTCTGAGCGAGCTCGGCTTTCTTCTGCTCCTTCCTCCTGGAGGTCTCTGCAAACTTCTCTTTCCTCTCCCTCTCCTAGCATGTCACACACACACACAGGGTGGAAGGATTCAATAAACATGCATTGAATAAATACTAGTTGTTATTGGTAGAGCCAATGATACTTTAGTAGTGTTCCTTAAAGCTTCTGATTCGTACCAATTAGAACAGTCTTACTGTACTTAGAGGATGCTGTTTGTATGTGCGTCAGTCAGTGATTCTTACAGAATATCAAACTGGGTTGAGGCAGATTTAAGTAAGTACTGTAGTTCTATGGAGACACATACTGGACCAACATCACATTGGGTTGAGGCAGGTTGAAGTAGGTTGACAATAGCTCTATGGAACCAACATCACACTAGTTGAGGCAGGTTGAAGTAGGTTGACAATAGCTCTATTGGGACACACACTGGACCAACATCACACTCGGTTCAGGCAGGTTAAAGTAGGTTGACAATAGCTCCATAGAAGCCGATTAGCTGCCCAGTTCAATGTTCCAGCTATGCAAATATGTGTAGTCAATGAAGAGTATTCTTGCTGTAGTAAGGTCTGTGTTTGTGTTTATTCTCACTCCAGCAGCCCTAGTCTTCCATGCGGTGAGTGTAATTTGTGAACTGCACACCAACCAGCATGATGGTTACAGTGGAGCACACACCAACCACCATGACACAAGTGGAGCACACACCAACCACCATGACACAAGTGTAGCACACACCAACCACCATGACACAAGTGTACCACACACCAACCACCATGACACAAGTGTACCACACACCAACTACCATGACACAAGAGGAGCACACACCAACCACCATGACACAAGTAGAGCACACACCAACTACCATGACACAAGTGTAGCACACACCAACTACCATGACACAAGTGGAGCACACACCAACTACCATGACACAAGTGGAGCACACACCAACCACCATGACACAAGTGGAGCACACACCAACCACCATGACACAAGTGTAGCACACACCAACTACCATGACACAAGTGGAGCACACACCAACTCTACCATGACACAAGAGGAGCACACACCAACTACCATGACACAAGTATAGCACACACCAAGCACCATGACACAAGTGGACCACACACCAACCACCATGACACAAGTGGAGCACACACCAACTACCATGACACAAGTATAGCACACACCAAGCACCATGACACAAGTGGACCACACACCAACCACCATGACACAAGTGGAGCACACACCAACTACCATGACACAAGTGGAGCACACACCAACTACCATGACACAAGAGGAGCACACACCAACTACCATGACACAAGTGGAGCACACACCAACCACCATGACACAAGTGGAGCACACACCAACTACCATGACACAAGTGGAGCACACACCAACTACCATGACACAAGAGGAGCACACACCAACCACCATGACACAAGTGGAGCACACACCAACTACCATGACACAAGAGGAGCACACACCAACCACCATGACACAAGTGTAGCACACACCAACTCTACCATGACACAAGAGGAGCACACACCAACCACCATGACACAAGTGTAGCACACACCAACCACCATGACACAAGTGTAGCACACACCAACCACCATGACACAAGTGTAGCACACACCAACTACCATGACACAAGTGGAGCACACACCAACTACCATGACACAAGTAGAGCACACACCAACTACCATGACACAAGAGGAGCACACACCAACTACCATGACACAAGTGGAGCACACACCAACTACAGTATGTTATCCCTAATAGTCCACCTATGGGCAAAGGGTGGCCATTAGAGAACCTATGCATATAACCCAATGTATTGTACATTGTACTCATAAACAACTAAAAGCCCATTGCATGTCAGAATGTGCCTGTACATCCGTACTAGCCACGGGACGGAGAAAGTCTCGAATAGTGTTGAGTTAAGTTCATTTTTCACTTTTTAAATTTAGATGCAGACATTTGTGATAGGCATGTTTGAACTACCATTTCCATTTAGTCCTGCAGTCGTGCAAGCAAAGTGTCTTCACCATTAGCATGCTTTCTCAATGTTAACTGCATTTATGGCTCTGTTTGCTCGTCTGCTTCAAGATGTGCATGCATGTATCTTCATCCTTGGAACCAGTGCAGTCATCGTCTGAAGCATCATCAGAATGGCTGCAAGTGGAACAACCTTAGGAGGACTGTTGAGTATGGCTCCTCTGTTTCTCATGTTCTAAGAACGTCAACCTCGTCTTGTTTTATGAGATCAATTGTAAACCCTCTAGTGTACCTATGTTAGCAGGGTCCACTTTTAGACTGCAAGTGCAGGGCTTCAAGTTCAGCTCAAGTTTGCCGGCCATTTTGGAGAGTGTCTGTTCATCTCAGATGCACCCTCAAGTAAGGACTCGCTCTGATTTGTAGGATTTAGAGAAGTGTGCTGTTCCTCAACAAAGTGCCCAGTCCTTCAACACCAGGTCCTCTCACGGGTTGATGGTGAGTTCCTTTATGCTGGACGCTGGTAAGCATGATCAAATTGCAGGATATCAGAGAGACAGGGAGTCCCATGCTTCATGTGCCATTGTTGCACCATGGGGCATGATCTAACCCTCGCACACCTACAGGTAGCGAAGCACTCAGCTGGTCATACCTCTCAAGGTTTTCACCAGACAAGGAGAAGCGTGCTCTTGGCATTCCTTTCCGAGTGCAGCAATGTCAACGTGGTCCATAGGGGGTGACCAGCAACGGGTGGACCCTAGGTCATGGCATCTGAAATTGCCAGTAGTCAACACTACTTTCCTAGATTTTCTCTTCCTTATTTCAGGTTTCAGGAAGGAATAAATCTTGGAAACACATTTTGCGAGGTTACTGTAATTCTTTTGGGTAATTTTATGGGAGAGGTGATTTGCATACTTGAAAACAGCGAGGGTTAGTAACCTTGCCAATCACAGCCCAAGGAATATGAGTTACATTAGCGTCATTGGGTCGCACAATCTTTTGCCTCCTGTACCATTGTCCGGCGAGTAGGTCTTCTCTGTCCACTCCTCGCAGTATATGTGCAAGTTGGAAGCAGAGACCTAGCCGTAGATATATTCATGGTCACTGTCGTGAACCTCTTCAAACTTCTCACTAATTTTCTCAAGATCTACATCACTAGCCTATCCATGGAGACGTACGCTTTTGCCAACGCCATACGCTTCCTGACGTTATCTCACCAACCTGCTGGTGCTTTGAAGTTGATTTCAGCAAGAGACTTGGCCACTCCTTCAGCATATATTCCGAGTGAAACATGGAGAGGCGCTTAGGTCTGTTTCGAAGCAGTGTTACAAAGGCAACAACTTTCTCTTCAATAGCACCATACATGGTGGCACAACTACGCTCGAGATCACCTGGTTAGGTGAAGTTGCTGTCTCACAGCCTCAGCATCCCAATCTAGAGGTGGTATTGGGAGGAAGAAACACTAGCTTAACAATTGATCTGATAACATCTGAGTGTCTGATAACATCTGAGCGTGCAGTCCAAGTGTCTATAAAGAGTAAGATCGATCCACTCTCCATTATATTTTAAGCTTGTCTAGCCAATTCTCAAACAGGTCACTTGTCACCCATGTTCTTCTGTTTGAAGCATTAGGTACCTGGAAGACGGAGATGACTAGAAACTTCTAGAATCAATGAGGGTTTGCACTAAGTCCTATCACCAGTGGCATAAGTTGATCTCTAATGGCATAACTGAAAACAGTGATTCATTTCTTTCACCCTCTAACTTCATCCCCTTATCTTGTAGGCAGAGCTCTAAAAGGCTAGTTTTGCCAGAGTTAAAAATATCCTTGGAGGCATATCCTTCACATAGTGTCTTCAACCTTGCACTTCAATCACTCACCACAGTTGGATTGGCATCTGCTGCTTTTCCTGATAAATGTGCGTACATGCATATTTGACACTTCTGCCACTTTAGTAGCCATCATTAGAGCCAATTAAACCATCAAAACACATGCCTGCTGCATACATAGTGGCACGCTCTTGGATAGGCATCCACTTACTGGGATATTTTTAGTTCTAGTACATCATTTCCACACAATTCATCTACTAACTTTGACATACTTTTTCCCTTCATGTTTTCCAGCTTCCCATTTTTTCTTAATGTCCCTCCTGTCCTTAACAATGTTCTACATTTGAGTCTTGTTGACACCAAGCTCTTCTGCTACAGTAAGACAGGATCTACCACTAACAAGCTTGGGTAAAACAGCTATTCAAAGTCATTCCATGCATGTCTACATGTGTTCAGCGTTTCCAGCTACAATCATGCATTAGCTACACGAGTGTGTACCTCTGTGCTGGCAGCCTGTGCAATTTAGTTAGTGGTTTACACTTGAGTGGTTTAAAATTGTATAATTTTGGTGGACTGGGGCTCACAAAAGAGGTCTTCCACTAGGTGAGATATTTTGGTGCATGCAAAGTGTTGTCTCTTAGTCTTCCATGGGAGGGTGTGTGCCAAAAGAGGAGGTCTTCCATGGGAGGGGTCTGCCATGGGAGGGGTCTGCCAAAAGAGGTCTTCCATGGGAGGGGTCTGCCAAAAGAGGAGGTCTTCCATGGAAGGGTGTGTGCCAAAAGAGGTGGTCTTCCATGGGAGAGGTCTGCCATGGGAAAGGTCTGCCATGGGAGGGGTCTGCCAAAAAAAAAAGAGATCTTCCATGGGAGGGGTCTGCCGGGGTCTGCTAAAAGAGGTCTTCCATGGGAGTGGTGTGCCAAAAGAGGTGGTCTTCCATGGGAGGGGTCTGCCAAAAGAGGTCTTCCATGGGAGGGGTCTGCCAAAAGAGGTCTTCCATGGGAGGGGTCTGCCAAAAGAGGTCTCCCATGGGAGGGGTCTGCCAAAAGAGGTCTTCCATGGGAGGGGTCTGGTCTTCCATGGGAGGGGTCTGCCAAAAGAGGTCTTCCATGGGAGGGGTCTGCCAAAAGAGGTCTTCCATGGGAGAGGTCTGCAATGGGTGGGGTCTGCCAAAAGAGATTCCATGGGAGGGGTCTGCCAAAAGAGGTCTTCCATGGGAGGGTGTGTGCCAAAAGAGGAGGTCTTCCATGGGAGAGGTCTGCAATGGGAGGGGTCTGCCAAAAGAGGTCTTCCATGGGAGGGGTCTGCCAAAAGAGGAGGTCTTCCATGGGAGGGGTCTGCCAAAAGAGGTCTTCCATGGGAGGGGTCTGCCAAAAGAGGTCTTCCATGGGAGGGGTCTGCCAAAAGAGGTCTTCCATGGGAGGGGTCTGCCAAAAGAGGAGGTCTTCTATGGGAGGGGGTCTGCCAAATGAGGAGGTCTTCCATGGGAGGGGTCTGCCAAAAGAGGTCTTCCATGGGAGGGGTCTGCCAAAAGAGGTCTTCCATGGGAGGGGTCTGCCAAAAGAGGTCTTCTATGGGAGGGGTCTGCCAAAAGAGGAGGTCTTCCATGGGAGAGGTCTGCCAAAAGAGGTCTTCCATGGGAGGGATCTGCCAAAAGAGGTCTTCCATGGGAGGGGTCCGCTAAAAGAGGTCTGCCATGGGAGGGGTCTGCCAAAAGAGGTCTTCCATGGGAGGGGTCTGCCAAAAGAGGTCTTCCATGGGAGGGGTCTGCCAGGGTCTGCTAAAAGAGGTCTTCCATGGGAGGGGTCTGCCGGGGTCTGCTAAAAGAGGTCTTCTATGGGAGGGGTCTGCCAAAAGAGGAGGTCTTCCATGGGAGGGGTCTGCCAAAAGAGGTCTTCCATGGGAGGGGTCTGCCAAAAGAGGTCTTCCATGGGAGGGGTCTGCCAAAAGAGGTCTTCCATGGGAGGGATCTGCCAAAAGAGGTCTTCTATGGGAGGGGTTCTGCCAAAAGAGGTCTTCTATGGGAGGGGTTCTGCCAAAAGAGGTCTTCCATGGGAGGGATCTGCCAAAAGAGGTCTTCCATGGGAGGGGTCTGCCAAAAGAGGTCTTCTATGGGAGGGGTTCTGCCAAAAGAGGTCTTCCATTGGAGGGGTCTGCCAAAAGAGGTCTTCCATGGGAGGGATCTGCCAAAAGAGGTCTTCCATGGGAGGGTCTGCCAAAAGAGGTCTTCCATGGGAGGGGTCTGCCAAAAGAGGAGGTCTTCCATGGGAGAGGTCTGCCAAAAGAGGTCTTCCATGGGAGGGATCTGCCAAAAGAGGTCTTCCATGGGAGGGGTCCGCTAAAAGAGGTCTGCCATGGGAGGGGTCTGCCAAAAGAGGTCTTCCATGGGAGGGGTCTGCCAAAAGAGGAGGTCTTCCATGGGAGGGGTTCTGCCAAAAGAGGTCTTCCATTGGAGGGGTCTGCCAAAAGAGGTCTTCCATGGGAGGGATCTGCCAAAAGAGGTCTTCCATGGGAGGGTCTGCCAAAAGAGGTCTTCCATGGGAGGGGTCTGCCAAAAGAGGAGGTCTTCCATGGGAGAGGTCTGCCAAAAGAGGTCTTCCATGGGAGGGGTCCGCTAAAAGAGGTCTGCCATGGGAGGGGTCTGCCAAAAGAGGTCTTCCATGGGAGGGGTCTGCCAAAAGAGGTCTTCCATGGGAGGGGTCTGCCGGGGTCTGCTAAAAGAGGTCTTCTATGGGAGGGGGTCTGCCAAAAGAGGTCTTCCATGGGAGGGGTCTGCCGGGGTCTGCCAAAAGAGGTCTTCTATGGGAGGGGTCTGCCAAAAGAGGGACTACTCTAACATGAAGTTTCCTAATGTGGAGCAAGAACTCTGTAAGGACAATTTGCTTTGAGTTCAGGTCCATTTTCTCAGCTTTCAAGTCTAGGCATCTGTGGGTGTGACACACCTCTGCGTGCATCATTTGAAGTACTTTCTTAACCATTTCAATATCTTCAGCAAGGCAAGACTATGCACATGAAACTACGCCAACCAAGTCTCTCTGAAGTGCTTCCATGCTTATACATCCACACTTATACAAGTGTGGATGTGTTGCATTTTCATTATTAAATTTGCCCCGATGAAGACTGAAGCATCTCGGTTGAATCGTTGGCGTTACAAACGTAAAGCTGATTAAGGTGTCAGCTGAAAATAATCACACAACCTTCCGTCATGTTCAAGCTAGTGAAGGCTCCCACTCGAGGAAGTTGTACTTCAGAATCTGAATCTGAGGAAGTTGTACTTCAGAATCTGAATCATCAACTGGACCTGATGAGTCTTCCGGCAGTGCATGCACAACTGCCATGGCAGAATTGTAGGATCAGCCGACGTGCAGATGGTTATGGATATCAGGTCGACTATTAGGGACTATAAGGGAGGTGTACTATCAGGGTGGATATACTTGTGTACAGGACCTATTGTGAATGAATAGGCAAAGTGGGTCAGGGTGGGTGGATTAGAGAGAACAGGCTGTATCACCACGATAGTACAGCTAGGACTACACACAAACTAGCATGACATACAGATAGGACAACTAGCATGACACACAGGTAGGACTAACTAGCATGACACACAGGTAGGACTAACTAGCATGACACACGGGTAGGACTAACTAGCATGACATACAGGTAGGACTAACTAGCATGACACACAGGTAGGACTAACTAGCATGACACACAGGTAGGACTAACTAGCATGACATACAGGTAGGACTAACTAGCATGACACACAAGTAGGACTAACTAGCATGACACACAGGTAGGACTAACTACTGTTACTAGCATGACATACAGGTAGGACTAACTAAGCATGACACACAGGTAGGACTAACTAGCATGACACACAGGTAGGACTAACTAGCATGACACACAGGTAGGACTAACTAGCATGACATACAGGTAGGACTAACTAGCATGACACACAGGTAGGACTAACTAGCATGACACACAGGTAGGACTAACTAGCATGACATACAGGTAGGACTAACTAGCATGACATACAGGTAGGACTAACTAGCATGAAATACAGGTATGACTAACTAGCATGACATACAGGTAGGACTAACTAAGCATGACATACAGGTAGGACTAACTAGCATGACACACAGGTAGGACTAACTAGCATGACACACAGGTAGGACTAACTAAGCATGACATACAGGTAGGACTACACACCAACTATGTAGCATGACAGTACAGGTAGGACTACACACCAACTAGCATGACAGTACAAACTAGCATGACAGTACAAACTAGCATGACAGTACAGGAAGGACTGCACACCAACTATGTAGCATGACAGTACAGGTAGGACTACACACCAACTAGTATGACAGTACAAACTAGCATGACAGTACAAACTAGCATGACAGTACAGGAAGGACTGCACACCAACTATGTAGCATGACAGTACAGGTAGGACTACACACCAACTATGTAGCATGACAGTACAGGTAGGACTAACTAGCATGACACACAGGTAGGACTAACTAGCATGACACACAGGTAGGACTAACTAAGCATGACATACAGGTAGGACTACACACCAACTATGTAGCATGACAGTACAGGTAGGACTACACACCAACTAGCATGACAGTACAAACTAGCATGACAGTACAAACTAGCATGACAGTACAGGAAGGACTGCACACCAACTATGTAGCATGACAGTACAGGTAGGACTACACACCAACTAGTATGACAGTACAAACTAGCATGACAGTACAAACTAGCATGACAGTACAGGAAGGACTGCACACCAACTATGTAGCATGACAGTACAGGTAGGACTACACACCAACTATGTAGCATGACAGTACAGGTAGGACTACACACCAACTAGTATGACAGTACAAACTAGCATGACAGTACAGGAAGGACTGCACACCAACTATGTAGCATGACAGTACAGATATGACTACATACTAACTACCACAACAGTACCAGTGGAGCACACACCAACTAGCATGACAGTACTGGCACAAGCACGGCTAGGCTTCAAGAGAAATCTCTGAACCATTTTTAATATCACATTAGAGTAGATATATAGTAAGCAGTGAAGTGTGTAGAGGCTATTAGAGGAGGGATAGGGCTATACCAACCCACCCTTAATTAAAACTCTGACTAATGAAATATGATAACCTTATGGAATACATAGAGTTTGCAACTACTGGGAGCATGGAAACCTTCACTACAATCAGTACCACAACTCATAAGCCTTTAACACTGCCATATTATGCATGTATGTTTGCAACAGAAAAAAAGTGAACTTGATTCTATTAGAGCCTTCATCACCACACATACTTATCTTGTGGCAGAATATTATGAAAATGCACATTAAAAGTCAGACAACAGCATCACCTTCCACTGCATATCACTCTAAAAAAAAGTACTCGAAAGTCGAAGCCTTGGACACCTCGAGAACAAGGCCAACACAACCTCATGTCAAAACACAAGAATGCTACAGGAATTAATGCAACAAGAAAAAGTGTAACCAGATCCATTAAGCACAGACATTGGAACACGTATCTGACTTGAGTTCTGTCTCTCCAAAGAGCTATTAAAAGCCCCATCAAGCATATATTAGCCTCTCAATCACTTTAGAGCGCAGAGCTGGAAAGTGATTAGATACAGCTATTCGTACAAGGCAACAGCATCGTGAAAGCTTAACTCTGCTCAATTAGTGGCAGCGAGACAAGTTTATAAAACCACGGAAGAGCGAGCGACAGACAGAAGGGAACCAGAGCTGCGAAGAGTTCGGCCAACACAAGGTCTGTTTAGAATTACTGTAGAGTAGAGAGAGACGGAGTCAGAGAGAGAGGGAGAGCTGCAAGCAGTTTGGTTGTAGCTAGCACTAGTTCGTTTGGTACATGACAATACAAGAGCTGACAACAAGGAGAATCAAAGACAGTACCAGCTCAAGAGAATTTGTTTGCCGTAACCCGGTACATCACAGGGGAAGCATTTATGACTCTCAGCAGGTACTGCATCAAACCCTCCACAAGTCGAAGAGCTCTAGGGTGAAGTGAAGTAACCCTCAAAACTGGTGTGCACAGTATCCACCTACCAGAGGAGAGAATACAACCCTGTCCCGACAAATTCCAAAGCCCACACAGAAGAAGTCCCCGAGAGAGATTATTCACCACCACTGGGTGCAAAGTGGGGGGGAAATAAGTGCAAAGAAGTGTGAAGAGGAGCTGTAAAAGCACCGCCTCGGCTGCACTAGGATCAATACACAAAAGATAAACACAAATTTATTTTCCTTTCTTTCCATCCATCCTTCACAATGTGTAATACTTCCAGCCTGGAGTTGAATGAAATAACAATCCTGGCGGCACTGCGAGGAGCTTCGGCAATGCTCTGCGCTGTCATCAATGCCGTCCTCCTCATGTCCATCGTCTTCAGGTCAGACAGAACCAAGTCCGTCCACCGCCTGCTCATCTACATCAGTGGGTCCAGCCTTCTGGCTCTTGTGGCGGACATCCTCCAAGTGGAGTCCATTGGCTGCGACTACACCTGGCACGGAATCGTGTGTGAGGTCATTGGCTTCTTCCAGCAGCTGACGGTCTGGGTGCTCATGCTGAACGTCCTTTGGCTCATTGGCCTTATAGGTTTTCATTACTGGTGTCCTAATCACAGGAGTTTCCTCACACCCCCAAAGGACATGTTCATATGGGTGGGGATCGTCTTTGTGAGCCTGATACCGTCCATGGTGCCCATAGGAACGGATGCGTACGGGATGAACGGTGCCTGGTGCTGGATGAAATCCTCGCGAGTAGCAGAGCAGTGGGTTCTCTGGTACGGCTGGATGTTCACCTGCACCCTGGCAATGGTGGCGCTGCTGAGCCTGGCCCTGTGGTACTCGGAGAGACGCATACTGCTGTACTACGAGTCCAGCCGCGGCATCAACGACAGCAAGCAACAAATGTGCAAAGAAGAGGCCAAAAAAATCAAGACGCTCATCCTGTGCATAGTGACCTACCTGATAGCAGCAGGCACGATGGTGGTCATTTACCACATCACAACAATTAACACTTCAATGCCGGTACTGGTCATGATCGGCATCATGGAGCCAATCGGCATCTTGGCTGTTCCACTCATCTTCGTGACGCAGCTGCACAGTGCCAAGAAGAATCCGAACCTCGCAAACAGAGAGAAAAAATGCAAACGCCCTCCGCATCAGAAAGGAGAGAAGGAGAGATCGGTCAGAAACATCAATGGCAGCTACTGCACGAGCAGTTACCGTAAGATAGGAAACACTGCCGGAAATCAGGGCTCGGGAGAAGAGGAGGATTTCTCGGGATGTGTCACAGGAAGCTTACTGATTACAGACGTAGAGAAGAGTGAACTCAGTAACACAATATGACAATGGTAATGATATACATACATTTAATCAGGGTCATTTCTATATAAACTGTTCTGCCTCTATATATATATATACCTATCTGCACAAGTGGAACAGTGCATTACCATTGATCAGTGATGCTGTGGATAAACCCACAACAACTATAGCATCACCTAATACTGGGCTATTGCTATGGAGCTAGAGCATCCAATAGGTGGGAGGCTAGGGCTATGGGACTAGGCGCAGCATCCAATAGGTGGGAGGCTAGGGCCAGTGCAACATTCGATAGGTGGAAGGCTAGGGCTATGGGACTAGGTGCAGCATCCAATAGGTGGGAGGCTAGGGCCAGTGCAACATTCGATAGGTGGAAGGCTAGGGCTATGGGACTAGGCGCAGCATCCAATAGGTGGGAGGCTAGGGCCAGTGCAACATTCGATAGGTGGAAGGCTAGGGCTATGGGACTAGGTGCAGCATCCAATAGGTGGGAGGCTAGGGCTATGGGACTAGGTGCAGCATCCAATAGGTGGAAGGCTAGGGCTATGGGACTAGGTGCAGCATTCAATAGGTGGAAGGCTAGGAGCATCCAATAGGTGGGGGGCTAGGGCTATGGGACTAGGTGCAGCATCCAATAGGTGGGAGGCTAGGGCTATGGGACTAGGTGCAGCATCCAATAGGTGGAAGGCTAGGGCTATGGGACTAGGTGCAGCATCCAATAGGTGGGGGGCTAGGGCTATGGGACTATGTGCAGCATCCAATAGGTGGAAGGCTAGGAGCATCCAATAGGTGGGGGGCTAGGGCTATGGGACTAGGTGCAGCATCCAATAGGTGGAAGGCTAGGAGCATCCAATAGGTGGGGGGCTAGGGCTATGGGACTAGGTGCAGCATTCAATAGGTGGGAGGCTAGGGCCAGTGCAACATTCGATAGGTGGGAGGCTAGGGCTATGGAGCTAGGTGCAGCATCCAATAGGTGGGAGGCTAGGGCTATGGGACTAGGTGCAGCATCCAATAGGTGGGAGGCTAGGGCCAGTGCAACATTCGATAGGTGGGAGGCTAGGGCTATGGAGCTAGGTGCAGCATCCAATAGGTGGGAGGCTAGGGCTATGGGACTAGGCGCAGCATCCAATAGGTGGGAGGCTAGGGTCAGTGCAACATTCAATAGGTGGGAGGCTAGGGCTATGGGACTAGGTGGAGTATCCAATAGGTGGGAGGCTAGGGCTATGGGACTAGGCGCAGCATCCAATAGGTGGGAGGCTAGGGCTATGGGACTAGGTGCAGCATCCAATAGGTGGGAGGCTAGGGCCAGTAACATTCAATAGGTGGGAGGCTAGGGCCAGTAACATTCAATAGGTCGGAGGCCAGGGCTATGGGACTAGGTGCAGCATCCAATATAGGTGGGAGGCTAGGGCTATGGGACTAATGCATTACAATAGTGAGGAGAGAGGCTGGGGTTATAGGGTTAAAATGAGTATTACAACAGGTGGGGGGCTAGGTCCATAGGGCTGGGCATTCAATAGGTAGGGAATTTTAGATCAAGAGACATCCCTGGGACCACCTTGTGCATTACCTACTTTCAGATATGATGCAAGTTTAATTAAATCCGTACTAATGTTGAGCTACACGCAGCAGGTGTCCAATCCCATCCTAAACACACTCAGAAACAGCCAACAAGAGTGTGTAGCCACAGTGGTGGTTGTCACCATACATATCAGTAACCTGTCTGGCCACGATATTCCATGGCTTCTCACTACACACTGCAAACATTCTTAATTAAAAATTGGAGCCAATATACACCACACAACCACTCAGCAGGAAGTAGAATGAAGCCTTCCCAAATCAGGTGCTCTTTAAATAGACAGCTATTTGTGAAGCAACAACACCTTAAACAGGTAAGAGCTTTTCAAACAGGACGGCTGTAGCAGGGCTGTGCCGCACCTGATACAAGCAGAGGTGGTCTTTAAATGGAAAAGCTGTGTCTATGCTGTGAATCAACATCACCAAATACAGGTCGGATACTAGCTGGAGAATCGTAAGCTTTTGTATTTAGCTCAGCTCAAGTTGTACTACAACAGGCTATGTATACAACCAGAGTGGCCAGTGTATTGTGTCATGGCTGCTAGCTACACTGAAGAAGAGTGGAGCTATGAAGAGTCAGACTCTGGCAATGACAACCCTGCACAAAGTGCCTGTGAGCTCTACCAAAGCACAACCTACGTGGGAATTGCCATGCTATCGGCTTCAATGGGAGTTCTCTCCACACTAGCTGCAGTGGCTGTCATTTTGGTCATCGTCATCTTCAAGAAGTACAATTTCTTCATCCAGAGGCTAATCTTGTACCTGAGCATCGCTGGAGCAATGTTCTCGGCTTCCATCATCCTCCGGTTCAGCAAGGCCGCTGGAGACCAACACGACCAGACCATCAGGAACTTGTGCGTGGCATCGGCTTTCCTTAACCAGACCACACAGTGGTCGCTGTCCATCGCCTATTTTTGCCTGACATTCAACATGCTGTTTACACTCGTGTTGAACACCACCACACAGGCCATGGAGATTGGCTACTTCCTTGCTATATTTTTGTTTCCTCTCACATTCAACTGGATCCCATTCCTAGAAAACTCGTACGGAGAAGCAGGGCCATGGTGTTGGATAAGGAGCAATGATTATCACCCGCATCACACCAACGCGACCGACCTGACGGTTGCAAACTGTAGCAAGCATCAGCTCGGTGTGTGTTTGAGGTACGCTTTGATGTTCGTCCCACACAGTGTGTTTTTGTGCGTGATGGTGGTCACCTACATCACGATCGTGGCCAAGTCCATGAGCAACGCCAGACGCTGGAAAGGTCTCTACAGCAGCGAAGCAATCCAGCAGAGAGAGAGGGTGAAAGAGCTGGTCAGGCCACTCATCTTTTATCCGCTGGTGTACTTCATTTTTAACCTCTTTCCTCTCATCAACAGAGCATATGAAACTGTTAATGGACCAAACCGAGTCCTGTGGATCCTCCACGCTCTGTTCTCCCCATTGCAGGGAGGATTCATCGCCCTTTTCTACGTGCTGGACAGAGATACACGGCGCAGGTTAAATCCGAGAGAGCTTCTTGCCTACCTGCTGCATAGAAAGACGCCCATACATGACTATCCAGTCAAAGATGAGATCACGGACAGTTACAAAAAACGTTTGTCAAATGAGTCGAGTAAAGAGATCAGAGTGGAGTTTCCCAGAGAAACAAAATACGGTAGTCTCACGGTGAGCGGCAAGACGCTGAAAGAAAATTTAGAAAATGGAATTTAGGATGTGTGTTATTAGAGGTACACATGCTTATTATTCTGATTGGTAAGTGTGGCATTTGGTGTATACACTCCATCCAACTTTGTGTACATTTTATATTCCTGATGATAGGGGCATGGACATAATTATTGTGAAAGCTCCTGAAGCTCCAATCAGGCTAATTATGCGTCAAAATTTCTTTCTTTCTGAGCTCAATTTCTAATAGCACGTCTTGTGTGATGCCTATAATTTGTATTTTTGCATTTCATTAGTATATCTTGCCTTTCCGTTCTAGCCTGAAACACACGGCTGTTGCTGCACGAGCTTCGAGCCTTTACTCCGAGGTGAGAATCAGTGAAGTAGCTACAACGGCTTCAAGCACACGACAATCCTCACAACAGTTATAGTGTAGCTCACTCGACTCTAGCTAGGTTCTGTACTGCAACACTTTGTACCACTCTTGCTCGCTTCATCAACAGAAAAGTTGAAGCTCAACTCAGCTACCCCCAGAGACCTCTCTCTGGGCAAGACCATGAAGTTGTTCTTTCGATTTACCTAATCACTAGTGACATAACATATTATTCTAAATATGGACAACATATTATTCTAAATATGGGTCACTTTCTATTGCCGCATCGTGTTCGCAGTGGAACAATCTTCTATTTATGGGGTAAAGCATATTGAGAATTGTTTTTTCCACGACAAACAATTAGAGTTTTACGGTAATGCCAGGAGTAATGTAGTGGGGATGGCAAAAATATTGCACGAGGTGAAAATTGGTGTCCCCTCAACGAGTAGCATTTATACCAACCTTCACTACAAACCATGCTATCACATGTTAATACCCAATACCCTTCAGTGTGTGTGTGTGTGTGTATGTTAATGAGTCTACAACCTGGCTCGTTCTTTTTCCCCATGGAGCAGACACACAAAGTATAGAGGACGATGATGAATTTATCGCTGCATTTTAATTAATGCTTACTGTGTATACAATGACTGAAATTACGTGTCGGTGGCATGCGTGTGGTTTGGTATAAATTCCAAAAACTTGCACGTTAGGGACATCTTGCAACACTGGCAATAAATATGTTTGCCCAGCGCTGAGTACACGACTGATCTGTATCAGTTTCAGAATACTTTCTCAGTCTGTTAGCTCTTGTGACAACCAGAAGCCATTTTGTCATTAGAAAAACCTGCTTTCTATAACTTAAATGTGTGAAGGAAGGGGAAAAAACTTGAGGCAGTTCTCACCTTTAGCAATATGTATATATATCCAATTTTTTTTGCTACATTTAGCGAGCAACTATACTTCAGAATCAGTTTCTGTATTTCGGGGGGGGGGGGTGTAATTTCACTCTGTTGGCTAAAAAAAAAACTTTGAAATATCATACCAATAGCCAGCAGCCTCTATAGCCTTGTACTGTGGGAAGTAATTTAGGAATAGTATTAAGTTAAGGGAGGCTTTTACCATTTTTTTAATGATTAATTTTTTTAATTTTTATTGCTCTATTCTATACCTTGATGCATGTAGTTGTTATGTTTCAAGTTTCAGAGTATTTCAATGCTCCATTATGAAGTTATGCACCTTTTTGTGCATTCTATTTCACATTATCAAGCTATATACAAAATACCATTTGAATCTTGAAGACGGCGCTCCTGCCAAAGGTAAGCGTATCTCCCTAACCGTTCATGATAGAAGTCTGGAAAAGGACTCTAAATGAAGCTCTCAGTAAGCTTCCAATTACCATAGTTACCACGCAGCCCTGTGCTGTCATCACATGATCTGCGCATCCTGTCAGGCAACCGTCATCATTTCGATTTTTACCAAAAAAATACCCCCCAAAAACACACCCACTTTTCATGGCTTCTCCTGAAAATCACTGTTTCCGAATCTGGAAATATTCTAACTTGCTCATTTTTTAATGTATACAAGATTTTAATATATCATTTGAAAGCCCTTTCCCTGCTCTAAAAAGTGAATGATTAAAACATGTTTAAGTCCATCCATGGTGAAGGTATGCATATGGATATACATACCATGTTTAGAACTTCAGGTTGACCTCTCTTAAAATTCAGTTGTTGTGCTAATGATATTTTTAGCCATTCACTTTTCACTTCTATGATCACTCTAAGCACTTCCTAAGTGGGAAGTGGTTAGGACTAAGTGGCCATGAGTTAGAATATTTGCCCCTGATACTGAGGTGGGATCCATAACTTCACCTAGGTAGTAGATATGCAAAATCTGAGCATATCAAAAGAAAGCACATTCAATACACTGCATCTTGATAAAATTTCACCTGCATTGAGAAAAGAAAAAAAAAGTTATGACAAGTTGTGTCGACCACCCCAGAAATGGTAAAAGCCTCCCTTAAGTGTTGCACTCCATCCTGTTAAATGTTAGACGATAAAGTTATTTTTCAAGAGAAGTTCCCCCGAGCCTCAGGAAAACTAACTTTACCTGAAAGGAGTTTTACCTGGAAAAAGTCTACAACTTCCCCACAACCACTAAGTGCAAGCCATACAGAGTCGTGCCCAAATAAAGAGCACTGTACTACACTGCATGACCATATATCAGGCAATTCTCCCAGCTAGCTAGTAGTATTTTTCTCTCAGTCAGTTTACGCAAGATGTCAGGATGGCAAGAAGTAGGCGCTACTATTACCAATGCCAGCTGTTCTCCGTATGACAGCACCAGCTATGTAGTTGTTGCAGCTGTAAGTGCAGGAGTATCTGTCCTTTCTCTCCTACTGCTGTCCGGAGTCATCTTCATCTTGATCGTCTTCAAAAAATGGAGGTTCTTTAGCCAGAGGCTGATTTTGTACCTGGCCATCTCTTCTATCCTGGTCAATATATCCATCATCCTTCATAGGGTTGACTATGACAACCAGACAACAGATTTCTACGCAAGATTCTGCGAGTTTGGAGGCTTTTTGGACGAGGTATCAAGACTGATGCTGCTGATGTCCATGTGGTCCATCACCATCTACATCTCCTTCAATATCTTCTTCAACAAAAACACAGAAAAGTTAGAGTTTCTCTACATCGCCTCCATCTTTGTCTTCCCCCTGACGTTGGCATGGATCCCGTTCATCTGGAGGTCATACGGCCGGGTAGGGGCCTGGTGCTGGATACGGACAGTAGAACGAGGAACATGCGAACCGTACTTCAGAGGACAGGTCCTGCAATACGTGCTATGGTTTGGACCCCTCTACGTCTCTATGCTCTTCCTCATCATTCTCTACGCCTTGCTTCTGATTCGCCTCTACTGCAAGCAGAACAAATGGACACAAGACCCGGACACCAACAAAACACTGGAGAGGAAAAAAATGAGTCAGCAGGGAATCAAACCTCTTATAATCTACCCACTATTATACTTCTTGTTGAACATATTCCCCTTCATCAACAGGACGTACAACTTGGTGAAAAACGACAACCCCAGCCTATTTCTCTGGTACTTGGATGCTCTGGCCCACCCGGCAATAGGCACTCTGATAACCTTCGCTTACTGCATGGATCCAGAGACTAGGAAGCGGTTGAACTTGAACCACATCAGAGGAGCGACCATGGAGTGGATCCGGAGAGACGACAGAGTAACGAGCTATAGCATCGAAGGCAATCTAGACGGTGATTTGCACAGAACAGACAGTTACATGGGCAACGGTCATCACCAACTGCCCTACAGGAAGTGCTTGGACCTGAACCAGGAAACAGGACCAGGGTCCTTCAGTGCCTAGAATCATCCATTCAAGACTCGGCCCACGTGTTTGGTCGGCTTTCTAAACACGCTGGGGATTCATCACTTTGTTGTTGTGTTGTTGTTGTTGTTGTTTTTATCACCTATTGTATACACAATGATGGATGATCTCATTAATGCATTAGGGCACAATCTATCGAGAACACACACACACACCATCACATGAAATAGCTCAACTACTGATAAAATTGTAAGAAAATAGATTGGAACATAGACCAGTGAGGACATTTTATACACAAACAAAAAAACACTTTAACAGCAACAAGGAAGAGATGAAAGCTCTTGAATAGCCAGCCACCTCTAGACAGAAGAAAACACAAAGAGAGAGCAGGAAATATCTGAACTCTCAACTTCAACACAGGCAAAGACAAAATGGACATACCAGGAGGAAGCAAGAAAGCCCCAAGTACAGTACCTAGCTATCGTGATACATTCATTAGACCAAGACAAAGTTGACCGGTTCCATCTGAACTTCAATGTATTCCTCCTCGATGTGCATGAAGGCAATTCATCGTAGTCAACTACTCATGAAAAGAAAAGTAGAGGGAGCCACAACTTAGGTTACTAAACATGATTTGGAGAGTTGAAAGGACTCGTCAATGTCCTTCCTATAATTAGAGAAAAGTAAGTTGATTTGGAGGGTTGAAAGGACTCATGAATGTCCTTCCTATAAATAGAGAAAAGTAAGTTGATTTGGAAGGTTGAAAGGACTCATGAATGTCCAGCTTATTGTGACCGCAGTGAAATATTATGAAGATATATTCAGTGTTTTTTTCTATTTTATTGGCAGTGATATAAGACTACTTGGAGATAATAATTAACATTGTACATGGCATCATGACTTTGCCCGGCAGACAAGTGTGGGAAAACTATCACTAGCAGCACACTCAGTAGCCAGCCACTACTCACCTGTGGTTAAGCCCACCCTCACTAGAGAATAACTCCTAAGACCATAATTGGAACCAAGCAGAAGCTTCACCAACAGCCATGACCAAAGTTTGCTGATCTAATCACTATGACAATGAAGTCATCTTTATCTAGCCAACACAGGCTAGAAAGACGTTCCTTCCTTAGCGTCGTATGGGGAAAGGGGGGATCTGCAAAGCTGTGACCTGATGCGCCTATTTTGCAGTGACAGGCTTGAGGTGGCCTTAGGGATTCAAGCCATGGAACAGGTCGTCTAGGTCTAGTCACAAAGTCAACATAAAGCCTTACTGATGTGCCGAAACCTGCCACACAAACTGATGCGAAGCCTTTCCACTGGTGTCACCTGATGGACGAAGGATTCCGCTTGCACATTATGTGGCTTCATCCTGATCAGCTGCTTACAATAATGATGATGATGCGAGTGCATGTTGATGGGCACCCACCAACTAGTAGTGGTGAGGACCAATGTTTCAGAGGTCCATAGTGATATTTTTGTGCTAAACAGGGTCCTTATAGCATCAGCCATCAAGAAAAATGCTTGCTTAATAATACCTGTGTGCTGTTGTGATGAATTTCTTGCAGGTAAGGGTTGCCAGGCGTATGCACTGGACTTGCTCGAGGAGGTCGTGGATGGTCAAACTGTTGCAACTCAGAGCCTGGAAAGTGCCATACGTGAACATCCCATCCCAGCTATGAATTAATCCAGTCACAAGAACACTGACTTTAGAGATGCATATGCTCAGCACTTCAACATGAACAAAAATGTTTAATTAAAAAAATTTAAACAAACAACTGCATAGGTATCCGTATATTGGATGGACAATTTAAAAACGAAAGGAACGAATTTGTAGCCATGAAGACCACAACCAGTTATACGACCTTTATCTATATACCATTTTATAATATTATTGAATTGAATTGGTGAAGACTGGTTGTGTTTTACATGGGTTCTTTCCCGTTTCCTTTTTGGAGCTAATAGTAGCCAAAATCACCATTTAGACAGCTAGCAGCTGCCAATATGAGTCCCGAGATATATATATTTGGGGGGGGAGGGGAGGTTGTCTACCAGACATATGTAGGTTAAAAAAAAATTTTTTTTAAATATATATTCCTATTGTTTAACCCTTTCACTGTGCATACCCGGTAGTACTGGGTATGTGAAAATAATCCTTTTTTTTTTTTTATGTGCCTGTACTGCACGTGCCATCTATCGTTTTTTCTATGAACTAGAGGTGATTTCCACGTGGAAAGTCGTGTTTCCCAGCGGTAGGCAGAAAAATGGCGGGAGCACATCCTCACAGCAGGCAATACACTGTCAACGAAGTTGTGGACCAGATCTTTGCTGACACGGACAGCGAGGACAACTTTGATTTGGACGATACAGGTAATTCGTTTCCAACAGTTGACTATGATAATGCCGACAGTGATTGGGAGTATTCCATGGACAAGGACGATGATTTGCTCGACTTGGGGGGCCCTGTACAGGGCCAAGGTGACAATGCTATGTCTGTAGATTCTGGCGATGAATCTGACGATGATGCGGGTGATTTGCCAAGGCGCCCTAGACGAAGGCAGTCCCCTAGTCCTGATCGTATGTCACTTGATGAGAAAGCTGTTCTTACTGATTATAGTCAGCTATCAGGTAATGAAAGTGATGCAGAAGACGAGCATTGCCAAGTTTGGCTGTTTCTTTTCTTTATTATAAAGGTAGTACGCTTCAGAAAGAAGAACAATGTCATCATTATGCTACAACAAAGGTTTTTCTCCTAAAATGGTGAAAAATTGATTGCGTTTTCCAACGAAACGACATCAATGTGACCAAAATATATGGCTGCTAAGGGTTACATTACCAGATAAATGTTCAAAACACATTTGAATATATGCATCTGAACTTCAAATACCTGCATTCTATCATCCCAGAGGGATGTATGGAGTATAAATGACTAATTGTTGGGGGAAACACATGTTAAAGTGATTTTTTTAGGACAAACGTTGATTTTTGTCTGTTTTTGAATAAAATGTTGTTGTTTTTACTCAATTTGTGTATCTTCATCATTATCCAGTGAAAAAAACAGCATCCCATAAGAATTTCTTGGAGAAAAAGTAGTTTTTATCACAGATTTGATGAAAAAAGGGAAATCCAATGTCATTATGGTTCAAGGTCACTGGAAACCAATGAAGAACAACTTGTGCATCCCAAAAGGCCATGCTCTCATGCAACAGTATTATGTGAAGGTCGAGTTACTACAACTAGCTGTACACCTCATACTATTAGTATTGACCTAGGGTCAGTCACAGAGGTTCATGAGATCGTTTGAGGCAGGTATCCAATAAATTAAATTAACAGATACACAACATCTCTCTTGTCATTCCACCACCCTCAATTGATGCTCTCATTCGAATGAAGTATCTTAAGCAAGGTATACCTGGAATGTGCATTTTCAACATCTATGGCTAGACCAGTTTCCTAGGCTTTCATTTAGTAAAGAGCTGCAAGGTGGTACTTATAGTACAAGCGCCTTTTCCCCGAGAAACCAGGTGGGGGGTGGCAGCACACGAGTGAAACATGTGTTTTAGTACATGCACCGTATATCAAAGGCACTTGAAAAGGATGGCATTCCTGTTCATCAATAAGAGTGTGTTGCATAAGCATGCATCAGAAAATGCTGATCTTTTTCAGCACAATTTCTGAGTTGACACTAATCTAAAAGCTCAACAAGCAGGAGAGAATAGAAAAGTCCTTTGCCAAACTGGGCTTTGTGTGGCGTTCTTGTCAAGGCTTGCCTTTCAGGCGTAATGAAAGAGGTCAAGTAGATTTTGCTGATGATACCATCAAAACTTCATAGCTCTACTTCAGCTCTTGGCAAAGAAAAGCAGGTGTCTTCAGAAACATCTTGTTTGCTAAAGGAAATTGCTACATATACCAGCAAGACGTTAGAAAACCAAGCGGTTCATACACATCTGTACCTGTACAAACAGCTTCGGAAAATAGGAGCTTCCTATTGCTGATGATGTAACTGATCCCCATGCCAACCAACTCAATATTTGTAGATTTAACTTCATTTTCAGTTTCTTTGTATCGAGGAATGCTCGATTAATTTTATGACTTTGGAGAGAGCAAATCTTCCAAGATCTTGGAACGCCTTCATCATCCCTCAGCGCCTTTAAATCCAAGCCAATATGTGTGGTCGGGCCTGTGGTGGTGAAACTGCAGGTGCACAAGCCAAAATTAAAGAGATTTCTCCATGAGCTTTGTATAACAGGTTTGTATAACAGGTTTTTCTCACTAACTTCAACCTTTCATGGCTGCATCAGGCAAGCGTCAGGAGGAATGGTACCTCACTGGCATTATCCATATGTTCCTAGCCAGGAGTCCCAAGCGGCAAAGAATGCATGAATTCACCTCGGGAAAAAATACCTCGCCGATTCATCCGACTCTAAATTTCCGGGACTATGCAAAACACACACACACTGGGTTAGAAAGGCATACTTGTTTGGAAGCATTTGTCCAAGTGTGCGAGACATCAGGCCCTCTCTTGGACCATTTCAACCAACAAAGTATCCAGACTCGGTATCTGAATCTGAGAGCTGGAATTGGGACAAGGGTACCAAGTGAAGGCACAAGGGCTAACTAAAAACTTAACTTCCCAAAACATTACTGAATAACAAAGAACATTTCCGATTATAGCATCAAAACCTCAGAAACGGGAGCAAGATGTCTTCGATGTTTATAAGATGGTTAGCAACTGACAGCCTTGAAACTACACCAAAAAATATCAACTTATTTTAAGTTTCTGGTATAAGGAAATAGTACGGGTGGCAGGTGATGTTGAATCTGCTCCCAGGAAGACTAGTTTGCAAGGGAATAGAAGTAATCCTCCCAGCGATACTCCAATCAGCCACTAAAAGGGCAGTTGTTAATATGCCTCTCAGCTCACTTAGCAGTCAAATGGAGGATGGATTTTCCGAGGACCACTCCCATACCCAAACATTGTTCCATCCATTACGTGCAACACATTCAATATGGACTAATCGTAAATGCTTGGTCGCTGAATTGGGAATGGGGTCTTCCATTTCCTAGGTCACTAGCAAGTGAACTTGGGAGGTGGCGGCAGGCTGTGCGGCTGAATATAAAACATGCAGGTGATTACACACCCATTACCTGCCAAGTCTCCTTATCAGCCCCTGCAACTTGTGACGAAGGTCCATTTCCAAACGCCCATCACCTTCTAGTGATAGCTTGCACATTGTCAATCACAAGTGCCGAAGCATTATTGAGAAGGATCAAGACTTAAACGTGATGACCGAAGAATGCTTTGTAATAGTTGTAACCGTAGGACTCCCCCCCCCGATCTGGGAGTTATTGCTTAGCACTACAGGAATAACTATAGATGATATTTGCCATGCAGTTGTGCAGGCACATTTGAGAAGGATTTTTGTGGAACATTGAGACGAACAAACGCACCCGGAGCTTTAGACATTACAACCTTGGCCATGAATAGGGTTAAGATCTTGCTAGGAAATTATGCATTACCCACCATCACAATGCATTAGTCAGGGTTTCATTTAGGGGGGGCAGGGGCGGCTGCCCTTGGAACCTTTTTGCTCCCCCCCCCTGGAAATTGTATTATTAAAATTCATTAGAAACTTTGTCACATCTTTAACCATCATGCCCCCCCCCCCCCCCCCCCCCCCCCTTAAAATCCAGATTCCTCCAGTTGCCCTGCCTTGGACAATTTTCTAAATGAAACCCTGATTACCCACCATCACAATGCATTACCCACCGTCACAATGCATTACCCACCGTCACAATGCATTACCCACCGTCACAATGCATTACCCACCGTCACAATGCATTACCCACCATCACAATGCATTACCCACCATAACAATGCATTAACACACCATCACATTATCTACCAAAGGCTACACTAACGTTCAAGAAAGTTGCAAACACTTTATAGCAATGGATACTCAACAGATAAACTTTTCCAGTTGCTCGCCATACGGTGACCATGTCATGTCGGGGTAGCTGTAGTAAACACTGCTCCGCCATTATCTTCCCAGAGGCCAACAGTTTCATCATCTTCACCACCATACTCTTCTCTTTTTTTTTAATGGTAGCACAATACTTAAAAAAATAATAATAATTAATGGTGGATCTTACTTCACCCAAAACTCTTTATCTGTCAATCGTTTCTCTTCTGACCAGTTTTCTCACCACCTGAATAGTCGATGACAATGACCAGATAACATACCACACATTCACATTTGCAAACTTCTTGTTGAACTACTTGAGCTGACAACCTCTTGGATGTTTCTCACTTCAGTTCATTTGAGAATAATCATCTACTTGTTTGCAATCTCCGTATTGAACAAGGTCACTGAAAGGTCAGAAGATGTCAACTTGCTGCTCATTTTTGTACTCGCTTCTGATTAACCAGATTCCATTGATTCCTTTGTCCTACAGGACAGGAGTGCGGTGCTGGACGCAAACGAAGGAGGAAAACAGCTCACTGACATCACCCGGGCCAGTATCTCATCTTCAATCTGTGGATCGTCCCTCGCTATGTAATCCTAATTGCCTCCACCCCCATCGTTATGTATGCCATCATCGTCACCAGCCTCAACCGGGGCAGATGCTCAAAGAAGAAAAACCTAGGCAGGGGTGTATTTAGGGGGGGCGGGGGGGGGGGCATTCGCCCCCCCTTGTATCATTCTCGCCCCCCCCCCTTGAAATTAGAGATTTTTTTTTTAATAATGTCAAGAAAGGTGTAATACAAGAAAGGTGTAATAAGCTTATGATATCAGGTTCAAATGATAGGAATGTCAAACTGAGGTTCTTCTTGGTTTTCTCTGCCATACGTCCACAATCTCTTCAAGGTCGCTCTCAGAGAGTACTTCTGGTGCCTCTATAGCAATCCTCATAAGGTGAGAAAGGCTGCAGTCACTTAGAGAATTACGCAAACGAGTCTTGATCATCTTCATCTGTGAGAAGCTTCTCTCCACAGAAGCAGTAGAAACTGGAATCGATAAGCAGATGGAGGCAATCTTGTGCAAATTGGGAAACATGGCCTTGAGCATGTCGTTTGAAACAAGTTCTTTCAGCTGTGATGCAGTAGTATCCCGTGGTTGCTTGACTAACAGCTGGCGGAATGTTTTCCACTCTGTAAGTATTTCAGTGGAAATCATGGCTGTCTTCACTGTTTCTTCTCCATCCAATGTTTCTGCATCTCTATCTTCTCCGTAGTGAGCAATCAGTTTCTCAACAGACGTGTCTCCATAAGTGGGAAAAGATACTGAATCTGGTTTTGGAACTTTCCGTGGATCGAATATAGACAATGCTGATACAACAGCGTTGGATGAAGAAAATCGGCTTGTTATGTTGGCCTTTAAATCAGCAACAAAAGGCTCACCAACAACATTCTGGAACGAAAGTATTTTATCAGCGTCAATAGACACCTTTGTAGATGACTTCAAGTCTTCAACGTTTTCAAGAAGCTCCAACACCCAGTTCGCTCCAGGCAAAACTGCATCATCCAAGGATTTAACAGTAGCATCAACAAGGTGATATCAACGAGAGGTCAAGCTGCTCTGCCTGAAGTGCTTTGCTGAGCTTGGCTACTTGTGGTAGAGTGAAATCAAGCAAATATATAGCTGCAATCGTAGACAATTTGCAGAGGGCACCATGGATTCCAAGAGCTTCTGGCTCGTGGGACGTCTCGTAGATGTTCCCAATGGTGATTACAATTGCAGAATAACTTGCTTTGACAGCTTTGACACACCTTTCATGTGCCAGCCAGCGTGTGTCAGATGGCTTGATCACTTTCATTTCTGGAAGTTCAAGAACGTGCTGTACCTCCTTCAGACACTCTGCTCTCTTGGGGGAATTGCGAAAATGCTTCCAAAGAGTAGTCAATGTTCTGTAAACATGAGCAATTCCAGGAGTTTTATTGGCAGCTTGCACACAAGCCAACTGCAGTAAGTGACAGTGGCAGTGTATAAACAGAGCGTGAGGAGTATGTTTCTTGATACGTGCCTGAACCCCGGTCTTTCGTCCAGAAAAAGTTGCAGCTCCATCAAATCCCAATCCAACTATTCTTCCGACTTGTAGACCTTTCTTCTTTAAACAATCGATGAGATTAGAATAGATGGTCTCTGCATCAGCCTTCTTCAATGGAATAAGCTCCAGAAAGCACTCTACTGGTACACCATCTTCCTCCCAGCGGCAAAACACAGACAATTCTTCTACGTTGGTGACATCTGTGCACTCATCTGCCATGAGGCTGTACATAGGTGCCTTTTGAAGTCGCTTCAGAATCGACTCCTCCACCCATGTCCCCAATGATTCGATGAATTCAACCACAGCCACTCTTGATGTGTACACAGCATTTCTTGGTGCAGTTTCTAAGAATTGCTTCAAATGTTGGCTGCCACATCGAACCACCACGTCAACCAGCTTCTCAAATTTTGTCGAATGTGCAACTTGTTCTTTCGTAAGAAAATGAGTGAGTAGGATCAGGCACTTCACTGCAGCTCTGTTCTGAGCTCTTTTGCGAGCTAAAACATTCTGGAGTTGCTGTACAACTGTTCCACCTTTGGCTGCTCCTTAGCTGCAAAAAGAGCTTGAGTTGCATGGATATGGAAGTCACTTCTCGCATGAGCTTTCATTTTTTCAACAGCTTTCTTCCAATTTCTGCAAGGTTGTGTGACCCACACTCCTCCAGTACGCTGCAGACCAGATTGCTTGCAAACCTTGCAAAAGGCACCATCGCTATCCTCGTCATAATAGAGCCAACTGAAATCTTTCTCCCAGCTCTTAGAGTATTTTCTCTTCGTGGATACAGAAGAGCGGTGTTTGTTTTGCTTGCTTTTCTTTGAAGGTGGAGGACTAAGGCTAGGACTAGATGCCTCGACATGCTCAGAGCTATCTGTTCTGCTATCTTCGCTATCGCTGCTATTAGCATGAGAAGAGGCTTGAGAAGTACTTGCAAAGTATGAGCGAATATCCATATTAATATGAAGAGAAATCAGCTAGTAAGGTTTCTTTTATAGAGACTTTAAGACCATGACATAATGGACCGAGTTAAAAATACTGAGAGAGAGGGAGTGGGAAAGAAGGAGAAACAAAAGAAGTGACAAACCTACAAAGGAGAGCACGTGGTGGTGTGTGATGTCATCGTGTCATGACACATGCTCTCCTTTTTCCAAGCAGCTACAATATCATGAGAAATATATACAGTCTAGCCATAGTTCGGTATAGCATAATGCCATTGGTAGTCAGCAAAATAGCTATCCTCAGACATTGTAAAAGCAAAAAAAAATATGGGGGGATCTTCCCCCCAGACCCCCCTTTTACGGCTTATGAACATGTTAAGAAAATATTAACAAAAATTAGGGCACCAAGTGACCAACCATTTCCACCTCCCCCCCCCCCCTAGAGAACTAGAGAAAAATTGTGTATGAAACCTGTTGTCCATGATTTTGTAAGAAAATGCATGGAATGCAACATAATTCGATTTCACAAAAGCCCACCTCCATTATACGAGTGACAAGTGACTATATCTAATCTATATATGCTGATTGCCGTAGCATGCAACTTCAGCAAATATTTAAGATGGAATGTTGTACTAAAGATTTTAGAAAAAGTGCATGCCATCATAAGTAGCAGCTATATATACAGTTAGTACTGCAAAAATACCTGTGGGTAAAACACTTTCGTACTCCACGCGGAAGCCCAGGGTGCACGTCCCCTTTCCGCACCATCCAGGCTCTCCGCCCCCCCTTATTTTTCCATATCTCAAGTTCGCCCCCCCTTGGCAAAATTTCTGTATACAACCCTGCTAGGAGAGGAAATTCCAACGTTTCTTTCGTCGTCTACCCACCAATCTGTTTCGTGCACACATACACACACACAGAGAGATCTTCCCTTTCATGAACTGCATTCAGAACAAGGTCCATCACCAATACACTATCCACACTTCCTTTTCATGGGGTTCCCCTGTGGGGGACTGCATATGCACTAGATTTGAGGGACAAGAACAAGATTGAGATGGCGGCACATTCAATCAACATCACACCCTTGATCAAAAGAGGGAAGTCCACTGAAGACCCACTCGAGTATGCACACAAAAAGATGAAGAAATCAAACTACACTGATCAGAGAAAGTCGAAATCAAATGACATATTAGCAGAATCAGTATCAATGTAGAGTGTATCCAAAGCATGATCACTTAACACCAGCTATGAAGATCGTTGTATCAAAGCCAATTGTGACTCGAGTCCCTAGGTTGGTGACAATAACAGCGACTGAACAATACAGAGCAAAACTGCCATATATTAGAATGTTAAGCTGCTTCATATCAAACAGAAGATAAATATTCAACTTGCTATATAATTGCTGTATTTATCCACTGTACCAAGGTAGTTCCTGGTGCTAGGCGGGAGCCATTTTGTCTGTCTGGACCCCTGGGCCCAGCTGAAGCATGCATGCAACGTCTTAGTGCACCCATCAAGGGACAGAGGATCTTGACTGGCAAACTTGGATAGGAGTGGTACGTGGGAACATCACCAGTGCTTGTAATACAAAGCTAAAAACGTGTTCATAGCAACATACAATTATTCAAGTATGGTAAAGCTAGAGAGTGCACACCTGTCTCTAGGTGAGTGGCTGGTTAGACAGGCAGGTAGTTGGGTAGATAGATAGGTAGGTAAGTAGGTAGGTAGATAGGTAGGTAGGTATCAGAGGCTAAGCTGGACCAGGAGAGTTGCCCAAGCCATGCATGTAGGAGGTAGGTATCAGAGGCTCCAACCTGGAGAAAGAGTTGATCGGGCCATACATTGTGGGCCTATACTTTTCTGTTGTTGTGAACTTCACTTAGCCACTAAGCATACCCAGCAGGCAGAGAACCTAACAGCTCTGGAATGAGCACTGTGATGCAGATGATATACCATGAACGACTCATGAAGGATTCTAAGGTCTATCAAACCTACATTCTAAAAACTCGAAAACTATTCTGACTGATGGGGACTTACTTTGCTCAAAACCTTTTTGTAGCCTACCTCTACAATGTCCTTTACAGTGCCAAAATACTCACATTAGATGGAACTCAGTTGAGACTCGGATTCTTTACAAACTAGTGCACTCTTTAAAAGGGAACATTTTTTGCCTCGCGGGACAAACTGAGGAGAGACGTCGCCATCTGCAAAGGTAGAAATTTTCATGCTGGAAAGATATTAGCTTTTGAAGAAAAGCTGGAAAATTGAACAGAAAGTGGGTGAAAAGACGAAATTAGAAAAATCATCAATAAATCAGGAGAAATCCTGACAATTTGAAGTCTGAGGTAGGTTGATATCCGCTGGACTATACCGTCTCACTAGTCTGAGGTAGGTTGATATCCGCTGGATGGATAGCCAGGACTATACCGTCTCACTAGCCTGATGGCAGTGGAATACCGTAAAATCTTTAAAGGTATTTTTAGCAGCAATACAAGCTAGAAGTAGAGATTTCAATATTTTGTGGCATTGGCAAACGTGCCTCTACCTACAGACAGACGGACATGTTCTTTACCTTAGCCTACTTCAAGCACACGCGGCATTAAAAAAAAAGAATACAGTACACGAGTTTACGATTCAGTATCAATAGTTGTCCAACAAGCTTCTCACAATACTCACCTTGTCCCAACACCACACTAGTAGTGTTTACACATGAATGTGGCTGGCAAAATGAATACAATTTTAAGGAACAGGGCGTGGCAAATGCTAGCTAGAGTGGAGCAATAGTTGGACTACCTTACTTGACTTGACCACATTTGACTAATATGTGTCTATTGAATGATACGGCCAGCAGCATAAATGATTCCATCGCTGCCAACTGCTCTCCATTTGATGCCAAGATCTATTCCATTGTAGCTGGTGTCAGTGCTGTGAGTGGATTCATCTCCCTATTAGCCAGCAGCTTCATCATCTTCATCATCCTACTGTTCAAGAAATGGAGGTTCTTCAGCCAGAGGTTAGTCCTCTACCTGGCCATAACAGCTGCCATATTTTCCCTGTCACCACTGCTGCTAAGATTGGATTATTATGACCACATAAGAACCTCCTATTCCATCTTCTGCGTGCTTAGTGGCTGCCTCAGCCAGATTTCATCCTGGATGGTCCTCGACGCCATTATCTGCATCACTATGTCGCTCCTGCTGAAATCTTTCTTCAACGCTCAGCTGGAAAGGTACGAGCCTCTCCTGGTCCTATTCATCTTCGTTTTTCCTCTAACCTTTAACTGGATTCCATTCGTCAAACACTCTTACGGTATAGCCGGAGCCTGGTGCTGGATACGCTCCGTGGACAGTGATACCGGAGAACAGTTCCTATTTGGACAAATTTTGCAGCTGGTGCTTTGGTTCCTTCCTCTCTACACAGTCTTAGTCGTGCTAATAGTCCTCTACGTCTTGGTAATCATCAAACTCCATCACACCAGAAAGCGATGGGTAGGAAAATTTGATCCTCAGACTGAGAACGACCGCCAACAAGAGATGAAAGAATTGGTGTCTCTACTGGCCTACCCACTCATATATTTTGTCATCAACATTCCCCCACTCATCAACAGGATCCACGGAGCAGTAGAGCCAGAGAGACCTCAACCAGCGCTCTGGTTCCTCTCTGCCATCTTCTTCCCCTTGCAAGGAGGGATCATAGCCCTGGCCTTCTCCCTCGACCAAGAGACGAGAAGGAGACTGACTGTGGCCAACTTCAGGGTTGCCTTCAGGGAATGTTGCAGTAAAGAGAAGCTAGAAGAGTACCCCATCAAGGACGTCACAATGACAGAAAGCATCAAATCCCCACAATTTCCTCAAGCACACTTATCATGTGATACGTAACGATTCATCACCACACCCAGCTCAGTGACATGTGTATCTGATATCATTACAAGCATTGCCATGCATTAAAGGTAAAGAATAAAGTGGAGATACACTTCATATTTCCATGCTTTCAGAATGAATTGGTTTTTACACTTGTACTTCAGAAAAGTGAAGAAGATTTTCTTTACCTCTCTCTTCCCCTCTTGAACAAGTTGGATGGAGATATTTCATACACAATCACTCCGTAAGTCAACATCCATGGTGATAGTCCTGTGAGAACATTGAATGCATCACATGCTGTCCTGGGTCAGGTTGCCAAAGCAAGCAAACACACACACACAAAGCAACCGCTTCTTCCAAGTACCAGTCAATCCAAGTAAAGGAAAGTGCTAGAATTAGCTCCAGCCAACCATACCCCCCAAGTGCTGAAATTAGAAATGGCCACAGCCTTGGGTCTATTAAGGTGAGCTTGAGACAATCCAAACATGCCAAGGGAAGGTATCATAGTAATACACTAAATGAAATAACAAGGCAATTCTCTGTTCCTTAGCCGAGGCATTGGGGACAAGTCAGGAGAGAGCAGTGATAACAGAAACTCAGGCTGTTTAAAGCGGATATAAAGCTCTGTTTTTGTTGCTACAGAACATCTCTGTTAAAACATCCACATGCAGAAGTTTTTTCCTTCTTCAAATGACATGAAACCACACGTCACAGCGAGATACAATGTGCGCAGCAAGGTCACTTAGTATAATCAGAGATATTCTTGATGGTTAAAATTGCACTGGGAAAATCTTCGTTGACTGTGTAACCATATTCATTTCTCTGCAAAATACCTGGGCCAAAGTATTGTAGCTACAATTAGACAACTACGGAGGAAAATACTTCTTTCTCTGTTGAATCTATGGCAACACTTATCCATTGTTGGGTGGCAGGTCCAGTTGGGCTATTACCCATGATTTCAACCACTGCTCATTTTTCTCCAAAATGGTGGATTAATTGTAATGTAGATGAATATTTTCCTCTGCAAACAGGAGAAAAACACATAATGGGGGCTACTAGTATACATACAGCTACAATTGTTCTTAGCTTCTTTTTGCCTAAACAGTTGCAAAGCACTTCCAATCCTTTACCTCTTTTTCTATCGCCGTTACTTTACAATGAAGCTCCCAAACAGTTCAAACATTGCATCCAAATCGATGGATCGATCGTGGAGGATGTCTACAGCGTATCTATCGCAACAAGGAGTTCTCATCTTTGGCTAAACGGGTTTCCAAATGATCTTGCAACGCGGATCTCGAACTACACCTCATTGTCGTCTCGCGTAGTCATCACCTCGTTCACTTAATAACTGGAGAGGAAATGGATCTGGCATGCAGAGCGTTTTTGTCTCCACAACCCAAGACCAACCTCGGGAAGTCAATGAGTACCTAGAAAGTCGTGGGGTAGAAGACCGTCTCGAGGTTCACCGTAAAGACTAGGTAAAGGGTCGTAATTGCGCCGAGCTTCACGTTGCCATGGACAAGGCAGGTGTGCGCTATTTAGTATAGTATAAAGAGCTAACTTACGATATCCAGATGGACTGCCGTGACAAAGTGAGATTCAAGAGAGTACACACACACATTTATTCATAACTAAGTACTGTCCAAACCTGTTGGCGTGTTGGCTACTGTTATCCTCTTCATGTGACATGGCTTCACTGCAGGGTCAGGGTCTACTTTGTAGGCAGACTTGCTAATTGGGTAAAATATTGCAATTACACATAAGCGGTATAGTAAACAGAAGACAACATGAGCGGTATAAAAAGTGGAAGTACACGCTACACGAGTCATTGAAATTTTTGTTAGAATCATGGATAGTCCTAGCAATGATACCGAGTGTTCTCCATTTGATGCAAAGATATACTCAACTGTAGCAACTGTCGGTGCTGTGAGTGGATTTGTCTCCCTACTGGCCAGCAGCTTCATCGTTTTTATCATCTTCCTCTTCAAAAAATGGAGGTTCTTCAGCCAGAGGTTGGTCCTCTACTTGGCCATAACAGCTGCTGCCATGTCTTTGTCTGTCATCCTGCTCAGAGTGGATTATGAACAGCAGACAGGAGCCTCCTATTCCAACTTCTGCGTGTTTAGCGGCTTCTTTTCCCAGATCTCGTCATGGATGGTTCTAAATGCAGTCACCTCGATCACCACATCCTTGCTCATGCGAGCATTCTTTAACACTCGGCCTGAAACATTTGAACGAATGTTCATTTTATTTATATTTGTCTTTCCTTTCACCTTCAACTGGATACCTTTCATCGAGTTGGCCTATGGTAAGTCCGGAGCCTGGTGCTGGATACGGGCACTGGACGAGGCCACTTGCGAACATTTCTTATTTGGACAGATACTGCAGCTGGTTCTATGGTACCTGCCCCTCTACGCCATCATACTAGTACTGATAATAATCTACATTATGATTATCATCAAACTCTATTGCACCAAGAAAAGTGCCCTGGAACAGGTCGGCCATGAACAAGTGATGAAAGAGGTCATCTCTCTACTAGCCTACCCACTCATTTATTTTGTCGTCAACATCCCCCCACTCATTAACAGGATCCACGGAGCCGTGGTGCCGGACAACCCTCAACCAGCGCTCTGGTTCCTCTCTGCCATCTTCTTCCCCTTGCAAGGGGGCATCATAGCCCTGGCCTTCTCCTTCGACCCAGAGACGAGAAGGAGACTGACTGTGGCCAACTTTAAGGTTGCCTTCAGCAACATTTACCACAGCAGGAAAACAACTGTAAACGAATACCCGATTCTTGCCGAAATTGATGAGAGTGATAGTTTGAAAGAAGGACTCATAATCCATAACAGCAACAAATGAAATGAAATTAAAATGTCTCGCCAACAGAAGATAGTGAATAAAAATTATTTCTCGTGTTTAATATATTATTATTGCAGCAACTAATTATGTTCAAGGACCTTACCTTTCTTCCCTTACCTCCCATTTTGCAAAAGATCGAGTTCTCCATGCACTTGAATAATACAGTATCGGGGGGGGGTAGGTAGGTAGGATACTGAGGGGTTGTGTGTATAGAGATGGGTGGTGGGGGTTAGGAAATTAGGGGAGTGCTTTAAAATGGCGTTCAGTAGGTATTGGGTCAGTTACATGCGAAAGAATTGAGTTGCTTGCAGGTCTAAAAATGGTTATGACTACGCTTATTAATCTATCCATTTGCTTTCTTTTGGCAACACCATAACCCAAGTTACATGCACCCAAAGTTAAGGATTAAAAACTGGTGTGGAATCGGCTAAACCTGCTGTGTGGTTTAGCTGAAGTTCACTCTTCAGTCATTAATTAACATTTTTTCAAACACCATTAGTGCATAGCACACTAAACCTTACGTGTTTCAACTAACCTCCGATTGAGTTAGCATCTGGTGATGGTGGCCACACAAATTTGTGAATTTCGATCCTCAACTTTGGATCAACTGTGGATCCTTGCAACGTTAGTAACAGTTAATGGAAAATAAATTGCTAACTATGAGGCATGTGGAAGCTGTGAAACTCCACAGCAGGACACACCCTTTCCCCCTATAAACAAGTTTATCAAGCTTAATCAAGCTGGTTGGTGTAGCTTGAGCATCCTGCTATGCAATAGTGATAGCTAAGTAACAGTTTGGGTCGCCCCACGTCGCCCCACTTTACTGCTCTTGTAACCATATGTACGAATCCACCCTTACCAATTCATGAGACATCAACGATTTGTCGTCAATGCTTCCATGCTGTGTACCTTTTGAAGATAAGCTAGCTTGGTTTCTTCCCTCTTCTGATGTCTGATCCAGGCACTGACAAACCGCCGAGCTCTCGTGTTCACTTCAGCCAGTCCGGGCCACACATACAGCCCACCTAAAACCACAGATGGCTGACCTCATTAAAAGGTGGTCTTCATCACATCACTACATAGCAAAGTGGAATCCCACCCACACACACACACAAAAAAAACTTGTCGCATTCGTAGCTTATCTAAGGCCACCCTGTATTGTAGCCACTTTGCATACACACCAAAACAAATTTCTTTCCATAGTACACATTAGTGCAAATCTAATCGGCCGAAAACTGAACCAGCAGACAAAAGCACAGTAATGTATATTGGGAAGTGGGTAGCCTCTGGGGAAATATAATATATTATAGACAACTGCATGGGGAAATGCTAGGTGTGTGAAGGAAACGTGATGAGGAAAAAGGAACTTTCGCTGCTGAATGTACCACACATGTACATAGTACAAGAGCTTATCCATGGAACACATTCACCCTGCGCTGCGTGAGACAAACTCACCTGCCATCTGGGTGCATTTTCCTAAAAACCTGTCTTGACAAAGAAGTAATGCCATCGAGTATAACTACTCAGTTTATGCACTCTGCGTGAACTAGATATATGTGACCCGATTTCCGAAGACCTTGACTAAACGCAGTTGTTTTAAAAACATTGATTTTAACTATTACGCCTGAAGTTCATGTCGTGAAAGTTTGAAAGTGTTTTGAGTATGTTTTGAGTATGTTGGCATGAAACAGTTCCCCTCTGACAAGCAAAAGCTGTTTTCTGTCATTGAAAAAGTAGAAACAGTTCCATAATGTTGAAAAGGAAGCTAATGTGCCCATTTTGAAAAGAATGAGCGATTTCGGACAGTTTTTCCTCAAACCGCTCAAAAATGTCCCAATTGGAGCAAAATAGAGCTTTTTTCGGTTAAAAATGGGAGTCCCCTCTGACAAGAACTAAAAGAATAATTGCTGTGGAAACTGCATTCCAGACATGTTGTTAGGGCGTGATCGAGATGAAGTCTATACTACTAACTTTGTTTCAAGTAGGCAGCTTTTGGAGCCTCTCACCATTTCGAGGCTTTCCCTAGCCCATCTATTTAGAGCACTAGTTATTGCTTTCTACACAAGTCATCTCTGTAAATTAAGCATATTGGTCCGATATCCCTTCGAAATTGAAGGCAGATTGACCTGATATGCCTTACCCTTGTACTATTACAGTTCAAAGTTCATTTTTGTTAAATTGATGATGCAATATTATATATATGTATTGTGGGTGTGGTTGGTGAAAATTTGCAGCAGTTCTAGCTCCATAGATCCCATCTTACGAGCGAGACTTACTGAAGCGCAGAAGTCCCGACGAGGGTTTTTCTAGCATAGCTCAAACAACACAGGAAGGCTGGCATTGAAGGTTGAACTTTAGAGTTGGAGGAAGGTGTGGCTGTTTGCTCTGCTGATAACATAATCGCAGGCCTAGAAGGTCGCTATCGGTCGAGCGGTATGGATCAACTTGCCTCGCATGACTCTAACAAGGCAGAGCTTAGTGAAGCATCCAAAGAGTGTGTGCTAAATCGCAGTACGCTGACTTGGATTTAGGGTCGATGGTGCAGTGCCTAGGAGAGATTTTAGCTTAGCCCTCCTTCACTGTCTCTCTCTCTCTCTTGGTGTTTATGAAACCACTTCTTCCACAGTCGTCATTGTAAACAGTACACAACAGTTACTTCGCCCATGAAATATTTCAAGAAAATTATATTCATTATTATAATATGAGCATTCAGGCTTCAGTAGCACGATTCATAGCTCTTTTACATGTAACAATATTATGTCTAGTCCAGCGCACCTCCTGCAACCTGTAAACACAATAATGAATACAAGACCAAAAAACACGACCATCATGGTTCATTAGTCCGCTACTCCACCGATGACATGCCAGTATCCCTTACAAAAGTCCTGGGGAGAACACTGAATCAAGGCTAACTTGAAAAGCAGAAGAAAGCAAGGCAGCTGAAGAAAGTGCGCCTAATCTGCACACTCGAAGCCAGCATAACAACACTCAGTTCACGAAGATTAAGTGCATCAACCTAGCTCACCGCAGAGGCTTATTTAGTCCTCCGAGAACTAGTGCCTGGACTTATCACTGCCACAGGTTTATAAGTGAAGGATATGTTTAGCCGTTGGTGTATTTTTCCAAATAATAATAAAACTGTATATCTCAATGATCGTTCCACTGTGTTTAGTGTGGTTTTCGCAAATCTGGTCACACAACACGTGAAGAAGGCAGAGCCATAATTGCCTTTAATTAGAGGAATCTGTTTACAGATCTACGGATCAGACTTGTTGGATTGAGACGGCTTATAGACATTGTGGTGGCAATGAAATGTCATAAAGATGTCTGAAGATGTGTTTGTTTGTTTTTGCAACATAAGACTGTAATCGAGGTAGAAACTAGATATATCACTCTTCTTTTGAACAGGGGGACAGAAGGATGTGGAGAATGTGAGGAGGGCAAAGAATGACAGAAGGATGCACACACCAATGACTTGACTCCACCCAATTTCAAACTTGCACGGCGCAGGCAATATCAAAGAAAGTCCCTAGAGCTACCACAGTACATAAATGCCTATCTAGTGAGTGACCACTTTAAGATTAACTATCTGAGATATATTTGGTAGTAGTGGTCACACAGAAAAGGAATTGGGTACATAACACACCGATCTTGTACTCCAAATTAGCAGGATAAGCAGAAGTAGCACTTCCTCTGCCTCTGGTCACCCTAAAAAGAGAGGGGAGAGGTTATAGCTACAATAGTTGGACTGCACCCATGATTGTTTGTCCCTCGTTAGTTATTTTATTGTGCCTCAGCCCGCCCAGTGTTTCTAGAACCCGTCAACAACTTCAACCTGAGTGCAAGTATGGAACCATCAACAACTAACCTGCCTCAACCCAGTGCAAGTCTGGACCCATCAACAACTAACCTGCCTCAACCCAGTGCAAGTCTGGACCCATCAACAACTAACCTGCCTCAACCCAGTGTAAGTCTGGACTCATCAACAACTAACCTGCCTCAACCCAGTGCAAGTCTGGACTCATCAACAACTAACCTGCCTCAACCCAGTGTAAGTCTGGACAGGACCCATCAACAACTAACCTGCCTCAACCCAGTGCAAGTCTGGACTCATCAACAACTAACCTGCCTCAACCCAGTGTAAGTCTGGACCCATCAACAACTAACCTGCCTCAACCCAGTGCAAGTCTGGACCCATCAACAACTAACCTGCCTCAACCCAGTGCAAGTCTGGACCCATCAACAACTAACCTGCCTCAACCCAGTGTAAGTCTGGACCCATCAACAACTTCAACCTGCCTCAACCCAGTGCAAGTCTGGACTCATCAACAACTAACCTGCCTCAACCCAGTGCAAGTCTGGACCCATCAACAACTAACCTGCCTCAACCCAGTGCAAGTCTGGACTCATCAACAACTAACCTGCCTCAACCCAGTGCAAGTCTGGACCCATCAACAACTAACCTGCCTCAACCCAGTGCAAGTTTGGACTCATCAACAACTAACCTGCCTCAACCCAGTGTAAGTCTGGACCCATCAACAACTAACCTGCCTCAACCCAGTGCAAGTCTGGACCCATCAACAACTAACCTGCCTCAACCCAGTGCAAGTCTGGACCCATCAACAACTAACCTGCCTCAACCCAGTGCAAGTCTGGACCCATCAACAACTAACCTGCCTCAACCCAGTGTAAGTCTGGACCCATCAACAACTTCAACCTGCCTCAACCCAGTGTAAGTCTGGACCCATCAACAACTAACCTGCCTCAACCCAGTGCAAGTCTGGACCCATCAACAACTAACCTGCCTCAACCCAGTGCAAGTCTGGACCCATCAACAACTAACCTGCCTCAACCCAGTGCAAGTCTGGACCCATCAACAACTAACCTGCCTCAACCCAGTGTAAGTCTGGACTCATCAACAACTAACCTGCCTCAACCCAGTGCAAGTCTGGACCCATCAACAACTTCAACCAGCCTCAACCCAGTGCAAGTCTGGACCCATCAACAACTAACCTGCCTCAACCCAGTGCAAGTCTGGACTCATCAACAACTAACCTGCTCAACCCAGTGCAAGTCTGGACCATCAACGACTAACCTGCCTCAACCCAGTGCAAGTCTGGACCCATCAACAACTTCAACCAGCCTCAACCCAGTGCAAGTCTGGACCCATCAACAACTAACATGCCTCAACCCAGTGCAAGTCTGGACTCATCAACAACTAACCTGCCTCAACCCAGTGCAAGTCTGGACCCATCAACAACTAACCTGCCTCAACCCAGTGCAAGTCTGGACCCATCAACAACTTCAACCAGCCTCAACCCAGTGCAAGTCTGGACTCATCAACAACTTCAACCTGCCTCAACCCCGTGCAAGTCTGGACTCATCAACAACTTGAACCCAGTGACTCATCAACAACTAACCTGCCTCAACCCAGTGCAAGTCTGGACTCATCAACAACTAACCTGCCTCAACCCAGTGCAAGTCTGGACTCATCAACAACTAACCTGCCTCAACCCAGTGTAAGTCTGGACCTATCAACAACTAACCTGCCTCAACCCAGTGCAAGTCTGGACCCATCAACAACTAACCTGCCTCAACCCAGTGTAAGTCTGGACCCATCAACAACTAACCTGCCTCAACCCAGTGCAAGTCTGGACCCATCAACAACTAACCTGCCTCAACCCAGTGCAAGTCTGGACCCATCAACAACTAACCTGCCTCAACCCAGTGCAAGTCTGGACCCATCAACAACTTCAACCTGCCTCAACCCAGTGCAAGTCTGGACCCATCAACAACTTCAACCTGCCTCAACCCAGTGCAAGTCTGGACCCATCAACAACTAACCTGCCTCAACCCAGTACAAGTATGGACCCATCAACAACTTCAACCTGCCTCAACCCAGTGTAAGTCTGGACTCATCAACAACTAACCTGCCTCAACCCAGTGCAAGTCTGGACCCATCAACAACTAACCTGCCTCAACCCAGTGCAAGTCTGGACTCATCAACAACTAACCTGCCTCAACCCAGTGCAAGTCTGGACACATCAACAACTAACCTGCCTCAACCCAGTGCAAGTCTGGACCCATCAACAACTTCAACCTGCCTCAACCCAGTGCAAGTCTGGACTCATCAACAACTAACCTGCCTCAACCCAGTGCAAGTATGGACCCATCAACAACTTCAACCTGCCTCAACCCAGTGTAAGTCTGGACTCATCAACAACTAACCTGCCTCAACCCAGTGTACATTAATACTGGCATTAAGAAAATGCATGGACATGCAAGATAAATATATTCCCTCTACCTCTAGCAGAGTTCCCCTCAAGCAAGTGTTGTTTACCTCATGGAGTTAGATGCAGCAGGAGTAGAAGGTCCACTGTCCCCTCCCCCATCACTCTCCTCCCCACTGTCACTTCCCTCACTGTCATCACCATCCCCTCCTATACCAATATCACCAGCATCACCTCCACTCCAGGATCTTCTGCTCACAGACGTTGGTCCTTTCTTCCGCGACCCTTTCTTATCTTTCTTCTTTTTAGTACCATAGTGTCCTTCACCGCACATGGCCTTGAAGCAAAGGGCTGGATCAGATCTCATGAGACCGAACTGCTCATAACCTAAAGTTTCCATGTTCACACATACAAATGTAGCATTTACATGTCAACCTACTTCAACCTGCCTCCACCCAGTGTGATGTTGGTCCAGTGTGTGTCCCCATAGAGCTATTGTCAGCCTACTACTTCAACCTGCCTCAACCCAGTGTGATGTTGGTCCAGTGTGTGTCCCCATAGAGCTATTGTCAGCCTACTACTTCAACCTGCCTCAACCCAGTGTGATGTTGGTCCAGTGTGTGTCCCCATAGAGCTATTGTCAGCCTACTACTTCAACCTGCCTCAACCCAGTGTGATGTTGGTCCAGTGTGTGTCCCCATAGAGCTATTGTCAGCCTACTACTTCAACCTGCCTCAACCCAGTGTGATGTTGGTCCAGTGTGTGTCCCCATAGAGCTATTGTCAGCCTACTTCAACCTGCCTAACCCAGTGTGATGTTGGTCCAGTGTGTGTCCCCATAGAGCTATTGTCAGCCTACTACTTCAACCTGCCTCAACCCAGTGTGATGTTGGTCCAGTGTGTGTCCCCATAGAGCTATTGTCAGCCTACTTCAACCTGCCTAACCCAGTGTGATGTTGGTCCAGTGTGTGTCCCCATAGAGCTATTGTCAGCCTACTACTTCAACCTGCCTCCACCCAGTGTGATGTTGGTCCAGTGTGTGTCCCCATAGAGCTATTGTCAGCCTACTTCAACCTGCCTAACCCAGTGTGATGTTGGTCCAGTGTGTGTCCCCATAGAGCTATTGTCAGCCTACTACTTCAACCTGCCTCAACCCAGTGTGATGTTGGTCCAGTGTGTGTCCCCATAGAGCTATTGTCAGCCTACTACTTCAACCTGCCTCAACCCAGTGTGATGTTGGTCCAGTGTGTGTCCCCATAGAGCTATTGTCAGCCTACTTCAACCTGCCTAACCCAGTGTGATGTTGGTCCAGTGTGTGTCCCCATAGAGCTATTGTCAGCCTACTACTTCAACCTGCCTCAACCCAGTGTGATGTTGGTCCAGTGTGTGTCCCCATAGAGCTATTGTCAGCCTACTTCAACCTGCCTAACCCAGTGTGATGTTGGTCCAGTGTGTGTTCCCATAGAGCTACTGTCAATCCACTTCAACCTGCCTCAACCCAGTGTGATGTTGGTCTCCATAGAGCTGTTGTCAACCTACCCAACCCAGTGATGTTAGTCTACCCAATAGAGCTATTTTCAACCTGCCTCGACCCAGTGTGATGTTGGTCCAGTGTGTGTCCCCATAGAGCTATTGACAACCTACCAAATGTTAATCCAGTACGTGTCCCAATGGAGCTATTTTCAACCTACCTCCACCCAGTCTGATGTTGGTCTCCATAGAGCTGTGTCAACCTACCCAACTTTCAACCTGCCTCGACCCAGTGTGATGTTGGTCCAGTGTGGTCTTCATAGAGCTATTGTCAACCTAACCCAGTGTGATGTTAATCCAGTATGTGTCCCAATGGAGCTATTTTCAACCTGCCTCCACCCAGTGTGATGTTGGTCCCCATAGAGCTGTTGTCAACCTACTTCAACCTTGATTTCTACGAAACTAACTGATAGAGCATGTACACAGCCTCCTCTGACAAACAACTCAGAGTGACCATCCCTTACCATGCTTGAGTATGCCCACCAATAAGGAGTGGTCGCAATCTGTGCTCCACCATGGCGCTGGGGCAGCCTCCTCTGGCTTAGGAAGGTCGAGGCATAAGGACCTGAGTGAGACAACATCCAAACAATGTTGACCCAAGTGTGTATGCACCTCACAAAATCTACCAGTCATTCCTGCTCTACCTGTTCACAGACAGTACTCAAGCCCATCACAGGAAAATGTAGATCTCTCAAGGCCACAAACGTTCATTTACCAAATTGAGCCGATGAAAGTTACCCTGCCAGATAACTCGTACGTCGAGGCTCTTTTGTTGAGGATTTAAACTAATCCCCTGTGGTGATTAGCACTCAACTCTATTTGGTGTGCGATAGATTTTGGTTCCCTCTACTCGGGCACACCCAAGTGTAATAGTAATAGCACATTGAAATCCAAGGGCATTATAACAACAATTAACACATGTAAGGCAACAGATTTTACACCCGTTTCATTAGTATAGTCTGATCACTTCAACCCTCTTGCTGTCAGATTGCTTGGCTAGTTAACAATTTCGAGGGTGGTTCAGTGTTGTCGTCGTCAGTCCCATGTCATCCGTAGATGACCCATTTACTAGAAACATCCACGGTTCATCTGCGGATGAATCCTGGATGTCCCTAATAACTTTTCCAACCTTGGATACTCCGACAGTGGGGTCATGGGGTATAGAGGACATCCACGGATGAACCCTGAATGTCCCTAGTAACTTTTTCATCCACAGTACTCTGACAGTGGGGTCATGGGGTATATGTGGATATCTACAGTTGAACTCTGGATATCCCTAGTAATTTGGCTATCCATGAATGATACGTGATTGACAACAATACTGGATATGAATGTCAGCTTCAGTTAATCCTCTCACCGTTGGATTGCTGGGAGTGTTAAAAAAAATTGAACCAGCTTCAGTTACACATCTATATACCAAATCAGAAGTTCACTAAAGTCCCTAGCAACCATATATTATGGGATAGCTCTGCTGATAAATAAATAAGTGGTCAAGGCTTTGTTGCCACCTATTGCTTACAAACATTCAGCAATCATTGTTGTTTGATGAAATACAAACATAGGGCTAAAAGTAGCCAAGGTATTACAGACAGAAGCATATTACTGTCACTATAAGTAGCTAAGGTACTATAGACAGAGAAAGCATATTACTGTCACTATAAGTAGCCAAGGTATTACAGACAGGAAGTATATTACTGTCACTATAAGTAGCTAAGGTATTACAGACAGGAAGCATATTACTGTCACTATAAGTAGCTAAGGTATTACAGACAGGAAGCATATCACTGTCACTATAAGTAGCTAAGGTATTACAGACAGGAAGCATATTACTGTCACTATAAGTAGCTAAGGTATTACAGACAGGAAGCATATTACTGTCACTATAAGTAGCTAAGGTATTATAGACAGGAAGCATACTGCCACTATAAGTAGCTAAGGTATTATAGACAGAAGCATATCACTGTCACTATAAGTAGCTAAGGTATTATAGACAGGAAGCATATTACTGTCACTATAAGTAGCTAAGGTATTACAGAGAGGAAGTATATTACTGTCACTATAAGTAGCTAAGGTATTACAGACAGGAAGCATATTACTGTCACTATAAGTAGCTAAGGTATTACAGACAGGAAGCATATTACTGTCACTATAAGTAGCTAAGGTATTATAGACAGGAAGCATACTGCCACTATAAGTAGCTAAGGTATTATAGACAGAAGCATATCACTGTCACTATAAGTAGCTAAGGTATTATAGACAGGAAGCATATTACTGTCACTATAAGTAGCTATTACAGAGAGGAAGTATATTACTGTCACTATAAGTAGCTAAGGTATTATAGACAGGAAGCATAATACTGTCACTATAAGTAGCCAAGGTATTACAGACAGGAAGCATATTACTGTCACTATAAGTAGCTAAGGTATTACAGAGAGGAAGTATATTACTGTCACTATAAGTAGCTAAGGTATTATAGACAGGAAGCATATTACTGATTACTGTCACCATAACAATGTCCACAACATAATATTGTTTTTAATTTTATAATCTTATTGTTCACATGCATTCTGTCCTTTTTCAACAAAGCATAGAGCAGGCCTCACTCTTCGCCACTGTACCACACCTAAGAATATGCTGATGCTTACTACATAGACATGTTTATAATGCTGAATCCATTTTTACATATATTATTGTAATTAAGTTGTGTGAGGAGATAGAGAACAAGGAAGCAAAAGAGAAGCTAGTCCTCCAGCAGCATCATCCATCATCAAATCTATACACATAAAGTACAATTTCAACTAAAGGGACAGGGAAGCTAGCTATAGGCATTATCGGTGTTTTACCTGGGGGGGGGGGGAATATCTACAGCCTTTGGACAACAAACTGACTAATACTCGAGTTAGATCCCATTTACAAACTTGAGGAGTCTTCTTATCCATGCCTTCCACATCAGAGACTAAGCCATCACTTTTTGCTGTAGTGCTGAGCTCATCCACTCGCGTTCCAACAGTTTCTTTGTGACCATCTTAATCTTATCCAAGGCTACACATTCGGAAGAAGGCTCTCTCAAGTAAGAAAGGATGCCACGATCTTCTCCTTCGCTTAAGTCTTCTTCAGACGAGTCAAGAGTGCCGCTCGGCACTAGAAATATGACTCCTGCTAGACTTAGTAGTTGCCCCGTCATTTTTGGGGTCATCGAAACTGTGAATGGTCTGCGTTTCATGATTTCCCCCCCCTTTAATCATCGGAAAGTAATGCACTTCAAATTAGGTGCATAAATAGAGCAGGAAATAAGCTATTTTCTGATATAAAAATTACACACGCATTCCCCCCCCCCCAATCAACGAAACCAGGAGCACCATATGGCACTGTTGACGGTGAGTGGGTTACACATCTACACAAAACCAGAAATTCACTTAACTTCCTCGCAACCATATATTATGGGATAGCATTAGTGTTGATAAACAGTGTGGTCATTATGGGATAGCATTAGTGTTGATAAACAGTGTGGTCATCTCTTTTGTGACAACACCATGCCCACACAATATGAATATTATTATCTTTGTTTTGATCAATATTAGAACATGGTTATCTTTGCATGTAATGCAGAACCAAACATATGGCTATAAGTAACAGGTATATATCAGGGGCAAAGGAGGCATATTGCTGGGTCATTATAACAAGCATATGTGACCGGATTTGCAAAAACAATTTTAGTGCCGATTATTGCCGATTATCAAATTTAGTTATATATGCGATTTATGTGCTCAACCAACAAAAGCGATTTTTTTTCCTTCCAGGAACCTTCAGAAGAACTCCTCCTCTCTACAGATGTGCAGTTTTTAAGTACATGAAAAGTTTAACAAAGCAGTTAAAACAAACTGACTAGTGAAAGAGTGTTGTCAAGGGGAGGTGATTTGCTTTCGCGAGGTAATTCATTTTGCAGCCACTACTTTTCTAGATCCTGCCAGTGCAAAGTTGGTGCCTTAATTTGAAGCCAGTCATAGTAGAATAAACAGACAGAAAACTGCCTCGGCTCTCAATCACTTGGGTAGTGGCGCCTTCGACTTTCTCTAAGAATTGGACGGTCCAGCCCTGCAGAAATTCCTCCACACTATTTTGTGGGGCGGTGGAGCCACTGGACAGTAGATTTACTCACTTCAGCTATAAATAGATGTAGGCTTACTCACTCCACCTATGCCTTTATAGATGTAGGCTTACTCACTTCACCTATGCCTTTATAGATGTAGGCTTACTCACTCCACCTATGCCTTTATAGATGTAGGCTTACTCACTTCACCTATGCCTTTATAGATGTAGGCTTACTCACTCCACCTATACCTTTATAGATGTAGGCTTACTCACTCCACCTATGATGTAGGCTTACTCACTCCACCTATACCTTTATAGATGTAGGCTTACTCACTCCACCTATGATGTAGGCTTACTCACTCCACCTATGATGTAGGCTTACTCACTCCACCTATACCTTTATAGATGTAGTTACTCACTCACCTATGCCTTTATAGATGTAGGCTTACTCACTCCACCTATGCCTTTATAGATGTAGGCTTACTCACTCCACCTATACCTTTATAGATGTAGGCTTACTCACTCCACCTATGCCTTTATAGATGTAGGCTTACTCACTCCACCTATGCCTTTATAGATGTAGGCTTACTCACTCCACCTATACCTTTATAGATGTAGGCTTACTCACTCCACCTATACCTTTATAGATGTAGGCTTACTCACTTCACCTATACCTTTATAGATGTAGGCTTACTCACTCCACCTATGCCTTTATAGATGTAGGCTTACTCACTTCATCACAAGTTATTTTTAAACAACCCAAACTGTGTAATAGGTGACAGTGATGAAGATAGTATAACATACAAAACAAAAACTGTTCTCTAATACAATACTCTACTACAACAGAAACCACTAGAGGAAGCTGCCAGAGGTGCGGACCTGTCTCTCATCCATGATGTTGAAGCACTTGTTGCTACTATCCCACCTGACATTCTTGCCTCCCCAATACCCAAAACAGTTCTCTCATCGAAAACCTCGGCAGCCCCGACTCACAACAGTGTGTGTGGCCAACTCCAAACTTGACAAATAAAAATTTGAAGTTGGTTTAACAATACGAGTGACACTTCCCTATACATCATTAGGCTGCCGATCCTGACTTGACAAGATCCTCGGAGAAGGGAGTGATTGTAAACAGTTCCAGGGGGATGTCGGTTATGCCACGTTCAGTAGGGATCGCTATGATGGTCCCAGCTATTCGAGATGGGCTTGACCTCATTTTATTGGGACAGAGAATGGGCCTACTACACTTCCTCGAGACAAGGTCACAATACCTAGATCAACCATGAGTCCTGCATCATGGGTGGCCAATCTGCAAGAAGAGATTCCTCGGAATTAAAAAAAAAAGAGATCACTGGAGCAGCCACTTTGCACCTTACTTCAAACCAACGGCTTTCCAAAGGAATTAAAGCCCTGCCTGTACCAGATCCACTTCAATATTTCCCACCCTGGTTTGGCATTTGTGAAGACAAGCAACAATGCTGAAGCACAAGAAGGATACCATCCACAAGCATCCTACCCCAAAAAATGGATTGCCACCAGAAAGACAACAGTATCAAATTAGAGAATTCTGCTCTGCCCACCAGACTGTCGTCACATCGTTTGCCCTGAACCAAACACCATCAACATAACTGCCACACAAGTCCAGCATCACCATGCAATTCAGCAACTTCCTAGCCAATAATCATTAACATCGTCATGAACTATACCACATCTAGCTAGTGGAGCTAGAGAAAGCATCAAGCAATACTAGGCCTGTCAATGACATGTGTTGCAATGTGCTAGTTAGGAGCACTGGAACTAAAAAAAAGAATACTCTAAGATTTGATATTCAAGAGTATAACATTAGAGCTCCTCTAACTATAGTTACAAATAACTTGGTGAAGCTAGGTAACAAACTGGGAGGACTGTTGTAGTTCTGCTGGTTCAGTTAGGGACTTCAATCTAAACAATATCCCTGAACTTTGACCTACTATAAACTATCAACAGCGCAGGCTTTATCTGCAAACTAGCACAGTCACTGTGCTGTTAGGACAAAAGGCACCTAAATGGAATTTAGTGTAACTCTAAACTTGACCTACATTAAAATAGATACTATCAACATTAGTAGAAACACTAGACTTACCTCTGCAGGCCAGCATTTCAAACAAACTTCTTCCTTTCCTCCCCTCATCCCCGAGCGAACTTGATTACGTCGTGCATCCAACGTACAATAGAGCCAATTACTAGTTGACGGAAATTATGCGCACCGGACTTAGCAACCGCTTCATTGAACGTTTTCTCGGTATTATGCTGTTAAATCAATTAGCGCAGCTTGGGACAAAAAGATTTATAACGTGACTTGAGTATACTTGCAGAAGGTAGAGTTCAACCATTGTGCTTCACTATCACAACAAAATCTCATTTATAATTTTTAAAGTTAAGTCTGGTTTTCGCAAATCGGGTCACCTACTACTACTCTCAATATTTGATCCACACTGGGTTCTTTTGTTGTCCACAGTGAATTTTTGTATTGCTGATGTGCAATTGCACTAGCGCAATTTTTTCCCTTCTGAGTCATCGTGGCTGTGTTTGTTCATAAACAGCGTAGATGTAGCCAGAGCTAAAGACAGTCAGTTATGAGTAACTAGTCGCTATCAGTGTCAATAAACAGTTCATTCTGTTCCAATTTATTCTTCTCTTCTTCCTCTAGGGAAGCGAACAGGATCCTCTCCATCACTGTCATTCTCTTCCAACAGCTGGCGAGTAGCTTCTGCAATGGCTGCAACAGCTAGAGCTGCTACTCATCATCCTTGAGGCAGTGAATCTCTCCATCTCAGACACAAAAATATTTCGCATGCACAGAGGGATTTCTTGATCCGCTCGGACGGCTTTTAACAGTGTAGTGCTGACGTGCTGGTGCTGCTACATAGGCAATTACTGCAATAAACGAAGTATGCTATAATTGGAAGACTGTCAAGTGTGACTTCTATTCCAAGTGAATATGGTATTACTGCATTTTACACAGTGGTGGGACAACTAACAGCCTTTATACTAGAGCTAGATCTAATTCACTGACTGGAATTCTTCGCCCAAGCCTTCCTTCTCAGAGAGACCAAGTCATCACTTTCTGCTCTAGTGCAAAGCTCATCCACATACATGTATGTTCCAACAGTTTTGACTGCCGTGGCCAACTTATCCAAGGCTCCAGATATCAAGAAGGCTCACCCTGGTAAGCATGGATGCCATAACCTTTTTCCTCACTAGAGACATCCTCCGACGAGTACTGCCTGTCACTAGAAAAACCTTACTTTTGGTCATTTTATGGGTCGTCAAAACTGGAATGGTTGGTGTTTTAAGATGTTTCACGCTCGATTACCGGGAAGTGATGCACTTCATAAATAGAGTGGGAAATTAGCTATTTTATTTATTCAACCGACGAAACCCCGAGCACCATGTGACAATGTTGACAGTGAGTGAGTTAACCAAACATAAGATGAAATGTTTATTTTGTCAATCCCAACAAGATTTCCAATTAGAAGTGTTAGTTCTACCCACACACACTGGCAATTCTCTCTCTCTGTTTTCGGTGTGGACTCACTTAGCTGGAGTCCCCTTGTTGATGTCATCCATGAGGTCTATAAACATGCTCCAGCGCATGATGTGCAGCTGACGGGCCCTCAGCAATATCCTGTACACATGCACAGAAACCACAAGAATCAAAGGATATTGTGAACACATACAATGTTCTGCTGAACCAAAGAAGATAAAGTGTCCAGCACTGCCACGGGTTATCCGAGATCATCCATGAATTTACACCACCTAATGCTAGCCCACTTCCTCTGAACATCCTGGGGCCGTCTCTAGCCCTACTCTTGCTGCAGAACCACTGTCCCAGCCTTGAAACCACTGCCACCAAGGATGCCCTAGCCAGACGGAAGCAGGCTCGATCTATCGACATCCATGGATGATCAGATATTAAGCAACAGTGCTGGACACATTATCAATCTCATGTCCAGGGACGCCGAAGACATTCCACAATTATCCCAGGATGTCTGAAATACTCTAACATCACAGGATGATCATGGGACAGAAAATCACTGTCAGAGTATCCCAGGATGTCTGAAATACTCTAACATCACAGGAAGATCATGGGATAGAAAATCACTGTCAGAGTATCCCAGGATGTCTGAAATACTCTAACATCACAGGAAGATCATGGGATAGAAAATCACTGTCAGAGTATCCCAGGATGTCTGAAATACTCTAACATCACAGGAAGATCATGGGATAGAAAATCACTGTCAGAGTATCCCAGGATGTCTGAAATACCCTGATATCACAAAATGCTCATGGGATTGAAACCGTCAGAGTATCCTAGGTCACACGAGATACTCGGACATCCCGGGATGATCCCGTGGAACAGGTCACCAAAAATGGAAGTAACGCTGACTATTGAGAAGTATATAGTCACATTCAGCGTTTCACATTCAGCGTTTAACAAATAGAGGCAAATGCTTAAAACAAAAAGTAAGTCCTCCAGCTTAACAACAAACTTTTACGGTGTTATAGTTAACCGATTAACCCCGATAGATGCCAATTGGCATCGCACGCACAAGCTTTGAACGGTAGTTGACGCCAATTGACGTCAATAGCAATTTTAGTGCAGATTAGTCCACTATGGTTTTTAACTTGTTTATATGGCAGTGTTGCACTTCTAGAAAAAAAGGTCGCTGCTTATAAGAATCCGTTACCAGCAAGCATACACCATATCGTTCACTAAAGCTAGCTAGCTAGCTACACAGAAAATTATTTGAGCACAAAATTATAGTCGACTTTTTCCTACCATCACTGCTGCTTGGGTCATCCCACTGTAGCTTCCTCAAGCTCAGGTAAAGCTTCCACACTCCATCTCTGCATGTTTTGAACGAGTGTCAAAAAAGTCAATCGTTAGCTAAACATTGCCTCAACATCGAAGATAGCCTTTGAAATAGAGAAGCACGAATTCTTAACGGTCACTTAAGCATGGCAGACTCATGATCTGGTAGCCAAGACACCGCTTTGCTTAGGGCAGATGATAGTGAAGCTCTTCAAATTGTAGTCCAAGCTTCGGGCATTCCCCCCCCTCTCTCTAGTGCTCACTTGAAAATGACTCCGCCCCACGCATTATAATCCAATTTTTTTAATGACGCTGTTAGTCGGTTTAAGCGGTGTAGGACTACATCAAGTCAAAGTTCTACAAAGTCCAACTCAGAACTTCAGAGTCACTAGGGCTTCTGAAGACTTTTTCTAGCTAGTTTATTGTGGTAGACACTACACATATCAGCACATGCCATGTCTTGTTGCTATTGTTGATTGCACCCATGTAGGCTCAGCTACAGCCTCCTTCAAGGACTTGGTAACTGTTGCACAAGAGAAACCCACCAACCAAACATCAGATCTTTTGGTAGAGGACAGAACTTTACAGTCTGCTTGGTAACAGTTTCCCACAAACCAAACAGAATAAATTTGAGTGATAATACAGCACGTTCATTGCATTATCAACGCAATTACTTACTGCCGCCTTACCAACTGGTTCATTCCGCAGTCAAGAAGCGGAGAAGTCGTGGAGTACTAATATATATTTCTCACCTACGTATTGTATGCCAGTATGTTGTTTTCACACTTTCAGGGGGTCTGTTGTTTTACTACCTTTAACGAAGGATCCAACACGCTGGGAGTCTTTTTTGATCTAATAATGACTGAACCACCACTTAGGCAGCTGCAGGTGTGAGTTTTAGCAGAGGTATGAGCTTTGGTTTTTTGGGGTGTTGTTGTTTTTTGTTGTTGTTGTTGTTGTTGTTGTTTGCTCTTTTGGGGGGGGGGGGGGGGGGGATGACCGCCATTTTTTGGTCTAATATTATCATACATGGTCATAATTCTTTGAAATGAAACCAGTCTATATAAATTAATACAGTCTAAGCTGCTTTCCATCTTTCTTTCATTTAATTAAAGAGCACAATTTTCCATATGCATGCTCTCTTCTCCACCCCTTAAATCTATAATAAAATATAAAAATATATAAATTCTCACTTGTTCGAGTGTCTCCGAAGATGCTTCATGTACGTCACATCCTGAAACAGCATCTCGGGATCCTTGCACCGCAGGATCTGGAAGTCATCCGCAGTGAACTCGTAGTACAAGCTGTCTTCATCGCTTGACGGGGGGCTCTCAGTGACGTAGGTGGGGTCTAGCAGACGCAGGATGTAGGGAGGAACTTGGTTGTCACCGGTGAAGTGGGCCAGACAGTACATCAGCTGAAAGAATAAACGATTGCTTCAAAACAAGATGAGCAACGTGCTTGAGGAAACCAATTACGCAATGCTTCATTGCATAAGTAAGTGTTTCATTCTTAACTAGTAATCTGTGCAAATCGAATTTACATAGCATGATGTAATGATGGCTTTGGCACAAAAATGCCAAGACATAGTAGCGGAAGTCTCTACCTATCTATCTATCTTAGCGTTGATTTGCATAGGGAGAGAAAGGGAGAAGAAAGACCAGGAAAGTTCCTGTACATTGCCAACAAGGTGAGAGATGAAAGTCCGGAGCAGTGAATAAATGTATAGACAGGAGAGAGAGAGCAATCTCTGAGCAGCATCAACACATCGACATAGCATGACACAATGTGGACATAGCATGACACAATGTGGACATGCCAGGAGAGAGCAGGAAAGCCGAGCATCAATACACAAAGTGAGATGCCAAATGGGCATTATGTACAAATTGCCATATACATTGCCAAAATATGCCAAACCTTAGCCTAAGGCTCTCCTTGTTATTATTAAATAATTAATTATTAATTATTATTATTAAATAATAATAATTATTATTATTGTTGTTGTTGTTGTCGTTGTTATTATTATTATTATTATTATTATTATTATTACTATTACTATTATTATTTGCTCAATACCAACAATGAAATCACAGAGGCAACATGAGTTGAAAGGTGCTTGGAAGAAGATTAATATAACCCAGGTTTCAGTTACGAGTATAAGCACCCTGCTAAATCCAGATTAAAAAACCCTGTTAGCTAATCCAATAACCCTCGTTGAGAGGTGGATTACAATCCAGATTAAACTGAAGGTGTGCTGGCCTGGACATGCCCATGTAAACAAGGTCTCTGGACTTACGATGTTCCTAGCGATGCTCTCCACGTCCCTGATCCCCAGTTTCCTCTTGCGGAACTTGCCGTATCTGAGGATGCGCATCCACTCCCTCCAGCCATACACGAGTAACCCTTTCTCCACCTTCAGACACTCCAGCTTCGTCCAACCATGCTTGCCAGCGGACGGTATGATATCTATCACCTGATCAGATATAATTCTGTTAATTAACACAACACTTCTGCCTGTTCTTTGGGTCAATATCCTAGCATTACATCATCCTGATGACATCATTAACACTGTTTAGATGGCATTGGATTGCTCTGGCCCTAGCCACTGACCTAACCCTAGCCCGTGTTCCATGCAAGGTAGTGGCGACCTGGGATTCCCCCCCCCCCCCCTCCCTCCCCAAGAACTGAGAATTTTTAAAGAAAATATCTATTACTGAAAGGCTTTATGAACGCATATTGAGTATAGTTATAAACTTATTCTATGTCCTTGTTTTTCCTTAATGCTTGCTGAAAGTCCACTGATTTAAGTGCAGGTACTTCAACTGCAATTCTTAATATCACTGATCTCGTCTCTGGCACAACTCTCTTAATCTGAACTACTCGTCTACTGTTGCAGTTCCAAACCGGAAAAACAAGAAAAACATTGAGAAGCTTGAATATCTCTGGAAACATCTCGATGAATGCACCCAAACATTCCATCACTTCCTTTAGCTCCTGCAGACTTGGTGAGCTTCCTCTTCTCGGCTCTCTCCCTTTCCCAAAGGTCATCTTGAATATTTTCCACTCACTAAGATCTCATTCCCAACACACCACAAGTGGAGGGGAGGTGTATATGGAACCATCAAATTCTACTTCCATAGATTCGCCATAAAAGCTAACTCAATGTCTGTCACTTTTCTTTCCATAATCAGCTAGAGCAGTTGCATCAGATGGAAGTGATGCAGGGTTGAACATAGATGAAGAATAGAGAATCCTTACAGATGTGTCTGAGAAACGAGATTCTATGTAACTAATTGATCAACATAAGGAAGAGCAATAGATTTTCTGTGTCCACCTAGGCTTGCTGCACCATCACTGCCACTTCCAGTCCTTGATGAGCTGATTGTGACGTTATGACTTAGCTCTGTGGTTGTTGCATTTACTCATAAACAACAAATCTGCTCTTCAACTCCTTCAAGTAGAAAAAAAATGCTCTTGAGTACAATGGGCAGTTGGCTGAAGTCAGTAGCCTTCTGCACGAAGCAGTTAAGCTTCGTGAGGAGATCAAACACTGAGGATGAGAACAATTGTAGCTGCAGGACAAGCTTTAAAAAAAACACTTCACGTACCGTTTGCATTAGGCTTTTGTACAACGCAGAAACATTTAGCAGGAATATGGTAGGTCCAGGTCATTTCAGTATTGCTGGTTAAGGCAGTATTCCTGGCTATCATACAGTCACAGTCATTACATGGTGGCTTCTGTACGAGTTGCTTTCTTTTTGCCAAGAACCGTTCCTTGCTTGGTCAGCTTATTACACAGCCCATGATTAGCTTCACTCGAGCAAAGGCCACTCTGAGAGTTACAGTTTACACACAAACTGGCAATGGAAGATTCGATGGTATTTATGGGTCAGATGGAGAGTGGTCACTATCTCTTCAACAACAACTCGAGCATCAAGCCTCAGATAGTATCCAAAAGAACAGAGCTGTCTTGAAATCTATTTTAATATTCTGTGGAAAACATCTTGTTTTTAGAGGAAATGGTGAATCTGTCAATCCTGCTAGTTCTATTATTTTTCAGCAAAACCTGGAAATTTTCAAGCACTTCTTCAGTTTCGGATCGAGTCAGGGGATGTAATTTTGAAGGAGAATTTTGCTAATGGACCAAAAAAGTCACTAGTTGTGAATGTGAGCGCACATTAGTGTGTTTCTCTACCTCAAAACCTATATTCACTCTACCATGGGGCAAGAGAGAATGACTGGCCTGCTCTTATGCACATCCACTATGGAATGGAACTAATTTAATAAACATTTTTGCTAGGCAGAATCCACGAAGAATGCTTCTTACAGATATACTAAATAGCTGACTCAAACAAGTTCTTATTTTCATTTTTTTTATTACACTGATATTGCAATTGATTATGAAATCACAATTGATATTATTTTAACACTTTATTCACAATTATGATATTACACTGATATTGCAACTTCAATCAAATTATTATAAATATTATTTGGCTGATATTACAACTTTATTCACAATTGTATATTATGTCTTATTTGGGGGAAAACCTCCCCCCCCCCCTTACAAATCCTTGATACGGCCATGCAGACTGATGCTTTTGTTGTTTCTCCCACATACCTCTATCTTTATTTGTCCTGGGAATGGCTCTTAGAAGAACTCTTGCTGCTACCTTGGCTCAAAGCAGTAAGTCTACTACTGTAGCTAAGTAGATTGAATGCCAATGGCTTGTCAAGCGTCTTCCTATAGTAGTGACAGAGCCTTCACTTCAGTTAAGTTTTCAGAGGTATTTAGTCGTTTTTAGTATCATTCTTGCCTTGGAAAAAGAAGAAAAAACTAAAAGCTAGCACGGAAGGCCAGTAACTAACCAAGATGTTAGCTACTTCAAGTAAAGATCTGTATATAACCATAGCTTGTTCTTTTTTAAAGCATCTAGACCAGTAGCTCTATCATTTTTTAACTCTTGATGCTTATGCAGACTATTGTTTAGTCTTCTGGCCAAATGAAAATTCAGTGTCTGCTGTACCAAGCAGCAAAGTCTTAGGGGGCTCCTCAGTGGGAGATGACTGCAAGGTCAAGGTAAGGAGGCTGACATTCAAAAGCAAGATTTCAGTCATTTGGTAAGTTTCGGGGGAAATTTTTTTAAATCGAATTCAGGAATCGAATTCAGAGTTGTGATTTATTATTTGGAAATATAGATACCCAGGCAGCCATGGAGGAGCTGGAGGAAGAGTTTGAGTCTGTCATGGAAGATGAGGATAATGTAGTTCTTTGCTCTCCAGCAGTCAGGTAGGCTGAAGATAATGTAGTTCTTTGCTCTCCACAGTCAGGTGTATGTTGAGGATAATGTGGTTCCTTGCCCTCCACATTCGGGTGTAGGCTGAGGATAATGCAGTTCTTTGCTCCAGCAGTGGCACAGTCGGGTGTAGGCTGAGGATAATGTAGTTCTTTGCTCTCCAGCAGTGGCACAGTCGGGTGTAGGCTGAGGATAATGCAGTTCTTTACTCTCCAGCAGTGGCACAGTCGGGTGTAGGCTGAGGATAATGCAGTTCTTTGCTCTCCAGCAGTGGCACAGTCGGGTGTAGGCTGAGGATAATGCAGTTCTTTGCTCTCCAGCAGTGGCACAGTCGGGTGTAGGCTGAGGATAATGCAGCTGTTCTTTGCTCTCCAGCAGTGGCACAGTCGGGTGTAGGCTGAGGATAATGTAGTCTTTGCTCTCCAGCAGTGGCACAGTCGGGTGTAGGCTGAGGATAATGCAGTTCTTTGCTCTCCAGCAGTGGCACAGTCGGGTGTAGGCTGAGGATAATGCAGTTCTTTGCTCTCCAGCAGTGGCACAGTCGGGTGTAGGCTGAGGATAATGTAGTTCTTTGCTCTCCAGCAGTGGCACAGTCGGGTGTAGGCTGAGGATAATGCAGTTCTTTGCTCTCCAGCAGTGGCACAGTCGGGTGTAGGCTGAGGATAATGCAGTTCTTTGCTCTCCAGCAGTGGCACAGTCGGGTGTAGGCTGAGGATAATGCAGTTCTTTGCTCTCCAGCAGTGGCACAGTCAGGTGTAGGCTGAGGATAATGCAGTTCTTTGCTCTCCAGCAGTGGCACAGTCGGGTGTAGGCTGAGGATAATGCAGTTCTTTGCTCTCCAGCAGTGGCACAGTCAGGTGTAGGCTGTTTATTTATATTTAGAATCTTAAAGTTGAAATCGACAAATTTAATCCAGACTTCAAAGAGGAAGAGGGGTGAAGATTAAGGGGGAGAACCGCAAGAAACCTGATGGTGTCCAACTACAGTTCAATAATCAACTTAAAATTTACTCTCTCGACGTTTCGACTAGATGCACTAGCCTTCATCAGGAATAATATAGATCAATTTTTATTACTGGGTCATGTGTTTTATGGGTCATGTGTTTTATTATTCATGATCGTGTGATGATATTTCCCTCCTGCATAGCTCGGGCACACCATTGCCCACTCCTCCATGCTATTCTAATGGAGCCACTTCTAATGGAACCAAACCTAGTTTTGCATGCTTATATTTTGAAAGTATCAATACTTTTAGTTCAGACATTCAAAAGAGGGGAAAGCAATATAAGAAACCTGCTGAAGGTGAAGTAACTAGAATTCCATAGGATCATAATTCGATGACACAAAATAGGTTCCATAATACTGGTGACCCCACGTGACCCTGCAGCTCAACTCCCAGCAAATGAAGGGTCACCCACTGCTCTCTTTGGAGATGAAGATTTCTCAGGTGATGCCGCCAGGGCCAGAAGTCCCACTCCTCCTTTGGCGGGCACCTCTAGATTCCAAAGATAGAATTCTCTGTTTCTTATACATGGAATAAGGTATCTTGACTCCAACAAGGTGAGCACTGAAAAATAGTCACCACTTGAGCTAAGACCGTTGGCCTTTCTCCCGCCTTCGTCGGTCACTGGGAGAGCATGCGCAAGTGGAATTCAATGTTAGAATGCTTAACGATCCATGACGAATGTACCATTCGTGCATACTTGCATTGCTGGCGAACATTTGGCCAACGTCTGGTGGAATGGTACAGCAACGCTGTACCACATACGTCTAATGCAAACAGAACGTCAAGTTTTGGGGAGCTTGTACTGTACCCCACTATAAGAACTCAGAACTCAATGCTAGGCCATAAGCCTTACATTGCCGCTCATTACCACTATTTTCATAGAGAGAAGAGTGGTCATCGGAGAAGGCAGTTCCTTCAGCATAATCGTGGGTGTGGTCTATAACATGGGCCTGGTCATGGGGAAAATCACCTCCCACACCCACCAAAATATCATGTATGACACCATGCTAGCCACTGTCCTAACCCTAGCCACTGTCCTAACTCTAGCCACTATCCTAACCCTAGCCACTGTCCTAACCCTAGCCACTAGCCACTGTCCTAACCCTAGCTACTGTCCTAACCTTAGCCACTGTCCTAACCTAACCCTAGCCACTGCCGTAACCCTAGCTACTGTCCTAACCCTAACCACTGTCCTAACCCAAGCCACTGTCCTAACCCTAGCCACTGACCTAACCCTAGCCACTGCCCTTACCCTAGCCACTGCCCTAACCCTAGCTACTGTCCTAACCCTAGCCACTGCCCTGGCCTTAGTCACTGCCCTGTCCTCAAACCTAGAACAGTGTATTATTGACAACTTCATCACGATGATGTAATGCCAGGATTGCGACACGAGGAAGCCACACCCATGACTCACCTCATCAATGACATCATTCATCTCTACTATCTCCTCAATCGTATCATTGCCATAGCGACGGACCTGGCGACGAAGACGAGGTGTGTCCAAAACCAGGCTATCCTGAACACAACAATAATAATTATCACAACAATAATAATTATACAACATTACCATGTCCAGCAGCAACAACAAACTTCAACACCTTAGCAACAAATTATGACATCGAACAGCAACAGGTCTATAAGCTCGCAACAACAAAACAACAATAACAACAACTAGAACCTTGTTGGTCAGTTCATCAAGATCCAGATTAGCTTTCTCTGCCCACTTCTTCCAGAAGTTGGGATCGTCCACACTTAAATCCGATGATCCATCAGCAGTAAAGGATGCCTGTAATCACACACACACCCGCACAGAGAGAGTAGATGTTGTGTGTCATTATAGACTGATAAAATACAAATACAATTGTGTGTACGAACTGTTCATACTACCTTGATTAAACTCTGGTCTTAGGGGCAATTTACCATCACAAGAGACGCACAAGACTACAATGACCCTTTACCTTTTAAAGTTATGAACACCAAACATCATACGATTAACCGCGATAGACTCCAATTGGGGTCACGTGTGTGCAGGATTTGAACGGTGGTTGATGCCCATTGGGTCAATAGCAATTTTAGTGCGGACTAGTCCACTAAAAAAATAGCTAGTTGGTTTTAAACTTGTTTATATGGCAAGTATTGCACTTCTAGAAAATAGGACGCTGCTTATAAGAATCTATTACTAGCATGCTTAAGCCCTATAGCTCTATCTAACAAGATAACTAGCTAGCTACGTACACAGAAAATCATTTGCACACAAAATTATAGTTGGCTTTTTCCCACCTTCATTGCTAACACCTGGTGTCATCCATTGTCTAGGAGCTTCCTTAAGCTCGGGTAAAGCTTCTACACTCCATCTGTGCATGTTTCTATAGAAGAAGAAGCGTCACAAAAGTCGATCGTTAGCTAAACATTGCCCCAACATCGAAGCCTTTGAGATAGAGAAGCACGAACTCCAACGGCCACTAAAGTGTGGCAGACTAGATCGTCCGGCATCCATGACACTGCAGGCAGATGATAGTGAAAGCTCTTCAAACTCGAGTCCAAGCTTCAGGCATTTTTCTCTCTCTCATACTGAACTTGAAAATAACTCTGTCCCACGTGTTGTAATAGAATTTTTTAATGGCACGGTTAATCGGAAGCAGTGAGTATTGTTGCTCATTATTAAAGGTGATGGTTCCTACACTTCATCCAAAGTCAATGCAATATATATATATATATATACACATGACTACCACTAGTTGTTTTTCATTCAAACATTTTTGACTTCAATTTTTGTTTGTTTCTTCTCTGCACATACTGTATTACGATCCACAGCCTCCTTCAAGAAGTGCACCAGGATAACTCCATAACTAACCAATTATAGCAATTTTTGGATCACTAGTAGTTGACCTGTGAAGGTCTGAGCTGTTTACTGTTGTCACTAGAGCAGCCAGCCAAATGATTGGTCACGTCTCACATATGAGCATGCTTATTGTGTCTACAATCTTTTACTAACTTTCGGTGGTTTTCTGAATCTAGAAACAGATTAGTCGGTGTGATGCATTGCACAATTTGGAGTCTTCTGGTAGTGGATTATGGTACACCAAGTTATTACGTGTGGGTTAAAAAGTAGAGAGACCCTGAAGATGAATTTCACAGTCTTTGTGTTATTTTGGGCTGTGGGTTTACTACCCTGTGAAAGATCCAAGGCATACCTGGAAGTGCTCTAGCCGAAACCACGTTAAGAAGTGGCCACTAGGTCAGACAGGAGCGGGGGGGGGGGGGGGGGGGGGTTGTTTTGTTGTTGGTGGTATGCATGCTAGTGTGTGTGTGTATGTGATGTGTGTGTGTTTGTGTGTATGTGTGTGTGTGTGTATGTGGTGTGTATGTGTTTGTGTATGTGTGTATGTGTGTTTGTGTATGTGTGTGTGTGTATGTGTGTGTGTGTGTGTGTGTGTGTGTGCATGTGTGTGTATGTGTGTGTGGAATCCACCATTCTGAAAAACAATATAGGCTGTGCTAGTGCCCTCCCCGATGCACATGTACACATGCAGAATACACAGTATACACACATACAAGTTAAATGTCTCTTACCTTGGAAAAACTGGAGCCAGCTACTTCCGATTCCAGCCGAATGATGTGAGTACGTCTCTCCAGGATCTGGTCGATATCTTCCTCACAGAATCTGTAAAGCAAGGACAGGACTACAGTGAGGAGTCGCTGAGATGCAACGGGAGTGAGTGAGGAGTCGCTGAGATGCAACGGGAGTGAGGAGGGCAGCAGGAGAATGGGAAAGGGAAGTGCATAAAGGTGGGAGTGGTAGAGTTAGGGGGAGGAACTAACTAGGTAGACAGAGAGAGTGAGGTAAGAGAGAGAGGGAGGTAAGAGAGAGAGGGAGGTAAGAGAGAGAGGGAGGTAAGAGAGAGGGAGGCAAGAGAGAGAGGGAGGTAAGAGAGAGAGGGAGGTAAGAGAGAGAGGGAGGTAAGAGAGAGAGGGAGGTGAGAGAGAGGGAGGTAAGAGAGAGAGGGAGGTGAGAGAGAGGGAGGTGAGAGAGAGAGGGAGGTAAGAGAGAGAGGGAGGTAAGAGAGAGAGAGGTAAGAGAGAGAGAGGGGTAAGAGAGGGAGGTGAGAGAGAGAGAGGTGGTGCTAAGAGGGGGGGGTTGTATAAAAAGAGGGAGGGGTTGTATAAAAAGAGGCAGTGGTAAGAGAGAGACGAGTGGGTAGAACAGATAGAGAAATGATGCCACAGAGACAAGAAGACCAACTTATTGGCATCATCATCCTCGTCCATGATGGCTCCATACGCTCCTTTCTTGAGCAGGTCCTCCACTTCCTTCCTGGTCAGCTGAGGAGCCTGGTGGGTATAGAAATATCTGGGTTTAATCAAGGATTGAGGAAAAGCCCCCCTCCCAAATCCAACCCGGATGTATAACCTCCATTTACCCTAAGACTGTTATTTTATTAGTTTTCCTTATTTCAGCCCAGACATGCATATATAAAGGTAGATTCAAGTAGCATTAACAAGTCCCACGCTAAATATTACGCACCCCCCCCCCCCCCTCTGATAGTGTGTGGATGAATTACATCACATGACAACCACACGATACATCTACATGTATGTACACTGACGGGTTGGATTCGAAAAACTAATGCAGTGCAAATCTCTGACCAAAAAAAATCTCACACTTTTCTTCTCCAAGCCTGTTCTAACTGAATCATTTCAGATATTTGATGGAGTTCGTGATTTCCCACAAAAGAAAAAGTTTAACACCTGGACTTGGAGATCACTTGACCAGTAAGAAAAAGTTCAACACCTGGACTTGGAGATCACTTGACCAGTACCCGACACTCACCCCGTTGCCGGAAAAGGAATTGTGTTGTTGCATTGACTGCAGTATAGCTCTGTCCAGACCCAACTTCAGGCTGGCTCTGGAATGAAAGCAACAAAATTATCAATATAACTACATCATCACTCAAATAGTAGTAGATTAACCCTTAGTCAATTCTATAAACTCAAGTAGTTAGCTAACCTTAGTTTACGCACGCACATGCATGCACATGCACACATGAACACACCTGTCAAACATCTCCCTCTCGTAAGTATTGTGAGTGATCAGTCGGTAGACCTTCACAGACTTGTTTTGACCTATCCTGTGGCAGCGAGCTTGTGCTTGTAAGTCATTCTGAGGGTTCCAATCGGAATCGTAGATGATCACCGTGTCAGCCGCTGCAACACACACACACACACACACACACAAATGTATACAGTAGAGAAAGCTCGTCCAAAGATCCACTGTGGATGCCTCCACTGTGGACGCCCAGAGATCCACTGTGGACGTCCAGAGAATCACTGTGGACATCCAGGGATCCACTGTGGACGTCCAGAGAATCACTGTGGACATCCAGGGATCCACTGTGGACGTCCAGGGATCCACTGTGGACGCCCAGAGATCCACTGTGGACGCCCAGGGATCCACTGTGGATGTCCAGGGATCCACTATGGACGTCCAGGGATCCACTGTGGACAGTATCAGGTTATTTTGGGGGCCTTCCATAGTCGATCTTGGGACACTACACATCTCTTAGTGCACACACTATAATCTTTAGGCCGACTCAAACATTCGAGCCTCGAGCCTCGCCAGTTGGACCGAACACATGAGATGAAGGGAGTTCGTGCATGGGAACTAACCATGTACATTACATTATATATCGTGACACTCCCAACAATAGTACAGTCCCGTAGCTCTACAGCGCAACCGTGTGTGCATGCCGTGGTTAACTCACCTGTCAGGTTGATGCCAAGACCACCAGCACGCGTGCAGAGCAGGAACACAAACCTGTCAGAGTCTAGCACACATGGGGCAAAAAATTTGTATATGTGAAAAAGTATGATATGGTGAACATACAAAATGCACCCAATCAGCTAGAAATCATCCTTCTAGAAAGAACGTTATTAAACGTGACTGATACAACATTGTGCATTACTGGTACGGTAGCTGAAATTCCCTTGTAAACATCATCAGAACTTGTAGACAACTGCATAGCAATGCTACAAAAGTCGTCATAAGGAAGCATGAAGCAAAATACCTCCCCCCCCCCCCCCCCCCCCCCTCCCCTTCCCCTCCTACAAAAATGTTCTCTCTACTAACTATTGACCCACTTTATCAGGGTGATGGCAGGTTGGCTGAAATGTCGCTTAAAAATTATTGTTTATTAAGTCATCGGCAGCTCACTATCAGCATTCACGGTTACAAATTTCATTGCCTAAATCCTGATTCTCAACTATGACGGGACCAAGAGAAATTTTATGTTCGCCTCAACTCGTGTGTGTGTCATACAGTAAGGGCACACTGATAGTAGTGCATTTGCATCACATCAGAATCTTGCATGCTCAGTTTAGCAATTAATATATACTGACTGGGCTTGGAGAATCTGTCAATGGCTTCCTGGCGATGGATGCCTCGAACATTGCCATCAATCCTCTCATAAAAGTATCCCTTTATCCGCAGGAAGTCCTCTAGAATATCAAGGCAGCGTACCATCTGGGAGAATATCAGCACCTACAAGGTACACGAGGCAGGAGGAGATTGTACACCAGTCACAGGTATAATACACACTGGACCGATACCACACTGGGTTGAGGCAGGTTGAAGTGGATTGACAGTAGCTCTATGGGGACACACACTGGACCAACATCACACTGGGTTCAGGCACGTTGAAGTAGGCTAACAGTAGCTCTATGGGGACACACACTGGACCAACATCACACTGGGTTGAGGAAGGTTGAAGTGGATTGACAGTAGCTCTATGGGAACACACTGGACCAACATCACACAGGGTTGAGGCAGATTGAAGTGGATTGACAGTAGCTCTATGGGGACACACACTGGACCAACATCACACTGGGTTGAGGCAGATTGAAGTGGATTGACAATAGCTCTATGGGGACACACACTGGACCAACATCACACTGGGTTGAGGCAGGTTGAAGTAGGTTGACAACAGCTCTATAGGGACACATACTCGATCAACACCACTTTGGGCTGAGGCAGGTTGAAGTACATCAGAAGGATGATATGGACATTGGGTGGTGTAGGATTGAGCATTCTATTGTACCCCAACAATGTGATAATCATGTGACTAAGATGAGCCACACCCCATTTCCCATGCCTAAGTACCTTGTGTCCGCTCTCTTTCAACTTGGAGAGTAGTTTGTCAACGAGAACCATCTTTCCAGAGGATTGTGTGAGGGTAGAAGTCGCAGGTTTGTGAGGATTGCGCATTTGGAACTCCCTCACAATCTGATGCTCAGCCCCTGAGAAACAAGCAACAAAACAAAGAAGAGTGAACTACATGATACATTTGCTAAGGAAATAAATAGCAATCTCATTACAAAAACACACATGAAGTGGGGGGGGGGGGGGGGATAAAACTAAGGGTCTTAAACCTTTCATCGCTGGATTTACACAGCATTTATTAAAAATAGTGACACTATTTTACAATCGGGAAATGTCCTTAGCAACCATAGATGGATAGGTCTTGAGCACATTGTGGTCAACAGTATGTTGCCTAGCAACTGACCACAACCATTATGTAATTAGCTTCTTTATATTTTTTGGCAGAATATGGCTACTGATATTACAAATATTGAGCACACACTCACTACAGCTG